>BSAI01000101.1:15003475-15028481 GCA_036245035.1 Adrianichthys oophorus | reverse complement strand
ATATATATATATATATATATATATATATATATATATACGCCCAGCTGATGGACAAAGCACAATTAAAATACATTTAAAAATAATTCTTACTACTATTGCAATCCAACACAAGCTCCATGTTATGAGCATGATGACATTTATGTTTAGCCTAAGAAATCTTTTAAAGGTCGTTCAGTTTAGCCCATGCTACTCTGACATTTTAAATATACATTTTACTACTACTCCTCTTCGTCACACTTGATATTTCATTTAAAAGCTACGCTGCTTTCTTTGTTTGTTTACTTTTTCTATGCGTCGGTTCGCATTTTCTGTCACATGACTTGGCAACCCGGAGCTGCTTTATTGACACTCCTGGAAACGCCCTCCTTTTAGCTTCAATACTTTGGCACACATATTCAAGCGAATACTACTCTGAGTGCGCTTGTTTTTTGTTTTATTTTATTTTACTTTTTTACAGAACACTTCGCATCTTATTTTTTTCTGCATTCATATATTCCAACACGACTTAGAGGACCTTTTTTGGCCATAAATAGCCAATATTGCAACATAGCTTACTAGATGCTAATTTACAAGCTACAAATGAAATTTATAACAGTTTTTTTTATGTTATAGAAAGTATATCTGTGAATCATAAAGTCCCATCATAATCGCATTGCTCACGGCAAAACAATTATTAATTTTGGTTACTTTTCCGATAACAAGTTGCTGCTTGCTGCTTGCTACCAAAATAGCATCATGTTTCCATGTAAAAACTCACCCGAACACAAGGAGCCTCCCCCACAAAAAAAAAATCCTCGTTAGCTGAGTCGAAGATACACACACACAGCCGTATTAAATGTAGCTGCTTTTAATAAATATACTTGGCACTAATTACCAGTTTTCGGACAAAAAGACTTGTTAGTTGTGGCTGGAAGTCTACTTCAGCTGGCCTGGAATGACCTCACGTGACATGTAACACGCGTGCGCAGTACGCACTTCGCTCGGGAACAGTTCCGGTTAAGTTTCCCAATCTGTAACAACATTGCTGTTGAAAATAGTAATATTAAATAATACCGACTTACAAAATATACTTATATACATTTTAAAGTGTATTATTCACACATAATTTTCAAAAGGAATGTCAAACATTCTCTGGATACAGTTTTTTTTATTGAGAAATTGTACTTTTTATGTTTATACATATAAACGTTTATTTCTAAATAATGTAGCAAACAAAACTTTCAGTTTTTTCTATAAAAGGCAAACTATTTTGATCAAGATCACAATGACTGTCCAGCATGTGATTTTAACCCCTGACCTTCTGATCAGACAGCTTTGAACCAAGTGAGCTGCAGTCGTGTCCCCCCCCTTCTCCAAAAAGACCAATAAAACTAATATTTAAAAAGCACCGACAGGGCTAGAGACAGAATTTTAGGCCTCTACTGCAGACCAGAAATACTGAGAAAGTACAAAAAAGAGTTTCTGTCTTTTGGGTGAGACTGCAAAAAAGGATGTAAACATCTTCAAGATATGGTTCATTTATATATATGCAGGTTTATTGAAAATGCACACATTTTTTTCTTGGACTGTACATTAAAAAATATTTTCGTTAATAACTTTCCATTTTTTAAGAATGTATTAACTTTTCAAATAAAGTTTTTTTTCTTTTTCAAAAACTCATCACAGCTTACTCCTTTTTTTGGTGATACACTTCTTGACCTCTGACACATGAGGGCAAGGGTTGGCACGGACACTCAAGAAATGCGGGACTCGCCGAGTGCGAGTTTCTTCTCCCCTTCTGAAAAATCGAGTGCCCCCTTTCAAAGCACACTGACTCCAACTTGTCCATTCTCCAACCTCACAGAGAGCTTGGGAAGACAGCAAACAATCAGAGAAAAAAAAAAACAAATTTGTTTAGAAAGAGAGGGATGCAAATCTAAGAATTAGACCTCACTTGGGGGGCTGCACTGCATGAGCTGCAAGTCAGGCATGAACCCTCCTGGGCAGGTGTGGTGGCAGTGACCATGTAGATGGTACATATCTGCTCTGCATCTCTCGCACACATTCCTGTTCACACAAAGCTCACAGCCTGCAGGACACTCTGACACACACAAACAAATCATCCTGTGACATAACTAACCAGTTTCAAGTGCTAGATGAGTAGTTTTGAATCGTGTGTTACCTGCACATTCTCTAAGCTCTGTGTTTGCTGTCAGTCCATGTGGACAGCTGTTTCCACATTTCCCTTGAAACAGGAAACGACCTGGGTGACAACGTGTGCAGAAATGCTCACTGAAGCATGAGGCACAATCTGGTTTGCACTCTGCAAGACAATAAGAGTGAATCACCCTATTTTAACCCTTATGTGGTATTCAGGTCAATATTAAACTATTTTCACATCCGAAAAAGGGGAAAGTTTTGACCTGAACACAATATAAGGATTATTTCAGGAAAACAAATGCAAATATTTATTTAAAAAATTGTGTTTCTAAAACAAACAAAGAGGCTATGGTCAATATTGACCAAATGTTGCTTTTCAGATTAAAGGCATTGTTTGACGCGTAAGCAAAGACAGTAAATGAAAATTGGATTGTTCCAAACAGGTTCCAAACAGAAAATATTTGTTGGCTCTAAGAAACCAAAATCCTGTAGATTTCAATTGAGAAACCAATCAATCAATTAACCAATCAATCAAACTTTATTTTTAAAAAAAAGTGCTTCTTATACTAGTGTAGCTTGAAGTGCCTTACAATTAAAAGCAAAAACAAAGACACAGAAATAAAAGCCCAACCCACTCTTTACACCCCCCCTCCATTAGCACATACATCCCATGACCCCACATACAATGAATACTTAGAAAGATTAACCTCTAACAGAAATGTAAGGCTTTGCTCTGCTGTGAGGAAACAGTATTTGGGAATCTATTCATATCAGGAGCCAGCTCAGCCACAGGAACAATGCCAGAGTGCCCACCCAGACCGGAACAGCAACGGGGTCTATTCCACAGCCGTGAAGCTGCAATGACCCCGGTTGCCCAGAAGAGTGAGAACCACGGCAACAACCATTGACCAAGCTGGCAGGCCTTGGTACAAAAGATCCCCACAGGAAACACTGGGGGTAAAATCATAATAAGAAAAAGGTTAAAATCAAATAAATAAACTGTATGTAGATGTATAAAATGAAAAATAAAAAGGAACACATAGAATAGATGAAATACAATTTAAAAAGAAATAAAATGCCCCTTTCACCCTCCTTGCTGGTGGTACCTCACCCCAAGCTCAGGTCCTCAACCAGAGAGGTCTGGGAGCTTGAAGGTCCTGCAGTATCTTAGCTGTTCCTAGCACTGCACTTTTCTGGACTGAGATGTCTGAGGTTTTTCCAGGTATCTGCTCCTCGGATTTCTAACAAATACACTCCTGATTGGTGAGATTCAGACCGATTCGTCTGGCATACCAAATTTGTGCGCATGTCTCCAACATGGCGGCGTCTGTATTGCAAAAAAATGGCAACTGAATAAACTTTATTTGGTTGGAGCCAGAAGTAAGTCCTTTTCTATGGGTGACATCACACTCACTCAGTCCAGTTGCATAAACTGTAACAACATGCATAAACTGTAAAGCATGGTGGTGTGATATAGTGTTGTAGCAGATGCCTTCCAGTTATCTCTTTCCAATTACATTCGATTAAGGTATGAAATTAAACAGGTGATTAAACTTTTTTTTTCCCCAAAAAAACAATACATCTTTGTAACGGAATTACTCAGTCTTTGCATGGTCAAACTTGCATACTTTTTTTTTTTAATCTGTCCTGTCCAGTAGCTGAACAAACAGATAATAGCTGAGAGCCTCTTGCATTGAACAGATTTTACAGTTTCAAGAGAGGGTTATGGATCTTCAGGCACATAAGGGTGCATATTTGTACAAACTTCTTGTGTATTTGAGGCAAAACTTTATGTACCAAATTTGTGCGCATTTCTTTTTAGAGCAAGAGAGTCAGGGAGGGATTTTGAAGATGAGGGACAAGGGTAAAAGAAATGAAAAAGGGGGTCAAGAAGCTGAAGGACAATTTTGCATCCTTTGTTTCCATGACAACGATGTTGAATCAACACTTTGGAGAGGAAAACAAGTTGAACAACTGATGTTGGTTCCTTTTAGCGCGTCTTCATCCCTTTAGACAAAACAAAGCAAAAAACCAACCTGTGAAATGTTGGTTTTCTGTATCACTGCTAAATGTTGGCATATTTTCCCAATAATTAGAAAATGTAAAAAAAAAAAGGTCTGGATGTTTATTGAAGTTGAAGATTAAGCTGTAGAGATCAGACTGTTGTCACTTTGTTAGGGTTTTGTAATTTTATGGAAATATGTATGATCACGGTTGATGCCATGTGCTGTTTAGATAATATTTATACATTTTAATTCATTTGAAAATAAAAAAAAAAACAGTAAATAACTTATGATGGAATGCAGCAAGAAAAGTAAAAAAGGATTAGTTTCTAATAGCCATTAGAGGACTCTAAGGGCTGAGCAAAAGCTGTATAAATGCGTTGCGTTCTTTCTTACCAATTGCCCAGATGTTTGTTCATACTTACTGATGCAAACACTGACGTGTGGGGAGCGCATGCCATAGTAACCCCGAGGACAGGAGGTCAGGCAAACGCCCCTCTGCCGAATCCCATCCAGCTCCAAGTGGAAAAAGAAGCGAGGCTTACAGGACAGACAGCCATTCAAAGGAGAACAGGTTGCACATCCTGGCAGACAGCTGTTGCTTCCTGAAAGAAGAGGAACCTTTGAGGAAGAGGAGGCACTGGAAACCTTTTTGACTCGCTAATTTAAAGAAAAAAAAGCCTTTGTAGTGACAAAAGCATCCTATAAGAAAGGAACTCTATGACCTCACAGAAAGAAGATATTGATTATCTCCATATGTGATTCAACATGACTTTCTGCCTTAGAAAACGGATGTCAGGTCACAGTCGAGTACTTACGCTTGCTTCTCTGAATATTTGAGCTTCCGTGGCCTATAGAAATACTCAAGAGCAAATTCATTAGGAAAATGAAAGATGGTTTTCGCATTTTCCTTCAGCAGAGGTGCCTCTCTTCACAGCCCAGCTCTCATTTCAAAAAGCTTTTGTGGTTCTCCATAATGGGTCAAATAGGCCTACATAGAAATTCCCGCCTTGTTAATGGTAGATGCGCAAGCGAGATATTTTGCTAGGGAGAAGTCCCTTGTGGATTCCGTGGAATAACTCAAGCTTCCAGGAAGAATGCCAACAGGAGAGAACTGATCATGTGATAGTCGCAGCCCAGACCTAATATATAAAGTTTGGGTGAGCTGCTGTGGGTTTTTGCTGCAGACGTTCACACTCCCACCGCCCTTTGCTCGCTTCTCAGCCCTCCTCCTCATCCTCTATGCAGGGTCTCTTTCTGTGATGCTTATTTGTACAAATTTAACAGAACCTCCTCTTTAGTGAGAAAGACATGAAGAAATCGAGTTAATAATCAGAAATAAATTATCAGGCGGGAAAAACTGACTTATATTTTTATGACAAATTTAATTTGTCTCTTTTGTGTTAAATACATTTTTGTAATAAATCAATTTGTGGGTTTTTTCAGCGCGATCAAAGCAGGGACTTCTCATTACGGGGCTTCAAAAATGACAAAGAAGCCACAAAAACATAGAATGTCTCATTTGTTTTCATTTAAAGTAAAAATGCCGTGCTTTAATGGCATCTGTCACATCAACAATAACCGTTGGAGGTTTCTGAAAAACAAATTCAACTTGACAAGCCAAGAATTAAAAATTATTGTAGCAATAACAATTCACTGCTGACAGACTGAAATTCTTGTGTCCAAACGTTTTACTGTCAAGCTTCACATCAGCCATGTGTTGAAATTGAGTTTCCTTTAAACATGTGAGTTTTGGGAACTACCACCCAAAAAGAAATTTGAAACTTTGAAGCAAGAAAGGATTTTTAATTCCCACCAAATGAGGATGTGAGTCCTTCAGGAATTTCAATGTTTGGCGTCCTGCTGCGTGTTATCAGCTGTTATGGGAACTCAGAGCTTGTACTTCGTCAAAACAGACTTTTCTCTATACTTTGTGTTCCAATAATCTTGTTTTGGTCTTTGTTTTCAGAGCCTGTCAATTTCTATATGCATTGGGTTTGTGCAAAGAAGACAAACGTGGACTGTGCCAATGTCTGCATTCCTTTGAGACTCCTTTTTGATCAGCATAATGGCCTGTTCCAGTGCCTTTTACGCCATGTGTTCTCAGTTAAGACTGAAGCGACTTTTTTTTTTCTGCACCCCTGTTTAGAAAAGCATTACTGGAGCAGTTTAGGATGTGCTTTATCCTAAAAGAGGGGGGGGGGAGGACTCTGCTTGCCTTAGTTGTCATTTTGGAGAGATGCTCAAAAGGAGATGCTGTTGCTTCGCTTGAGAATAAGATGAATTTTTTCAAAAGACAAAATGTGCAGCCTGCTGCAGTAATGTAATCCCATCCGCTGGTATGGAAACATGAGGAGATAAGATTTGTGGACTCTTACTGTAAAGCAAATATCTCAAACAGGAAAGTTAAGAGTTCTTAAGAAGCTCTACTTTTTCAAATATATGAATTATAGATGGCAGCAGACTTCAAAGAGAGTTGTTAAGCCTGGACAACACCTCCCTAAATCTGACTGGGAACATAACCATGACAAGGCGAACAAAACTCACCGTGGTGCCAGAGAGACCAATATAAAACATATGGATACAGAGCTGAGAAACTATTCTATGTGAAGCCATTATTTTTCAGATGGAAACACTAAAGTCAGATCTCAATGTCCTTATTTGAAGTCAGCTCTTTGATATGGATTTTTTTAAAACAATAAATTCTTAAAATATATATATATATATTTTTTTTTTGAGGATAAAAATACAGTTCACTTTGCTGAAGTATTTTGCAAAACAGATGAATTTATTACAGTGCAGTGTTGGCACACATTTACCATGCAAATATCTGACTATGAGGAACCCTGCGGAGATAACCAGCAGGATTGGATCTGGAGCGCAGAGGATCTGCAGGGCGTGAAAAGGTGAGGAATTCAAAGAGTTTGTCAAGCGTGCAGCTGAAGAAGAAAACCGTGACAGACGAGACGAACGCTGCCCAAATCCATATTCAAATCATCTACAGACAAATGAATTAGGTTTCTATATTTTATTTGATTATATAGACCTTTAAAAAAAAAGGCTTTAAATATATACAAAAAAAGCAAAGTACATTTTTACTGAAAATGTTTTAAAGTAAAAGTTGATTGCAATGTTTATGTGAAAGAAAAATTATCCAAAGACTCTTGTGGGATAAAAAAAATCCTTTGATGTGTCTGTTCTCTTCATCCTCTTGCCTTTTTCAAAACTTTCTAAAAGAAAAGCAAAAGAAAAAAAAACATTTGTCAGCAGGTCTCACATGAAAGTAACAAGAAAATATGCTACATTTTCCCCATATTGCATTTTCAGTCTTGTCACGTTATAACATTGTGATGTAAATTCAGAAACTCAATAATTTAAGCAAGTTCTGTTCTGGTGAAAGATTAGGAGGAGAAAAACGCAAACAGAAAAGAAAAAGGAACAAAATGCAAAACAAAGCACAAATACCTGTCTTCATAAAGTGTGAGCTGAGAAAAAAACTACAAGTCAGAATAAAAGGCACTGCATGCTCCTCCCACTAAAATAAAAATAATTAAATATTACCCACAATTACTTTATTAAACAAATAACTTATACATGTGAGTCAAGCCATAAACATAAGAAACATGTAGGAAAAAATACGTAATATCCACTCAGAGGTCCAATAGTTGTGAAAATGATCATCAAAACAGCAAAAATTGACACAAACCAAACTATAACACATGCAAATAAATAAACAATAGTAAAAACAATGGAACAAAATAATGCACCATTTTCCCTTTTGACTTGAACCATTACTTTTAGTACCACATGCTGCTCTCCACTTTGTTTTTAAAAAGAGCCACTCTCTGCTTTTATGGTGAGAAGCAACTAAAAAGAAGTCATAAAAATTGCAGTGACAGAAAGAAGGAAGACCAAACACACATGTAGAACAACAATCAGTAATCTTTATGGATGGACAAACTCTCATCTGGAAAAAAATGAATACAATCCACAGATGTGTGTGTCAATAGATTGTAAAAAATAAAGGAAACTTTAAGCTACAATAGTAAACTAACTTGGTGTCAAACATACATATAATACTCTCATAAAACATAAACAAAGAAGCACAAATAAAAACAGAATTTGTTGACCAAGAAATGAAAAAAAAAATAATAATAATACAAGGTTAGGTTTTTAGTTTTTGTTTACACTGGTTAGAACATGATAAACAAAAAATATGTGTTCAGTACATTTTCATTTACTTGTTTGTTAAATTAAAAAATAGATATGCCTTAGAGGGAAACTACATTTACAAAAAAACTAGCTAAACGTCTTTAATTAAAGGTTTTATTGGTTTTGGATGCTACAATAAGTCTCAATGTGTGAATAGTTTGGACAAAAACCATGCACTGTAACTTTGTTAAATACACAAACCTATAGAGGTTAGACAGAATTTTAGAAGTTTTACGCGGAGACACGCTAATGTTACAGCCAAAAAGCTGTAATAGACGCGTACTTTAGCTTAAGGTCACTGAAAATAATTCCTTTTTTCAGGTGGTGTTGATATAAAATAAATCTAGACAATACGGTTATAAAGCCGAGTACATTGTTTGTTTTATCAACGATTTGTGCTATTTGTACGGAAGCCTGTTGCAGCCAAGTGTGTTCTTGGTCTATCTCGAGATCTATCTCGTTCAAACCAGAAGTTACCTTTGAAATGGCTCTAACATGACGCTCCCTGATCGTTGCTGACCTCTCCTGAAATGCTTCAGCCTTTGCCTCTTCCGCCAGACTGTTCAAGAACAGCAACGTCAGCAATTCAATCTGAAAACAAACACGATATAGCTAGGTGTTAACTAGCGCTACTTCTTGCAAAAAAAAAAAACAAAACAAAACAGGAAGAATTTCTTTTTATTTGTCACCTACCATCGCTTCTGACGCTGGCCCGATGTTTATGTGGCCTCTGGCTTTTGCTCTAATTGTACTTTTTAACTTTGGGGCTTTGTTTAACATCTTGGTTTGTGTTTCGAGATAAATCAGACACAGAATGTCAGCACCTTTGTTTACGTTTTTCAAATCTTTCCCGCTTTACGCAACTACCGGGACAACTTCGTCCTATTTCCTGTTTTTCTTTCCTTTTTTTTAATACATGTAAATATATATTTTTTTTCAAATGTAGTACATGTCGATACTTGAATGTGTTCACATGAAAATTAAAAAAGCACATTTATTATGATTACAAATTTACTTGTAAACAAAATGTTCAAGTTTTACTAGTTTATGCTGCCATCTAGTGGCTGACCGGGAAAGCCAAAACAACTAAACCCATCCGGGTCAGAGTAAAAAGATGGCGGAGAAAGCAGCCAGCATGAGTAACATGCTCACATTTTTGAAAATCATCGGACAGCTCAAAGTAAGACTTTTCGAGGAATTCAGAGCACATTTGCAATGTTTTAGTTGAGTACAAAGACCGAACATTAATAACTGCGATATGCTTACAAATGCCCTTCAAAAAGTACTATGTGAACTATAAAGAAATGATAGTTATCAACAAGAGAGTTCTAAAAAAATGTGTGTCTACATATAATTATTTGGAATGAAAAATACATTCTTGGCCTTTAGGGTTTACGCATCTGTTAGTAATAAAAACAGGAAACATCCAAAATTGTACCCATGCAGTTAAGATCAGGATTACTTCAACATTTTACATAAATAAATGAAGTAATTAAAAGAAATACTCGAGTAAGAGCAAAATCTTTAGATGTTGAATATAAATTGACTCAACACTGTGATATCTTATTGAAAGTCTCAAACTTATGGAATCAGGTTGACAGAAATACAAACAAATGATGTGAATTCTTTCCTGCAGTCCAAACTTGAATACATTTAATAAAATGAAGTATTATCTTGTTTCAGTTTGGCTGAAATAATTGTTATATTTTAAGTTTTATTTAACTATGTGAAAATGACGAGATTATGGTAAACCACTAGAAGAAATGGTGCAAACAAAAAATAAACCAGAAACAAAATAACTGGGTTTTTGAAAAAAAAAAAAAATTGTAATACAGTGCCTAATATGGAACTCGTAGGAGTATAGTTTAAACAAAAACGTACTTAAGTAAACTACTTTATGTTAAAAGTAGTTTGGTTATCGTTAAATGTAAATTTTATTTTTCTCACGTGATATAGATGATGCTGTCTTACAGAGGGTTCCACGGACCGGCTGGGTGTACAGGAAGGTTAAGGAACCTGAGAGCGTTTCTGACCACATGTATCGCATGGCCGTCATGTCCCTGACCATCACTGACCCAACCGTGGACAAAGACAGGTGGGCTGAGCTTTGCACTGAAAGGGATTTTTTTTTTTTTATTTGGGGTGGGGTGTAACTGTACACACCTCAAATGCCTACAAATGTTTGTTTTTAGATGTATCAAACTGGCTCTTGTTCATGACATGGCAGAGTCCATTGTGGGAGATATCGCTCCATCAGACAATGTCAGTAAAGAAGAGAAGCACAGAAGAGAGAAGGTAAGTTATAGGTCTTTTGCAAAACATGACAAATAAATACATATATATATATATATATATGTATTTTCTTTTTTTTTTAGGAAGCTATGAGACATCTGACTAGTCTTCTGCCAGAGGAACTCAAAAAGGAAATTTATTCTTTATGGGAGGTGTGTTGCCATGCAGAAACATCCCAGAAATGATGTTTTTTAAATGTAAATAAACATGTTTTTATGACTGACAGGAATATGAGTTCCAGAGCAGCTCAGAAGCTCGTCTGGTGAAGCAGTTCGACCTCCTGGAGATGATCCTGCAGGCTCACGAGTACGAAGAGCAGGAGGGAACACCTGGAAGATTGCAGGAGTTCTTTGACTCCACTGCCGGTGTGCCTTCTCCCTGCTCCTAAATTTTAGTTCCAACAGTTTCAAAACTTTTGTCACCGTTTTAGAGCTTTATTTTAAAACATCTGTGTGAAATCTATAACTCTTTTTAGGTCGGTTTCAGCACCAAGACGTCCTTCAGCTAATCAGCTCTTTAGATGAAGAAAGGGGTCATCACATGGCCAAGGAGGAGAGCAAAAACAAGTCTGGGGGTGCACAGAGGGATAGCTCAGCGTCGGAAGAGCTCTACAAGGGTCCACACGATTCCTGACTAATAAAAATTCCCTTCAGAAGATTTTTGGACTTGAAGACCAAAAAGTTTTCATTGGTTGATGAACCGACAAGACACAGGATCAGATTAACAGACTGAAAATACAACTGTGGACAGTTTCATACACATTTTTATTATTAAATGATTATACACACCATCAGATAGACTGGAGATTACAGGGCTGTCGATATAAAAAAAAAGTTTTCGCAGTGCTGCTACGTATAGCTGCTAACGTGACAGTGCGTTCTTGTATGTAGTCTTAAAACCTACTGTATTTTTGGAACAACAGTCTGAAGTCAGTGTTCAGCTGACAAAAACCAAACTGCACACTTTATTGGATATTCAGCAAACTCCGTTACATTATATTATCAAACCAGAAATCTTGTTCTAGTAAAATCAATATTTGTATGTTAAATACAACCTTATGTGTTAAATGTGAACCAAATAATAAAGCCATTAAAAAAGGTTCTTCATCCACTTATTTTTCATAAAACATGTCACTTCTAGTGATTCAGATTTGATGATGAATTTGGAGGTAGTTTAAATATTGTGTTACGCCAAAGGAAATCTTAAAGTTTCAAAAACCATACAGATTAAATCCTAAAAACATTATGACAAATTCACAGAGAGGTCATTTGGACCAGACTTTATAAATCTAAAAGCAACCTTTTTAAAGAGATTGATGCTAAAATGCCAGAAGAAGAGGTCAAATAAAACCAAGCTAACTTGAGGAAAAAAAGCGTGTAACCAACAGTGAATATAACAACTAGTTATGATTTTGACAATAACAGAAAGCCTGGGGCTATGTCCGAACTACTTCACTACTCACTATATAGTGCACTTTATAGCGTGTTTGCCATTTTGTAGAGCTGTCCGAATCTACAATTTAAAAAAAAAAAAATCAAGTGCCCTAGAAATTTCCCAGGATTCTCTGCGAAAAACCAGTGTGCATCGATGCTCATTAGATTGGGTAATAAGGACACAATAGTTTGTGTTTGGACAAAAGGTATTTAAATGTTTTGGTTTTTTTTTTAGCAAACTTTTAACTTTTTCATCATCAACACAGTGGACTCAAAAGTCTTTCTACAATGATTGAATTGGTTAAGTGTGCATAGTAGTGTGCATGGTGTCAATTTAATTGCTTTTAAAATCCAGGGGGCCAGATAGTTCTGCACTATATAGTTTTTTAGTAATTAGAGAGTAGGAAGGGAATTCGGACATAGCCGGATAACGGTAATCTTATAATATTTTCTGTACTCCTTTGGAGGGCATCTTTTCAAAATAAAGAGATCTTTATTTAAAAAGAGACTTTTCTAGGGGGAAATGGGGTAGCTAAAAAGAGCATCAATAACCGCTTCAGTTCTGGCAAACCCCACCTCTGATCTTTCTCTCAAGCAGCTGATATAAAATAATCCGTTCCAAAAATGCATCTTTATAATTTATCCAATTAAGGTCACAAATGTGTATTTTAAAGTTGCTGTCAAAGTAAAAGCTAAACGAGACGTTTTTGGTCAGATTTTGGGAGAATTTCCTCAGAGTCCCATGTTTGAACTCTAGATCTTCTATGAATTGTTTGCTACTTCAGTAAGAACTACATACAATAAAAGTGCTGTTTCAGCAGAGATAGAGTTTCTGGCTTCAGTCCGGGTTGGTGGTAGGCGTTCAGCTCTTTAGCATGGCCCCTCGGAGCCATCTGTTAAGTTGTTGCTTGGTGTATCCTGAGAGCTGGCGTTCGCTGCAGATGAGAGGACTTCCTCAAAGCTGCCGCCTGGGCCTGAACCTCCAACTTTGGTCTGGTATAAGAAACAAATGTTGAAAGTTAACAAGACAGTTTTTTTTCTTTTGGATTTTAGATGCTTTTGCAGTTTTCAGAAAAAATCAACTCAAGGGGACGCACTTTTACCACTTCAAGCATTTACAGGCAATGAGAAGTGGAAAAAAAGAATTGACTTTATTTTTGCAGCTTAATTCTACAACACAGTGACTTCCAATAAGCGGTGCGTTTACGATCTGAGTAAATGTTGGAGATTTTACAAAAAAGAACTTTTTTTCTCAGTTTTAAATTTCTACATAAACAGCAAAGAGGCTGCATGTGATTTTTTTTGCTGTATTTGTTACAGCAAAATGTGCATCTGAACCATATTGAGAAAAACGAAAAGATAATTTTGCTGCTGATTTATGAGTGTTTCAGTCATAAAGTTGTGTTAAAATTGCTGTAAACTTCTATTTTATGTTTATCAAGGATTGTTATATTTTTAAAAGAAAATATTTTAAAGATGATAGTTTTTCTAGGAATATATCTTGGCCCATTTCCATTCCACACATAAATTCATGAGTTTCTAGGATTTCACAATTTTTTTTTATTGATTTTGTTCAATATTTTAATGTGTTCTAAGATTTTGAGGATAAGATTCATAAAAATGAACCTATCTATCTTTACCAAAGCCTTTTCTAAACCAACAAAACATTTAATGTGAAGATGGAAGCAACTAGCTTTTGTGAAAAAGGGGGACATCAAACGCACCATGCTGCTCAGGTTGTTTTTAATATAATCTGTGAAAAACAGGAGATCTTGGTTTTACCTTGATAGTGGAAACGGTACTCTCAACTCTTTCCTCAAAAGATTTAAAGCTGGGAGAGTTTCTGTGAAAGACAAAAAAACAAATTGTTCTATTCAACAATTTGAGGACAAAACGAACAGTATATAAATATATAGGTTTATATCAGGAACATTTTCAAAGGCTGCTAGAAACATGGAGGTGACTGAATTTCCAGAAACTTTAGTCATTCCATGTTCATTTACGACCTCATATCTACATAAACGTAATAAACATTAAACTCCTTTTTAGTGTGCACTTAAGTAAGACTACACAAGTGTTCATCAGCATATTCAAAAATCAAATTTTATCTCTAAGAGTTAGCAAACAAAAAATGTAATCAATCTGAATGCACAATAAGCCACTCTCACACAGAAGAGTAAACACAGGAGCAGGCAGGGGCATTACCTCATAGTGGGCATGCTCACTGAATGTCTGACAGAGTAGCTGTCCCGCAGAGGGCGTGGTGGGAGAAGAGTCAATGATTAGCAGAAAATACACACAAAGGCAACAGAGTTCTCACAAGGGGAAAAAGTTTTCCTTCGTGTTGTGCAGCTTTTGCCAGTTAAGGAAGAATTGCATTTCAAAGAAGCTTTTCCTGAAGGGAACAGCCCTTTATTTATTTATTTTTTTTGTAGGCAAGCTGTTTGAAGATAAAGCAGCTCCCGCCTCATCTACAGCTTCAGTTTTTTGAATGAGTGAGGAGTTAGCTGTAGGGTTCTTACCCAATTGAGTTAGACCTTGGGAAGCGTGAAGAAAGAGGAAGAACATTTTAGATGACAGTCATGAAAAAACATTTAAGTTGGTGTCAATATATTGAAAAAAGGAAGGATAGCAAACAGAAAGAAAGGAAATGTTAAAATGCTATCGTTTTTTTTTTATTTTTTTTTATGGTGACACACAAACGCACACACTGCAGAGTAACACAACCAAAGGATGGATCAAATGATTCCAGCTGAAATGCTAAAAAATAAGTATTTAATGAATGTCATTTCCTTTGAAATTACATCCAACAGATGCAATAGTTGTTATTCTCATAATATTTTTGAAAGTAAAAACTATTTAACACAATATCGTTCATTCCTATAACAAATACTCAGAGCAAAAGGTTTTACAAAAGCCAACATGACTAATTTGGAATACAGATTTCAAAATTTAACAAGAGAAAAAGTGTAAAATCTTTTAAAAGGTTTAAAAATGATCATGCAAGTTAGTGTCCCACTAGAAAACATACCAAAACAAAACCAAAGCAAACAGGGGGAATGCATACCTCTGTGGGAATAGTAACTCTAGACCAGCCATGCTGGAATACAGTAACATTTCAAATCCTTTACTTTTTTAAAAATAATTTTTAATACCAACACCTCAAAAACATTTTGACACAAAAAACAAGACATGCTCTAAAGGTACATTTCTCAAATGGTCCAAACTGGTATTTTTACTTTTCTTTTCCAATAAATCTAATTTGTCTTGAAGTTCCCACTCTGATCATATTTTGATCCATTTTAAAAGCATTCCCAGTGGTCTTTTAATCATAATTATGCAGCTTTTACCCTAAATATTAAAATCTGTGTCGTTTTCTCTGACATAGTTCCTACAGAGCGGCAGGAGCTCATTAGAAATTTACCTCCGAGTTGTGGAACGAACTGTTGGTGCGGAGCAGGGAGCTTGCGCCCTGCCCTGCGTATTTTCAATGTCACAAATAAGCTCTTTTTCTAACGACCTTGTTCGGTTTTCTCCTGATTCCCAACAGCTTGAATAAAGAAATATAAAGAAATGCAATTTCAACCTTATTTTTTTTTTGCATGCCCCTCCATCATCAAAATAAAATCCTGAGGCAAACAAACATTTTTTCTATTCAATCCTTTTGTAACATAAAGAGCGGGACACAAGAGAGTTAAAAGCAGCTCCCGGCTGCTTTATCCCTTCATGCCCCTGCATCTGCCTTTGTTACATAGTTGTGTTGTGGAAGTTTATAACACTTTAATTGCAGAAAGGATTTTTCTTTGGACTTTAAATCTCACACTAACTAAAAACTTTAAAGTTCCGTCAATATAAAGGTTTTGTTCCCTGATTTAAAAAGCTTTTCTTCTTCCATTCATACTGTGTGCGTGTTCTGCAAAGCATGAGGTTAAACAGCGCGACATTCTCCAGCCTTTTCAGCCATCGTAAACACACAAAAAAAAGCTTCATACACTTCATAGACGGACGTGTAGTCCAGAGCCTGAGGGGTCAACCATGAGACAAAGAGTGACTGAAGGGGACAGGCTTTGCCACAAGTCTTTCAGCTCAGGAAGCAGCTTAATGTTGGCTTACATAACCTGAAACTCCTCTAAACTCCTTAGAGCAAGAGTCATAATTCTGCTTTCTGCGACACAGAGATGGACAACGGAAAGAAACAAAAAGGAGAAATGGTTTAAAAAAAAGTGAAGTACACCTGAGCACAGATAAGGGAAATACTTTGGTGATGCAAATGCCTTGTTAATGGATATTTATGAAGATGAAATGTCTGCAACTGCAGGATTTTGTTAAATGATAAAACTGATTTAGAATCAGGAGCAGATGAAAAAAGGACTGTTTGAAAACGTTTGTAGTTGTGATATAGAAGCCACAATCGGCTGACCACAAGCTCCCTGCTCCGCTCCATTCTGATGCATGTGGACAAATAGATCCATGTACATCTTTGTTTTCCTCGTCTGAGCTGGCATCTAGCTCTAAACTGTACAGTTTCAAAGCTCCAATATTGCTCGCCGTTTTTGTTGCACCACTAATGTAAAGTTAAAGATGTGATGCAAGGGGCAGAGCGTGTAAACAGATGGGTGAGGGGAAGTGGGAGCGGGGTTGCTCTACGGCAACAGTCCCGCCCACAACTCAGAGAAGAATTTCTAATGAGCTACAGTTGCTCTGCAGAAACCATATCCTAGAAAACGACACAGATTTTTTGATCTTGGATAAAAACGGCATAATCTTTTCTAAAAGACCATTGGCAGCACTTTCAAAATGAATCAACAGATTATCAGAGTATGTCTTTATCTGTTGTCTCTTTAAGCTTGGAGTATTTGGTGTTGCAATATTCCACAACAAATAAGATAACTATCCAAGGCACTTCAGTCTGACTTTGAACAGAAATCTTTGACTTTTATCACAGATTTTCACATGGATTAGGATTATAGGTGCATCTTTTTTAAATGATTAGTGATTTTGAATGGCGTCCCCATTCTCCAAATAACCTAAAAAACAAAAAAAAAAAATTTCCGACTGAATTTAGCGAAAATAAAAAATATCTTCAACATTTTTTATTTCCAGGTGATGCAGTGAAAATAATATACAGAATTATTCAAAATCATGATGCTGCCACCTTCATGCTTTCTTATAATTATGTCTAGAGAGGAAGAGATTGGCATCCTGTTTATACATGATTCTCTTTTATGATGAGGACGTGTTTGTATTTGAAGTCTAGAGACTGTACTGACATTTGGTAATCACATTATTTTCAAGATGCAGAGTTAGTCGGTCAACACATTAAACTTTTATTTACTCTCACTAATGATTGCAATAAGGTCACCTCTGACATATGTGATGGTGTTGTCTGTCTTTAATCACAGAAATATCAGGACTATTTTTTTTAGATGAGGGATCATGTTTAAAAATGGTTTACCTCATGTCTCCAAACTTCTTTGTGATGGCGCTGCCAAAGGTATTAAAGGCTGCTGATGTCTTCTGTCCTGCTGTGGACAAGGTCTCAGAAGTCTTCTTAAATCTAGAAACATAAGAAGCATTAAAAAAATGTAAATGCCTAAATGCAATTACAGAAAACAAAAGTGAATGTTTTGGTCATTTTTGGGACTAAATACGTCATGTGATGCTAGCATCTTAATCTTTGAAAGAAAATAAAGTGCTTCATGTTTAAGATGAACACTCAAAATATGATGCAAGTCTAAAATGATGGGAGTTCCTGATCATTTTTGTCCTGGATTTTACTGTTGGTGAGAGCTTTTGTTTACATGTAGCAGCTTTAGCCAATCACACTGCTGTGGTCACCCTCGTTCATAATAGATGAGGATACGAGCTGCATGTGGAAGCTGATCTCCACCTTAATGTGTAACTGGATAAGGAAAGCAGTCTTTGGAGACCATTCGCTCCCGATACTTTGTCTCTTGGTGTTTGGATGAAAGTTCCACGATGACAATCACAATGGAAAAATGGGATTATCTTTGGACCAAATGCATGACAGAATTGTCATGTGTTTTTTTTTTTCTTTTTTTGGAAAGAAAACGGCCATCAAAATTCAGTCATTCATTCATTAATTTTCCAAATCGCTTTTTCCCTATCGGGGTCATTGGGTTGCCGGAACCTAACCCGGCTACTCATGGGCGAAGGCAGGGGATACCCCTGGACTGGTCGCCAGTCTGTCGCAGTGGCTGGCCATAAAAATAATTTTTAAAATCCTCTGTAAAGTGGAACATTTATTTCAAAAAATGACAAATGTATCTTATAAGATTTTGAGGATCTAATATTAATTTCCGGTGGCTGCAGAGAACGTGTGCAGCTAATCAAGCTCAAAAACCACCAAAGCCTCAAGCCATGTGCTTTTTGATCAAATTATTTGAATGAGAAAAATACTGAAAACAGTGTACTATGCTTTTAAACAAGTGTCTCCTTTAAAAAAAAAGTAATTTTGTGTGACTTTTCCCAACACAAACAGGCATACACGTCCATCAAAGCCTTTGAAGGCTCTCTCAGATGCATCATGGGAGCCGCCTCTCCCTTTTAACTCACGCTGCAGAGGTCTGCACGTCGTGCCAGCCTCTGCTGAAGTTGTTCCTGAACTCGCTCAGGGGAGTGATGCTCAGCTTCTGCCTGAGCTCGGCGTGCTGCTTCTCTTTGGACGACAAAACCTGCTTCAATGTGCTGATCTCCTCCTCCAGCTGGACACACACAAAGAGGCGGGAGAAGTTGCTGTCCTGTTGCGTAACGTTCTGCCTGCGTGCATGTCTGTGCATACTTTTGCCAGCTCCTGCTGAATCTCCTCCCTTTCCTCCTCCGTCATGTTGGAGTTATTGAGATTGACTTCTGATGCCACATCTTCGTCGGCCTCTCTTAGAGGCTCAGAGTCAAGAAAACCTGCAGGAGACACACAAAAGCTCCAGACATAAGCTAAATGAACAAGAACAATTACTTTCTCTTTCTTTTTTTTTTACATTGAAATGACTCAAATGCGCAGATTTTGAGATAATGAAGTTCACAATGTAGTCAAATTTCAATAAGTGATACAGTTCCTTTTTTAGAGGAAGATAATTTACTTCCAATTTCTCATACTTCCCTCATTTGTTCTTAATCACCTGAGTGCAGCACAGCTTTCCAATCACATTGTGCTCTTTAGAATCAAAGAGGAAATGCTCACATTTCAGGGTTCTGCATTTCTACTTTGTTTTCTTCCCTAAAGCTTGAATGACCCTAGAGTCTGCCGGACTGATTCTGTGTCCATGCAGCGTCTGTGTCTATCAGAGTGTCTGTCTGACAGTTATGTAATCCCAGCATGCTTGCAGCCTGTTGCGCTTTAATCTGGCTTTACTAATGTGGATTATCTTGCTTTAACTCTGATGACCGACAGTGCAGTCGGATACAGTGATGCGAACTGTTAGAATTCAAAGATTTCCACCTGCACTTCTTCATTTCTGCATTAAATATCTTTTAGAGGAAGCCTGTAGGACCTCATTTTCTTCTATAGTGCACACCATTCTCATGTGTCACCGTTACAACACCATGAAAGTCCAAGGAGCTCACGGAGGCTGCATCAGTGTTGTTCTTTAGTCAGTACCACTTTTGAAAAATGCATAAAAGTGTCCTACATATACTGTAACTGAATCTTAAGATTTGGGCTTTTAGTCCCAAATTTCTCGCATAAAATACTTAAATTCAAGAAAACACATACTAAAGAGCAAAGAAAACAGTGTAAATGTAATACAAAAAGGGCAAAAACAGATGCTCTATTGTGTAAACATTGGTGAAGCACGTTCTGCGTCATTCTGACAACAAAAAGGGTTACTGTACCTGCAGCTAGGTGTCCTCGCTCTAGATTTGGCCGCAACATGGGTAAAAAGAGTGGGGTCAGTAACGTATGATGCTGGGTTTTCTGGATCTGACTGACTGCTGTTGACAGTAAAAACTACAGCACATCTGAGTTTGGCTCAAACACAGCACGCTCACATGAAACAAAGAGCTACTGCAACTAGATAGCATCTACATCAGGGTTATCATCTCAAAGTTCCTCAGTGACTTTTTTTCCAGTATTGAGGGAGGATTAGCAAAAACAAAGATACACAGCACAAGCATTTCCTTAAAGTTGTGAGTTAAAGTTGAGGAGTTCAAGAGGTGGAAACAAAAGTGTAAGCATTGATTCAAGTGCAGAAACTTTTTCAGACTCATATACAGAGAGGGGAGCAGACTGCAGTAGTTGAGGCAGAGGATGGCTTTGGGTGTCATAAAGTGTTAGGAAAGACCTGCTTTTACTGCATTTTTAAGAAATGCTGATTTTTATAACTTGGAGGAGGACGCTATATGCGGAAGATTCTTCCTCACAGATCTTCTTTTCAAATTGCAGAGCATTTCTGCACAGAGACAGGAAGGCAAGACCGCATTCTTTCTTCTAAGCGACCATACAGACCCACAATGGAAATGTCTGTGCTGTAAATTGTGTTTGCGGCAAGCATTTACATCAAGTTACCAGACTAAAAACACCCAGTGGACTGCTCCTTATGAAGCCGTTTTTTTTTTCCTGGGTCACATGTGATGTCTTAGCATGCTTGGGCAACATCCTGGTCTTCTATTTATACTCTTTACACTCAAAAACGTTCAGTTTGGACTTCAAGCTTAACATTTGAGGACTAAAACATCAAGCAAATTTGACACAGAAGACACAAATGGGGTCAATTTTAGCTAAGTTTTCATTAAAAGAAAATCTTTACTTAAAGTTATAATCTATTTTAAAATCTACATTTTTGAATGTAATCTAACAGGTTCCTCATGTCTTGCAATATCAGGACATCTACCTTTGGTTGAACTCTAGATATAAGAAACATTTAAGAAAATATGTAGGGAAAAAAGGTATATAGATTTATGTATAGATGAATGATCACATTCTCAAGAATATTAAAGAATCTGAATATAATTTGCAATCTGGATGTTCAACCAAAAGAACTAGAATCCTAGTCTACTTCCCTTATCACCTGAGCTGTTTTCCTGGATGTCCCAAGTCGAGGACGTGACCCAAAAGTCAGAGTGAGACACAGATGTGTGACACCACTGATCCCTCCCCTGAGATGAGGCTTTACACCATTGTGTCAGGTTCTCCCCATTTTGGACCAGCGGAGCCAGATCCTCCCCGTATGAGCTCCTGCCAATCGATTCTTCACCAGAGGGGTAAAACATACCCGGATTCAAACCTGAGCAAAGCCACAGCTTAGTGCAAAGCTGAGAGAACGGCATAAAGCATTTCACATTTTATCCAACATCTGGTTCTAGGTTTGCTTGAGTTTTTTTAATGGTGTGATTCTGTGAGGATTCTGTGGTGGTAGATCCACAGGAGAACATCTGAATGAACTCTGGTCATTTACATAAACAAATGAGAACCAAGCCCCCACTTGGAAAACAATCAGCCTGATTCAGAAGCAAGCAAGTTTGGTCAGCCAAACATGAGAGAATTCCCTGATAGGAACTCAGAGAAGACAGCAGCTCCTGGAGCGCCCAGGGGATCAAACTGTCCAAGAGGAGATGCTAAGAGTACTGCAGATTCTTTGTCATGTGCTGAGGGGAACTTCATACAGCATGAAGAAGAAAAAAAGGCAAACCTGGAAGAAAACAAAAGTTTTAAAAACTGAAAAAGTTTGTTTGTTTTAAGACGTTTACTGGGACAAACGAAAAACCAAACAAAGAAACTTCTGGAGTAACATATGAAAGAATCTGTTCTTTAAATTCCTCCACACTGTCCGTAATAGGTGACAGAAGACAACTAAACTGTAGTTACGTCTGCATTCCCTCTCTACTCCATAACTACTAAAAAACTATATAGTGTAGGACTACCCAGTGCCCTAGAGTTTTAAAATCAATTCAGATATCATGCTCACTACTTCTTTTTTAGAGGACAAATATGATGCCAACGATTTTCCAAAGTAAAAACCTAATAATTATGAACATTTTACAAAGACTATTTACGAATCCACTGTGTTCTGATGATGAAAAGGTGGACGAATTATAAATAATACGTTTAAACATATTTTTCAAATGGCAAATCATTCAAACGCAATGCATTGTGGTCTCTATTCGCCAGTCAGCTGAGCATCGATTAACACGCGGCTTTTTCACAGATACTTCTGGGAAATTTCTAGGGCAATGGATTTTGAAATTGTAGATTCGGTCTGCTAATACAAAAAGACGAACGTGTTATTTAGTACATTAAGTAGGGAAGGACTTCGGACACAACCCATGAATCTTTCTGTCATTGTAGCCACCTAGCTCTAAATTAAACAATGAATCCTTGGTGCACTTTTATGAAGGGATCGGCAAGAGAACGGAAACAAATGTTTTTAATGTTACTTTACCTCGTCCATCCTTTACTTACTAATTTAAAGGCATGTAAAACATACAGATATGTATAAAAAAACAATCTAGCTATGAGAGTAACAGCAATATCGGTTGAAAACTACAGATATAAAAAAAGATTGTTGGTAAAAAGGAATGAAAAAATGTTCCTGTTGTGTCTCTACTGTCTGCCTTTTTATGTGCATGTGATGCGAACAAAAAGACGTCAAAACAAAAGCTTGCTTCTATAAAGATGGGCAGTTGGATGAACCACAGTGTGGAATGTGTGTTGTGTGCACTAAACATAAGATTTTTCACAGCACTTCAAACACTAAAATGTTGTTCTTTTTCAACAAAAGAACAAAAGGTTGAAGCTGTTAAGTCAGAAACGTTTAGTTTTTGTTGCTTAAGATAAAAAGTTTGCATTGTTTTGGTGATCATGTATTGAGATGCGTATCAGATCATGTGAGAAGGAAAGATACACACCCCTACTAATTGATAGACTCAGAGCATGCACACTCACACGCCTGACTAACTAGTTAAATCCACACCGAATCACTGAAGGCCTCCGCGAAAAATTTTATTTTGCTCCACAGGAGTAATCGGAAGGCCTCTTCTTCCAGATTCAGCGTGGATTTGCTTTCCTGTCAGTGGTCTTACCCTGCTCTCCCTCATATGTGGAGGAGTTTACCCATTCTTCTCCAGGGCCCATGGTGCCCCAGTCCAGAACTGCTTCACTCAGAACACAAGAGTACAACTCTGCAGTAGGCGGCGGCGGTGGCGGCAGTGAGAGGAAACAAGCAAGCTCATTGTGTGAACACAAACTAGGGATGTGGAGTTACTCCTATGTCAACTGTTGCAGTCGGGCAGGAGTTCTGTTTCACTTCAGTTTATCAGGCACCGCATTTGCACAACAACAGGAAATCTGTTTTGACACACGGATCTGGCATTCTTCAGCTCTTGAACATACTTGAACTTTCAGATAAGGAGGAAAGTCATGAGGAGGATTTGCTCGTAACAAACCAAAACCGAAGATTAGCGATTATTAAGGACAACTTAAAAACAAATAAAGGTTTGAAGCATCTCTATGCACCAATACACAAGTTAATAAATGAAACAAATTGCAGCTTTACTTTCATTATCATTCCTCAGTTTCTTTCCATGAATGAAAAGCATCTATCTGCTATTCTTACTTTCAGTTTTTTCTGCTCCTCTCTTGTCTTTTGAAGGGGCGAAATACCTTTGGTCACAAGATCACCATTTGCCGCAGTGGTCATGAGGCTAAATCAGAGGCCGAGGGATGGTCAAATGGTTGGAAAAATCAATTAGGACACAACTGGAGGTCAAGTTCACAACCAGAAAAGTGGGCCTACTGTTCACAGAAGCTTTCAAAATCTGAACATAAACATGGAAGGATTATCCTCTTTCAGAGCCTTGTCAAAACTTCAAACAAATTTGATTAATTTGGAAACTTTTGAGGACTTCAAGCTAGTAAATGATTAACATCCTGAACAAAAGCAGTCTTTTTTGCCTTTTCTTACTGTGGCCTCCCCTGTTTAAGTGTAACAGGTAGACTACACATTCAGAGATGGAATGCAGCCAACTACCTGGATAAACATGCGTCTATCTCACTGACATGCTCCATTACTGGAGTTAAATAGAGGCCTGCTCTGAGTTACAACAGTAGAAAAAGGGCAATGACATCCAAAAAACACCATGAAACATTCTGCAGATCTCTAAACCTTCACTTTTATTATTGTCTTCTCAGTTTTAACATGAAAAATGATAACATTGATCTCAAGATTCAAATGTAAAGCTGACACTTTGGTGAAACACATTCAAACTATTAGCAACGTTAAAAAGTTAAGGTAATTAATAGTTTTGAAAGTTATTTCTTACAAGTCACTTGGTAATTGTTAAAATAGTTAGGAATGTTCCACTTACTTCTCTAACGGTGCAGTTAAAATAGCAAACGTTCTGACAAACACTGCGAAAATGTAATGCCGGGCGTTTAAAATAAAATAAAAAAAGAATGCAGTTTCCGGCGACTCACCTTGTTGCCGGTTTTCCATCAGAGACGGAACAGGTGAAATCTTCAAATTACCTTTGCGAACTGACAGATCCTGACAGCGCTCGCGGCAGCGTTTATTCGATCAACACCACCCACCTTGAATGTCACGCGCTAGGAAAACACGTGGGCGGAGCTTAGAGCATAATATAGTAGGCTCGCGCGCATGTAGTGTCCATTCAGTTTAGATTAAAGACATACATTCAAATTGTATTATAGAAAAAAAAATAAATAAACTGATTTATTGGCAGCAGGTAAGAAAGTTTTATCCGCAACAAAGGAGACATTTATCTTTAACATTACAAACTTGGAAAAAAAAAAAAAAAAAAAAAAAAAGTAAGCAAAATTACTAATAGTATCGTCTAATATGTAACATTTGTAAAAGTTCAAATAAAAAAAAAATCTTCTATTTCTCACAAGTAAATGCATGAATTTTATATATATATATATATATATATATATATATATATATATATATATAT
>BSAI01000101.1:14887189-15003465 GCA_036245035.1 Adrianichthys oophorus | reverse complement strand
TATATATATATATATATATATATATATATATATATATATATATATATGAATTGTATATTAACAAAAGTACATGAACAGAGAACAAATATTTAAGAAATCTTAACAAATAACGTTTTTTTTTTCCATTTGAAAGTACATTTCTATTTTTAACCCATTTGTTAAAGCGCAGATATTGATCTTATAAAACCTCTTACAATTAAAATTAATCACAACATTTATTCCATAATATAAAAAACACAATTAAAAACTATAGAAAATAATGTACATGTAAATTCAAGTTTTTACAAAAGATCCTTACCAGAGTGAAAAGGGCAAAGCTCCTGGGATTTGGCCTTCAATGGTACACTTGTGACCCCTACTGATCAAAAACATACAACAGAAAATGTTGCTGTAACAGCAGGGATAATTAACGCAAACATTTAGAATGAACCAGTCAGACACAGATACTAGTAAGTTGGCATCATTTCAGTTTATTTTCATTGAATTCTCAGGTACAGCAACATTTGTGCCTGCTGTTGTGAGTCTTTGTAATGCGAACAGGATCCCCCGCGGGAGCCGCAGCAGGTGATGGAACACATACAAACAAGGAGGTTACCAACCAGGATTTATTCCATTTCTCTGTAAGGACGTTCCTGGAAAGCAAGAGGTGTGTGTTTACACAAACATGTCACTGTGAAACTATCTTGTGTGTCAAGAGGACAGGCTATCCTGATAGTGATACCAAAACCAATCTTCAGGTTGTTTCGACAGTAAAAATGTCCAGTGTTACTGTAAATCAAACATGTTTGTTTTCATCACCTCCTTTACAAGGAAAACAGAAACTCTTGGTCTTAAAATGTGCATCTAATGGTGGAACAAGGGTTTACAGTGCAATTGTGGCTAGTAGGAACCAAAATAAAGTGACAAAACAGTTACACGTGCAAATTACAAGCATGTTTGGGATGCAGCTTACACTCTGGACTGCAACATAGTGAAACTGTTTCAGACCTGAACTTACAGTGTGTGCAGTGGGAGAGATATATTTGCCATTGGTTACATGCAGTTTTTAGGGGGTCCTATTAGGATCGATACCATTTTTTGGTCATATCTTTGTTGTTAAATGCATGAAGTGAAAGGTCAAGCTGTGATAAAATTCTATTCTTCTTAGTGGCCATGAAAAGCTGCAAAAACATACCTGCGGTTGCTCATAAGGCACAATTCTAAAGCCACACAACTATAAAATAAAGATAAAATATGTAGGCTAAGGGCACCCTAAAAAATCTTTAAAAAGACTTCAAAATAAAAGTCAACATGTTTGCTATTAAGACTGACTTTCTTAAAAATTTTGGCAAAAGAAGAATCAATTAAACAAGTTTTTGTGAGTTGAACAGTGGGCAAAAAAGTAATTTCTTTAGAAAAAGTAATGATCAAAATGCCAAATTATTCTATAAAGGCTTCAACAACTTCTTTTACCACATAAATTGCACATTTGGAAAACTAAAATTTTAAAAAATCAGTAGCTAAATAGGTCAGTGAAGGTCTAGATAACCAATCATATACATTTAGAAATTTTATTTAGAGTATAACTTTGACATCCAGTTTCCCTAAAACCATTTTTGAGGTCCTTTTTTTTAAAAAAAATAAAAAAAGCTTTTGAGTTCCACTTTTAATCCCTGGCTTCAGGGCAGCATTCACAACCCAGCTGAGTCATGCACGGAAACACAGACGGTGTTGGCAACTCTAAAACATTTTGATCTCTTTTGACACAACAGTGCTCTGGCTGCCTGGAATTCAATGCAGTTGCTAGGCAGCTGCAGGCAAACCCACCAGCAAGTGTTTCTGAATCTGCAGTTCTGCTCAGTGACTTTGGCACAAATGTAGATGGAGAGCTCTGGGTATTCTAAACGGGAAAAAAAAAAATCCCTGAGAGTGTGGTAAACGCAGAGTTGGGATCTTTAACAGCAACTGTAATCCCTCTGTAACAATAATGTCTGCAGTGTCCTTTATGTGTACAGTGTATTTTTTTTGCTCTCAGATGCAGGGAATGTTTTAGATCCTCGGGATAAAGCCCAACAAATGGTTCCACTGCTAAACCTAAGTACGTAAAAAACCCTGCTTTTTCTTCAGATCACTAATCCTTCAGCTATGAAATGTGCTAAAGCATTTATTCCACCAGCAGCCGCTGGAAATGTAGAAGCACCCACTCAACACTGCCAATCTTCATTATTTCTCATTATTTAACGCATTTCAACATTGTAACAAACTGACTCCTTGTTGCAGAAATATTGTGCTTCAGCACATTTTGGCTTTTCAGATATTCCTCATTGAGGGAAGGCTAAAACAAAAAACAGATTACTCCATGTTAAATCTGATCAGCATAAAATTCTGTGGCTGATTTGAGAACCTGGCAGCTTTGGTTTGTTTTGCATATCAGAAGCTCGAGAGAATTCAGTCTGAGCATCTTTTTTAGCATCGCTTTGGGAGCCGGGGTTTATGAATTTTCATCACTGACTCTCTAATTCCACTTATAACGGAGTCAGTCCGCACACACATCTGTGGGCAGACCCGAGATGAAAAGAGACGAGGAAAGACAGGGGAAAACCACAGGTAAAAAGAAAGAGCGAAAGCTGGAAGGAAGACCTCTCATATGCACCTGTTCTTAAAAGTGTTATGCAAACTGCATCTATTTTGAAATCTGTGAAACTGCAAAAACAAGAAAACAAAATCCAACTAAGTGTTTTAGTGCAAGCTGGTCTTGAAATGGCCATTCGAGTATCAGTTAAACTTATCAGAGAAACAATGAATAATCTGTTATTAATGAAAGCAGGCATGTTTTTTTTTTCTTTTACAAGACTACAAGGTATATTTCTCTAAAACATTCTACATTCCATCCATCTTCTATACCCGCTTAGTCCTGTGCAGGATCACGGGGTTGCTGGAGTCAATCCCAGCTACTTCAGGCCAAAGGAGGGGTTCACCTGAGTTCGCCAGTAAATTCTACATTCCACATATCTGATTCATCAGTCCATTTCTGCAGCAGACTCCACTAGATGATGTGCAAAAGCTGCACTGGTGCTAACACTATCAGCTCCCCTAAACAGACAGCTAGAATGAAGAACGAGGCGTGTTGAAAAACCAGCACAGAAAACAAGAATAAGAGCTAAAAATGTCAGCCGCTGAAACAAACATATCATGTAGAAATATCAGTGGATTAAAGCTGGGAGTTTGGGGCACACGCCCAATCTTTTTAAGCCTTCTGGCAAGAATCTGAGATCCAGGTCAGAACCTCACACCCCAGCGTGTGACTCGAAAACGTAATGGAAATTTTTCCCGCAACAAAAGTAGACTCTCTGCTTGAAAAAACACAAGTCAATATGAGAACTAAGATTTTCAACAGAACTTGAAGAAATATATATTTTTTTGGTGGCACAAACACTGTATGCAAAACAGAAAACCCTTCTTTCAGGTCATGCACCTGGGTGGCTGTGCTGTGACTGTCCATCTCTCCCAGCAGCCAGTAATTCCGGCCGACCTTGTGAATTCAATTATCCATTACTCCAGCAGCCTCTAACTGATGCTGATTGGCGACCATGAATTCTCTCAGGGAGCAGAATATTCACGTTTTGCAGTATTGATATTTCACAAAAGCGTGGACACCCAAGTGTAGTTCAGAGGGAATTTTTAGGGAGTCATTAAGTCCCTTTTCAGTACTCAACTTAAAATGTTCCTTTTCTGCTTCAAACTTCCAGCATGCTGGCATTCTGTTCCTTCTAATATAGTGTCCCATGCAATGTAAATATATTGTAAATGTGCAACTCTCCAAGCCTCTTTTTACTTCTGTTCTTCCGCTGAAAGACAATCACTAACTGCCAATGTTCGCTTTTCTCTCAGAGTTTCCTCCCCTCTCAGGCTGGAAATGTCTTTCCCTGAGGAGATGTGGCTGTCATCTGGGAGAAGAGGAGGTCAGATCCAGCGTCCAGAGCCTCGAGTGCGCTGCTTCTTCCTTCTCTTGCAGACGTAGTAGACAGGAAAAGCAACCAAACCTAAAAAAAAAAACATAAATAGAAACTGTATTACAAAAACAATCATTTAATTATTCAACTATCTTTACCACAAAGGATTATTGAATAGCAAAATCCAGGGGATTAGGAATATGTAAAACTTATCTGAAAGAGGAAAGAATGGAGAGACGGCAGCACAACAATATGAACTCCCCATCTCAACATATCAGTGCCAAGCACAGGAAAGAAATTAACACTAATTGCAGTTTAGCTGAGGCATCACTAGCTCACAATAACTGCATCAGAGCATGTGTCTCCATCTGGATGACGGGGAGGTAAATGTAGTCTGGTACCCAGAGATTAACAATCTCAATCTGAATTTAGATCAATCACAGGAAGTCTCTAGCTGAAAGAGAGAATGCAGCTGTAGTGTGTTGGTTTTCACGTGTGTATGTGTTGGTTTTGTATGCAGGTATGTTACCTATCACCAGTGCAAGAGCTCCGAGAACAATGACAAGAAGAATGACCACTGGAGCTATCAGCACCTTAGTGGCTGCAGGTGGAAACAGAGAGAAGAACAACAAATGAGATGGTTTTATTCATGCAATAACCAATACCTCCAGTAGAACTTCACCTGTGGAACTTTTTGGTGTTTTTAGAGACCAGTTGCTGAACAAAAAGCTTTAATAACTCAAGTGATAATAAAAACAAGGTAGTTGAGCACTAGCGTCACACTAGTCAGGTAAGCATCGCACAAATTGTTACTTGTGCATTAAAGTTTCCTCACTCATTAGGAAGACATTCCAACAATTGGTATTTGTGTATTGACATTCTGCTGGTCAGGTTAGCTTTACGTCAATGGCATTGACTGTATAATGGAACGGGACAGAGTGAGTATGATATCACCCATAGAAATGCCTTACTTCTGGCTCCAGCAAAAGGAAGCCAATTCAGTCGCCCTTTTTTTCGCAGTACAGACACCCCAATGTTGAGGCCAGACAACAGTGATTGGTCCGAGTCAGTCTGAGTCAACATTTCTATGGTAACTACTATCGACCATGAGGAGTCTGCTTGTTTGGAGTCCACACCCCTTCCACTGGAAGAGGGTTCAGGAGAATCTGTCAATCAAATGTTTGAGGTGGGTGCAACGGGCACCACATGCTTTTAACTGAGGCATCTGATTGGTCAGTTTATAACTTGTGTTTCAGAGCAAGAATGGTTATTCTGACAAATAGAATGACTGAGTAATAGCTGTTTATTTCTTTATAGAAGTTTTAGCTTCTTGGAGCCAGCAGGTACTTCCTATATGGAATGCAAAGGGGGGGGGTCACTCAGTCCACTTGTCTATATACAGTCAATTGCATTAGCGTTACACAACTCAGGATGACATTTCACCAATTGGTACTTGCGCATTAATGACTGTAACTGCATTGCTTAAAGTCAAGGTTAGAATGTAAATATAAGCAAAAAACAATTATAAACATGTTTCCAAGATGTTTGTGCACATTTCAAAACTGAGTTTTTTTTATTGAAAGCATATTCTTCTTTATTATAAAACGCAATAAAAACTGTTGGCTAAACTGAATGATGATAGTAAGAACAAAAGTGCCATTGTAGTTGTAGCACACCATGTTTTTTTACAGACGCAATGCGGTCACCATATGAAAATGTTCTGATAATATCTCATTCTGTTGTTTCACAGAGGATACAGCGAGTTAAAACTTACATTTAAGTCAGTGGAAGACGAATGATCAATTCTAAAAATAAAGTTCTGCAGAGATCTGCTCTAAATCTCTGCAGAAAATGGGTCACGCACCAAGACAACAACTTGGCACAAGTTAACAAAGAACGCCTAAAGAAAGGTAATGTTTTGAACTTTATCTGAATCAAAGAGTCATGTTAGTTCATGAAACAAAATCCTGTCCAAAATCCCGGCTACTTCTTTAAAAAGACAAAGTAGAATCAAATCCTTCCAGGTAGTCTAGAGCTGATCTACTGTTAGCTTTAACATGGATTTGCTGAATGATTAAAGAGATCTTTTCTTGTAGAAGATCCATTTTACATTTAAAATCACTGCTGAGAAAAATCAGACCATGTGAAACATGGTACCTGGGGTTATTGATAAGTCAAAGTCCATCAGAAGGCTGCTTAGCCAATATGCTAACAAGTGCAGATATTTTGATGCTAGGAAAAGGAGTACAGTAGTCTAACACTTACTACATGTTAGCTCGTGGAGAGCTTTGGAGCAGGCTTGAAGATCTTCATGCAAGGCAGTGAGAATCTACTATGATTTTTTATTTTATCCAATACATAAACAGCTTAAAGACTATCCTGCTGCTATATCTACCACTATTTCACACTTGAATACACATTTATAATCCTCACTTTAAAGCTGCAATGTGTCCTCATTGTGAAAATCAAGTCACGGATGATGGAATCAGAGGAAATAATGCAGTTTTGCTGCAAATCTAAAGCAAGAAAATGTTTTGGCCCAATTCAGAAGATACTCAGACTTTGTGAGGTAAAACAACACAATACAAAGTAATACAAATGAAAACAAATGGGTCAAATTAATTCTGCTGCAACTCACCACAGACAGATCCTCTAATTAGTCGTCTTAGGTGAGGTTTATCAGGCAGATAGCGATACTTGCACCCAAACACGCTGAGATTTGATGCATGGTTGCCAAAAAACCTGAAAATGCATAGTAAAAAGTGACATCAGGTGGATAAAAAAGAACAAAGGAGACAGTCAGGGAAGGATGTCGCAGGTTGAATCAGACCTGAGGTGTCGGTAGTGTTCTCCACAGCGGTAGCAGAAGTTAGTATTACACTGGGCACAAGTCATGTGATCACAGCCCTCTGTTCGCTGAATATGAATCTAAAAGTGAATTAAAATAAATATTAGCTTGTGTTTTACTCCACTGCCTCTTTGAAGGGCAAAGTATTCACTATTCTTTACTACAGTGGAAAGTGGAAACTGAAGCAAATCCCAATAAAACGGCTGTCAAACACTTTTTGTTTTTAATACATTTCTAAAAGGAAATTGATATAAAAATTGAGCTAATTTCTAAAAACAGCCCTACAGTTCAATATTAATCCCTTTTTCAACAGTAAAAAGCATGACAGAGGGATCTTTACTGTCATCTTTTCCAGATTAACACAGCATGACATTAGGTTACCAGCTTCACAGCCAAACACAATCTTCTCTTCATTATTGCAATGCACAAATGAAGAGGGAAGGCACAAAAAAAACAACAGCTGATACAAATTAGTTCCCATAAACCTGCAATCGTCTTAATTTATGTCTTCCTTTGAATATGTGGCAATCAGATTAGGAGCTCTGCTGATCAACTTTTGGAGTAATTAGAGTGTACAATAAAAGCAGCCTGGTTTTATAATAGTCACAGTGATGCCACACTGTCTACCAGCAGAAACGATTTCATCTTTGCTGCAATATTTTCAACAGCTCTCTATGTACCGCTGCAGTCGTCAATGGTTCACTTACCAACACTCATCTCATCCTCCATGAATACTTGCTTTCCATTAACAGAGAGACTGGGCGCTCGTACCTTGCATTGAGGACACTTCTGAGCGTTTCTCTGCCCGTGCTCGATGACGCTTGCCCAATTTCGTAGCAGCTTGTCTCCTTTCCTGTAGTCTCTGCATTTGATTCCATCGTGCCAGGGCGCGTGGCATTTGAAGCACCAAACAAACTGGCAATTGCTACACTGGATCTACAGCAGAGAAATATGAATGTCTCCCAACCAAAAAATAATCCCCTAAATCTCAAGATAGGGCTTTATTTTTATCATTTCAAAATAAGATACTTTTTTGGGAAGGATAGGATTCTGTTCAAATTCTTTCTACTTTCAAATTTGAGTATCTTTTCCTATGTGTGCCAAGTAAATTGTAAAAAAGTAAAAAGTATTTAGAAAAAAAAAAAAAGCAAAATAAACCTAAATAGTGCTAGTGATTTTACTTTATTTGGCTAACCCAGTGTTTTTCAAAGAATATGCTTTGTCAATAATGTTTAAATACAAAAAGTTACCATGGTAACTCACATAAGTTGATTTCATGTTGGGTCCACGCACTATTAGATTTTTTACAACTGACTGTGTCTATGTGTGTTTGTATGTGTGTGTGTGTGTGTGTGCACTTCTACACAGTTGGAGGTACCTTGAACTTGGATTCAGACCAGTTGGGGTTGTGCGTCTTCAGTGAGGTGAACTTGCTGCACTGTGGACAGGGTTTGGTGCTCGAGTCCAGTTGACTCAGTTCTAAAAAGTATTGGTATTTTGCCACATCTTCAGTGGTCAAATGGGAAAGCACCAACCTCTGTTCCAGTGTGCCACTACACTCCGGAATGGGACAGCTAATGAGGTGTTTTCCCAGCCTCACCTGAGGAGAGAAAACAAACCAACAGTTTTAGCATTGATCAACTGAAAGAGTATTGAAATTTTAATGGAATAGATTACCAAAAAATGTTGTCAAAAAATGTTTTGGTCATAAAAATATATATTAATTATAATTAATAGCTTTCCAATCATATATTTACACTTCTGAAAAAATAACTGGTTAATACTTATTTGGATAACATTCCTTGGAGTGAATAAAACCTCATTGGATCACCTTTTGATTTATTTTTTCAATTATCAGTTTAATTTTACTTTATGTGTCCTTCATTATGAGAAAAATGCTACAAGAACATGTTAAATACATGTATTTCATCAGAGCGGGTCTTTAAACTAAATTTTGACATTTTGGAAGGTGTGTTTTCTAATACATTCAAAAAGTTGATATACTGTCAAACTAACAGTCAAACACGGTGGTGGTAGGGTAATGGTTTAAAACTTTCTTGCAGCTTTGGGACTTGGACAACCTATTACTGATGAAACCATAAATATTGCTTTCTACAAAAAAAAAAAAATATAATAATTGAAAATAATTAGAAAATTTTGCAAATTGGATCCTAACAACTCATCTGGTTGATTTCGATTATGCATGTATTGGGCATGCTTTTTTAATTTCTTTAAAAATGCACATTTGATTTAATGACATTATTTTGAAAAGCTTACATTTTTGCTACCTAAACAGATCTGAATGGCTAAGGTTAGACAAATATCAAAACAAAAAGAGAAACAACCTACATACTGTCTCAGCCCCACTGCAGCAGCTTTAACATGTTTTAGGCCAAGAAGACACTTGATCGTTTTTCATGCCGTTTCCCTGCATCATCAGCTTTTCAGCATGTGTGCACGTTTGGCAATATTGGCTTGACTGGGGTTTCTCTAATTAAAAGGTTTACTTCTCAGCATTATATCTCCCTAAAGAACATATTTACAGCACTGTGGGATTGGGTGAATAATTCACCACAGAGAAGCACGGTAAGGGGGGAGACTGGTGGAAACTGAAGAAAGACATTAACAAAGAGGAAGGTAAATGTTTTCTTAAGGAACGCAGGCAATCATCTGAACAGAGGGGCCCTCAGTAACTGACACTAGTGTTATTGTTTTGTAAAGTTAAACAGGATTACCAATCCTTTTTAGTTTCTCTTTTTTATTGATAAAAGTTGGACTTTTTTACACATTCTTGCTGATTAACACTAACATTGTCAGTACATTAGTTCTTTAAAGCTCACAGTTACAATAGGACATTTGATATGGGTGTGTTCATTCTGATCAAATGTGGGTTTGTCTTAAAAAAAACTAAACTTCTGACAGCTCCCGACACCCAATAGCACCTTGGGCATGAACACAACCAAGCCCTGGCTGTGGCCCTGCGACACGACTGTGAAATGTGTCCTCAGCAGGAGTATTACCGTGGTGGCTGCAGCCAGACTGGTTGGACAGGTTAGCCCTCGCAAACACGTGGAATAAAGCAGTTTCAAAATACGGCTGAGTGTACACAAAAGTCTCACAGGTAAAAGAAATAACACATGAACTAGAATACAAACCTCAGATGAGATGATGTCTGCAGTTCCTGAGGTCTTTCCGTTTTTCAAACTAGTCTTCAGGATAAAGTTTGCTCCCGGTCAAAAGGTTTTTGACTTTTTTTTTCCATTTGACCAGTTAAAAATGTGGATATAGACAATTATTTGTTAAAAATATATTAAGACTAACTAACTCAATAATCTGCACTCTTTATGCAGGTCCTCACCATAGCAACAGCCTCAGAGGGTTTGAGTTCCTGTCCCTTTAAGAACTTTTTTCCCCACTTTTACCCAAGTTGTTGGCTCAACATAAACAATTTTCTAGAAAGCAAAAGCCCGTCTATCCTGTCTATGTTTGTAACGTAAATATATCTAACTAAATATATCTAACTAAATCTGATCAAAAGTGTTAAAATATGCAATTTAAAATTCTGCAAAAACAAAATCTTTGCAACAATGTCTTGACAGGCATTTACTCCTTTCAGTCACAACAAATTTTTAAATGTAACTCGGTTCAACTTCTATAAATATGCTGTTTTCATTTAACTGCAGGCTTAAGTGGGAAAAAAAAGAGTGTCAGGAAATACCAAAGCTTCCCCTAAAATGATGTCAGCCAGGCAGAAAAATAAGGATAAAACAGCAAACAGACTGAGCACAAACTGAGAAGAATAACCTCAACTTGCACTAAGCTACAAAGAGGCCAAATTGTCACCCTAACAACATTGGCAATATGAATTTTTAATGTAAAGGCCTGTTGGTAACAACTTCTAAAAAGATTCTGCAGTTAGTTTGCAAGAATGTGCCAGCAGTACAACAGGAGAAACAACATCATTAACATAACTTTTCTTTCCATTTTCAGTCAGTTTATATCTGTGACCGCAACAGTACTCAGGGAACTCAACTGTATCAACAAAAGGGCATTTTGTGAATTATCTTTGTAAACTCCAGTCTGATTCTGGAAAAAAATATAAATAAAATAAGGTGCTTGGGTCAAAGTGACCCTGCCTATCGATTATTGGGTTTTTCCACTGACTGTATTTGAGAACTGGACTGGGTGAGTGTGACATCACCCATAGAAATGGACTTACTTCTGGCTCAGATGCCACATGCCGCCATATTGGAGCCAGACAATGTCAGGAAGTAGTGAGTGGTCCAAATCGGTCTAAGTCATTGTTTTAATGTCAACTGATCTCACCAATCAGGAGTGAGCTTGTTGGAAAACACTTGAAAGCAAGTTTGAGGCTATCTGTCAAACGTTTTGAAATTTCAACCACATACTGTACTTTTCAGAGTATAAGTCACTTTTTTTCAAACATAGTTTGGCTGGGGGTGCGACTTATTTGTGATTTTCAAAAAAAAATAAACAACAACAACCAATAGAGGGCACTGTAAGTGTGTGTATTATTATTTGCTACTGACAGAAATGCAGAAGAAGGAGCGCCACTCAATCTTATGTCTGGCTTGGTGCAGTTGCTCCAAAGTGACACAGAGGAGAAAGATTTCAATGGATTTAATGATCTGAAGTGATTTAAACAGTGTAGTTTAGTTGATTTGCTTTAATTCAACTTCTCCCAAAAGTGCAACTTATACTCCAGTGCGACTTTTCTTTTTTTTATTTTATTTTTTTTTACCATTTTTCTTCTTTAAAATGCATTTTTTTGCTGCTGCGACTTATACTCCGGAGTGACTTGTAGTCCAAAAAATATGGTACTTTTATTGGAAGCATCTGATTGGCCAGTTTATAACTTGAACTACATAAAAAATGTGAACAAAAAAATTAATGATTCCCAAGAACAAGCTAAAAACAGGTATGAGAGCAAGACAAATATAATAACTACGTAATAGCTGTTTATTTCTCGATAGACGTCTATTTTTTGCTTCTTGGAGCTAGCAGGTACTTTCTAGACTTGCATTAGGAATGCGAGTCCAGTTCTCATATGGTCAATGACTTTCTTCTGTTTTCTGCCATCAATCCTTCAATCATTTGTAGCTAAAATTCAAGAACTCACATACCATATGCACACACATGTGGTATTATAATGCAAATTTAAAATAATTGTAAGACAACAAATGTCTCATAAACTATATTATTACATAAAGCATTCATGCCAGATCTGTGTTTTTGGAGCCATGGCGTAGATTATCAGAAAAAAACACCAATCACAAGACAGAGGCTGCAGGTGTTGGCCTAAAATATTCGTACTATGTCACTGTTTATCCTGTAGTTGTTTATTTCAGTAAAGTGTCTGTGCAGCAGACTCCATGTTTGGCTATTCTGCTGAGTGGATGACACAACATCTGGGAGTCATTTGGTGAAGCTGGTGAAGCTTCCATAACTTGGAACGTGAAAGATCCGAAATGGGATGCAGAGCACCATGCAGACAGTTGTGCACACCTGCGCTATCCCACCAACCTGCGAGCTGACGTAGAGCTTCAGACACGCGTCACACACGGCCTTCCCGCAGCAGGGAAGGGAAACGATCGATTTCTCCTCCAGACACACCCGGCAACTCTGCATCAACGTGCCCGCCTCGAGCTGCTCCCTATACAGCCACTGGGAGATGTCCTCGAACGGGTCCACCAGGTCGTCCAGCGAGTACAGCTCCGGCTCCGGGCTCGGGTTGGCCACCTGTCCCGGTTCCAGGTTGATTTCCGTGGCGTCATGCGTGATTTCAGCACGTGCTTGATGACGGTCGTTCTCGATGCAGTAAACAGTGCAGTAGACGTGCTCTTTGGCCTTAAAGGGCTCCCCTGAAGTGACTGCGATGCTGCCACTCTCGCATGCATGCTGGCACTCCGCTGTCACACTTTTAACTACATTAAAAGTCAAGCCGCTCGAGGTCTGTTCGTTTTTACAGCCAGGTTGTCTCGTTTTTTCGTCTGAGTTTTTACACTCCTCACATTCAGCCCCATTCTCATCTGTAATGTCGGTTCTCGCGCTTCCTTGTTCGGCTTCGCGCTGCATCCGACTCGGAGCATCGAGAAAGGCCGAAGGTGGTTTAAAATCCCCGAAATTCCTCCTCGGTATTTCGACGGCGCTCGCCCTCCTCCTCGCTCTTCCTACGCCGTTGCAGTTGTTGTTGTTGTTGCCCTCCTCCTTCTCCTCGACGCGGCTCCTCTCCTCCGAGTTCCCGTCGTCCCCATCGAGAGACAACCGGGAGCTTGACCTGCTGACACGGACGCTCGCCGACCTCACCTGCCGCTTAACTTTGACGTCCGCGAAGGAAGTTTCTCTCGGTAAGTTGCGGGACAATTTCCCCTTCGCTTCGTCATAACTGCTGATAAAACTCGGCATGGCACAAGCTCTAGTTACCTGTGAGTCATCTTCCATCCCCTATCTGGCTCTCCCCATGAGCGAGCGGGTCTGCCCAGGGCGGACCTCTCACTGCTCCCCTGCCGTCAGCCCAACTCCCGCAACCAAAACAAAACAAAACGCACAGCCACTTCCGGGTGTTGTCGTAAGCAAGCAGGAGGGCGGTAATAGGCCAACTAGGAGGCTCCTCCCCCTGCTCCATCAGCATAAGAAATGTTTAACATTTTTCGTCTTAATTAATTAGAAAATTAGACTAAAAGGTCAAAGAAAGACCAGTTAATAAAAGCATAAAAAAGTAGCGTAAACGTCAACGCAAAACAGGTTGTTTTTTTTTTAAGGTAAAGTAAGTAGTACTGTACAGTTCTAAATCTCATTGAGTAAGGTTGTAATAATTTTAACTTTTTGTAAAAAAAAAAAAAAGTTTTTTGTGAGTAGTTTTACTGAGCAATACTTCTTTTTAAGCTTAAACTTGAGTAAACGTATGTAATAAAGCATTTACTTCAACTTCGGTTCAATAGTCTATTTTCTTCTTATTATTAAACAGTTTTGTTAAATATTTATTTTCTTTGATATGCAGGTAAAGGATTGTATAGTGGATGCTGTTTCTTAAATTTATTTTTATTTAAAATATCATTGCAATTTTACAGGCTACCAGAATTTGTACATTGTTCATTTTCTGTTTTCCCAGATTCCTTTTTTTTGGAATAATCTGGACCCATCTTGATTATGTCTTTTTGGATTATGGTAATTCTATTTATGGATTATGAACTTGGATAATACATTAACTATATATTTTTTTATTTTTGCTTGGTTTTTAATTTTTTCTTTTGCATTTTTGCAGTGGTGAAGAGAGAGCTGAACCAGAAAGCAAAGCTCTCATTTTACCTGTTGATCTTTATTCCATTACTCATAAAGTCTGGGTTGTGACTGAAAGAACAAGGTCCTGGATACAAGCAGCCAAAATGAGCTTCCTCCGTATGGTGGCTGGGATAGAGATAGGGCGAGAGGCTAGGTCACCCAGAGAGAGCTTGGAGTAGAGTCGCTTCCCCTCGACATCGAGAGGAGCCAGTTGAGGTGGCTAGGGCATCTGGTCCGGATGCCTCCTGGACGCCTCCCTGAGGAGTAGGTGTTCCGGGCATGTCCCACTGGGCGGAGAACTCGGGAAAGAGCCAGGACAATAAACTATGCTGGAGAGACTACGTCTCTCAGCTGGTCTCGGAGTGCCTCAGGGTCCTACCACAGAAACTGGAGGAAGTGACCGGGGAGAGGGAAGTCTGGACATCTTTGCTTAGACTGCATATGAGCAGAAGATGATGGATGGATGGTAATTTTTGCAGTTTTTTTCTGGCATCTTGACACAACTAAAGTTGTTTGACTGGAGCTGTTCAAATAAACCTGATAGAAAATAATTTCAGGCGATAAATCTGCTGTTCAAGCTGTTACCTGGTAAATGAGTATCTCTTTCACTTGTTACTTTTATTCTGTTTTTCAAGTAAATAATAGGACAGAACTTGAATTAATTTGATTTTAAAGTAAGGATCATCTTACTTAATACAGTTCATGGATGCTTTGGTTCACAGCATTGGCAACTGAATGTGTAGACAAAACCAGAGGAGTTCATTGACTATGCTAACACTTTCCAGACTGGTTTTTCAACAGCCAGAGTGTAATGTTAATCCAATGTTTAGATTCCTTTCATCCTGATCTGTGTTTCCACAGTAACAAAAGCCTGGACCAGCTCCAGATTTCTGTCTGAATTAGGATGTGGGAGCGTCTCATTAGGTCAGCTTTGGCTGGTCAGGTTTCATGATAGAAGAACAGGGCAGCTTGACCCCTAACTGTTTTTTTCTCTTTCTTTTACTTTCCTACTCCAAATACAAATTATCAAAACATTTTAGTCTATCAAAGCTTAAATTTAATGAATTGTCAACTATTTTGATAAAAATATCCTACATAAAATATTTTTTATAAGCAACAATCACAACTCTCTCTAAAAAAAATCGATGTATAAAAAAAATAATAGTCTTAGTTTTGATTAGTTTGTTTTAGTTAATTAAGTCATGTCATTTTTTACAGATTTTTAACATGTCCAAAATTTGAGAAAAATGTCGATAAAAGGTTGAATTGACTGTCAGAGAGGTTTGTTATTAAAATAGGCTCCTATCTTGCTGCACATCAGTGTCTTGTTTCTGTTTAAAGGCAAAGTTCTTAAAGTATAGAATAGCATTTACATTTTCTTTGAAAAAAAGTATTTAACACCAATGTTGTCATGCTTATCATTGATAGTAAAATGAGAAAAATGATGATGGTGCACTAAAGTTATAATAGTAGAAAATGCCATGATTCACTTAAATTTCTTGTATTTGTAATTCAAGTAAATCTGCCACAGCATAAAAATCTTATCTGACACAGAATGTATTTTATTTTGAAAAAAACATATGTGCAGCTATCAAAAGTAAAATTAGTTAAAACTCTTAAAAACAGAAATAAATATAATACTGTTACAATAATTCAATTAATGTAAATATTTAAAACTACAATGAATGAATGAACAGCTTAATGGCCTCAAAAAGATTTCATAAAGTATATTTTTCTTGATAGTGTACTGGGACTTTGTTGCTCTTACTGGGTTTTGCTCAGGAACTGGCCCAAATGGCTCTTTCATTGTTACAGGTTGCAGACCCTTGGCCTGAACCGTGTTAGCAAATAGAGTTAAAGTTGAAGCTCATGTCTTCCTATTCTGCTTTTAGTGCAACGTTACTTGGATTAACATCATTTTTGCATCACCAGGCATCACTTGATGAACAGCTTGATGCATTGCATCACTCTTGCAACAATTTCCAAACCCTATTACAAGGGAAATGATACATGTTTTAATTCCATCCTTAAATGTTTTTTTTAAATACTTTTTCAACACAAAACTGTGTCCACTTTGAGTTTAAATTACCTCCAGGATGCAACCATTGGAATTCTAACAGCTCCCTAAGTATAGTTATAGTTTGTATTAGTTGTCCATAGTATTAGTATAGTTTGTCACATATTGGCTAGATATTTTCTGAGACTTGTAGAGATTTTAGCATTAAATTCACATTTGAGTTTAAAGATGAAATAAAAAAAGCCAACAATTTAGATTCTGGTGAAGCAGCACCACTTTCTTCCAGAAGAAAACATATTAAATAAACCACATTGCTTGGAAAATAAAAGGATTTTGACCTAAAAAGATTGTTTTCAATTGAAAAGTGCTATAGATACTTAACTCAGATGTTGTCACTATAATTAAAGAACAAAACAGAAGACAGCAGCCTTTCAGCCTAAACTCTACTTTAATCCCAGCTCTCTTCGTACAGTCACCTGCAGGAGAAACTATGTTGTACATACATGGTTGGAGTCAGCTGTGAACCAAAGTCCAGATACTCCAGAGCTACAGAATTACTGGATGTGCTGGGATAAAGTCACATTTATGAATTAACGTACAGTCAGTGCTACACTGATCGAGATTATTGCAAAATTCTTTCTTCTTCCTTTAGCTCAGCGGGTTTTGAGATAAACCTTTTGACACAAATCAACACAATCAGACTCGTTTCTGTCTTATGGTGGATTGACTGTAAGCTCTGACTGTGCTCATGTGCAAAACTCAGTACTTTTATGGTAAATCCATAAAAAATATCAGAAAAAATTGAGTATTTAGCAAAACCACACTTGAATTTTTTTCCCTAACCACATCATTTACTCACAAAAAATAAATCCAAAAAGAAAATATTTGAGCAAAATTGGATTTCAGAGGCGAAAAAGGTCCTGCAAATCAACAGCCCTGTGATGGTTAATCATCTATGTGTGTGCAGACCTCTGTGAAGGCAGAGGTTTTGTCAGAAGCATAACGTTTTAAGTCAACACAATAACGAGATACGTCTAATACAACTGCTGCTATTTATCAGTCGGGAAAGGGTCATGAAACTACCACTTCCAAACAATTTGGAGTTCACGGGTGAATATGGTCAGACCCTCTAATTTATGGAAAGCTACTAATGTACTTTGCAGATCCTGCAAATCCGTGATAGCAGAATTTAAACCAAGAAAAAGTTTCTGGTGTCTTCAAAGATTAGTCAAATCCATCAGTTATGGAACAAGTTTGACTTCACTGATTTTTAACATTTTTTAGCAAAAACCCAAACACAACAGAAACACCTGATACTCATCAGTCTCAAGCACGGCGGTGGAAGAATAATGACTTGGGATTTTCATTGGAGTTATGAAAGGTGACCACTAGTTTTCCTGCATATTTACACATTCCACTGACAAATGTGAAGCACATAAGGTTGCTCAAATTTGCAGAAAGATATACCAGAGATCAGAAGAATACCTCCACAAGTTTGACCAGAAGAGAATTAAGGTTTTGTGACCTGTAACTAAAATCTGTGCAAAAACAAATAATGTAAAAGTATCAGACAAGAATAAAAAAGAAAAAAAACAGAAAAAAACAAGATCAAAGAAACACCACCACAACACGCAAGGTTTAAAAAATCCTACAAATGATGAATTCTTCAATTAACCAGCTTTTAAAGAGTAGAGGTACTTCCCACATTTCCCACATTTCTTTTTTAAAAATAGCTTTATTTTGGGGATCATTAGGATTACTATTTAGAGTCGATTTTATTAATGAGCCCCGCATCAAGGAACATTTATGTAAAGGCTCAGCACACACCGTGATTTGCTGTAAAGGTCCACCAAACCAGAAAACTATGATCCCATCTGTCAAAGTCACAAACTTATTGGTTAAACTTAGTTTTATTCAATTTTTTCTAATGTGCCGTGTTGAAACTGACTGATGGTATTGTTTAGTACCAGTTAACGCTCGCACTTTGACTAAATGAAGATTCAAAAGTAAATAAATAAAATAAAAGTTTCAGTGCAAAAGGGGAATTAATAAGCTTTCCAGATTTAACTTTAAACTATATATATTTTCACACCAGAGGTTTAATTTATTAAAAAAAAACATTTAAAGTTCAAATATAAATTAAAGTTTTGTCCTAAATAACATGCCGTAGACTGTATTGCATCATTTCTCTCACTGTCCTACCCTCTTGTTTCAAACACACTGTACAGATAGAGAAAATAAAACCAAGTAGTCCCACATTTACACCACACCGCACATAAGTACTGGACTAGAAAAAACAGTAAACACAGCCACATGTGAATAAAAAACATCTAAAAGTTCAAAGTTACATTGAGGATCTTTTACATTTGCTATTTTTCTAAACTCTGCAGACACTTCAGACTGGTATTTATAGAAAAAAAGCACAGCAAAGTTCACATTAAGGATTCTTTGAAGGAAACCAAGGAGCATTCAACATACAGTTCCCATGTTTACAAAGCTAGTTAGTCACACGCAGCATGAGATTAAATATGCAATAGCTCAGAAAACAACCTCATGCAAGCACACTTAATGTTTTCTCCGGTGAGACCATCGGTGGTGCAACTCCTGAACCCGGTAGAAACGGATACATGGGATACGGCATGGAAGTCTATTCTTTCAAGAGTTTCACTTAATTAAGAGAGAAGGCCTCAAAATGTTTCTTGTCAAAGTAAAGTTCTTATAACTGACTACAACTAACAAAAAGCTGCATTTCTATCCTCACCGTTAAGACATTTGAGGCCTTTTTAGTTCAGTCTGGAGCTAAAGGAGTTCCTGCACTTTATTCATTAGAATTTGAGCAGTTAAAGCCTTTCTTTATGGTTATTTTCCGCTTATGGTGGGTCAAGACATAAATGGTTAAAACAAATAATTTGTGAGTCCAATTGTCTAATGTTCAATGTTGCTTTTTTTTTTTTAGATCAAGACTTTTCTGGCTTGATTGTCATTTCTGTAAAGGCTGTAATGTTTTTTTTTTTTTATCTCTCTGTGCAACACGCTTTAACTGCTTCAGAGGAGTTTGTGCACCTACGTTCGAACGGAAGACCAAAACTTCAAACAGCAAAAGACGAAACAACAGTTTGTCCTTTTTACGACAGAAAGACCACCCATATCGAAGTGCAAGTCTTTTCGTCAAACAACCTTCTTTGTAAACAGTAAGATTAATATTGTTAATAAAAAAGATGAGAGGTTGGAGATCTTTCTGTGTGCATGTGAGTGTTCTTTTCTGCTGCATGTCCTCATGCATGTAAGGTGAGCGCATGTGAACGGACGCGCTGTCATCAACATTCCACAGGACCGAGGAGAGAACTTGTGCTAGTGTGAAGCTCCAGTTTGCATCAAGCCTTTATTTTTCCAGATTCTTGTTGTAGAGGTGAGGAGTCTCACATTCCATGACTGGCAGTTTGATGATCCAGAGTTCATTCAGGCACCAAGAGCAAAGAATTAATAGAATTGTTGGGGTTTGCAGAGATGTAGATGCGTTTGATGTCCTAATTTTGTCTTTGGTCAGGAGTATTTGCACATTCCTCAACCTTCGAAGGCTTTAAGTCATCCATTGTACCTCTCGTGAACTGCTGTTGAAAGATCAAGAAATCTCCTGAAAAGTCAAAATGTTGCCTCTTTGCACCCCTTCAGTTACCTTTACAGAAAATGTGTCCATAAGCATTAATCAACTGATCAAGTCATTGGCTTTAATTGGACTTTCTTGCAGTTACTCCATTGAGCCACTTGATGTCAGTGTTTCCCAGGAAATCCTTTTGAAGACAAGAGCTATTGGAGGATGTCTGATTGAGGATATAGTAGATTTGTTGTTCGAATAGCGATGAGTCATCCACTCTTTGTTGACTCATCTTTGTCTCTACATGTGTGGTTAAAGTGGGATTTTTAGAAATGCTCCTCGGTTAAGGCAGCTCTCCTGGAAGGGAGGTTATTTTGACCTGTTGAAATAAAAAAAGAAAGAAAACAGAAAATATTATACAACAAACATCTCATTCGTTCAAGAAAAGCCAAACCTACATTAAATAAGTGTATAATTGCACATTCAAAGCATTATCCTAATCTGAGATCTTTAAAGCTGTTGCACACATTTTTAGTGTAATTGAAAACACTGAAAGTTCAAAGGTTCATGATAAAAAGCGGCACATTTACTTTATTCAGTAATTCTGTCCACTTGAAAAGCCAAAGATGCTTGAGGAGAACATTAGTAGACCGCGAGTGTGTGTGTTTTAATTTAAAACCACACTGAAGAGACAACTTGACTTTCTTCAGAGGGCAGAACCTCTACATCCCTAACTAATCTTTAGCTCAGTAAAAAGCATTTTGTTGAATATCAATACAGGCTCATGAAGTTTGATTTTTTTTCTTTGTGCTTTCAAATTTATATTTGGTAAAATGCACTTTTCAAAACTACAGCAGCACTATTGTCATTTTAAAAAGTGCAAAAATGTTTTAAAATAAAATGCCAAATGAAAACAGAGAAAGAAAATGCAGATTTTATAAAACTATCTGATCTTAATTCTGTGAAAATCTGTTTTAAACCTGCAGGAAAAACAATCTGTCCTGTATTGGCAAGTTATGGCTGCAAAAGCAAAAAAAAAAAAAAAAAAAAAAAAATGAACCATAAAAGTTGACATTTCAAAATGTCATTTTTAAAAATGACATTAATTACCTACCCCCCCCCCCCCAAATACACAAACAAGTTTATTATTTCTCTTAAAAAATGAAAATAATTCAGACTTTTTTAAACAGCTTTGGGTTTTTAAGACTTTATCTTTTTCATTTAACTTTTGCTCATTTTCCTTTATTTTCACTCTTAAAAAAAACCCAAACAACTTCTATTGTCACTTGTTATCTTATTTCTAAACCAATATCTGTTAACACGCTTTGATTTTCATGTCATTCTGAACAGCTTAAACGTTGATTAAAAACTCTACTTATATCAAAAATTGGGTAGCCAAAATGTCTCCAAGGCCTAAAAAAATCTCTGACGACCATTTTTATTAGAAATGTTTCAATTTTCCCAACAATCAGCCAGGTTTTATAAAAATGAACTTATTTGAATCCCCAAAAAGTCATAAAGCATGTTTAAAAATACTTATAGTAGCATGTGCTACAGAGGTCAACCTAATTTTAGAGGATTTTATAAAAAAAGGGGTTTTCCCCTAGAGTTCTGGAGGTGATGATTGTCATGAGTTGGTAGTGTGTGTCTGTAAAGGGGGAATGTGCCGTTATTTCATAGGTCCCTCTGGTCGGAGCCAATAAACACCAAAAGTGCGAGGACAAACAGCTGGGGAGCAATGACAGCATATTGATGATGTTTGTGTGTGTTCGCCCGCACATGTGGAAGGTGTGTGCAATAATACACGTTTGAGAAAAACCTGAACATCAGCACAAATACAGCTGCATGTGTGTGTGTGTGTGTGTGTGGTCTATGGTGCAGCCATAGATATGAGTATTTATGCTCCAGCTGTTGTGTGAATGTTTGCTGCTATTATCTAGAAGGGGGAGTTGATGATTTATGGTCTGCGTTATGACTTCCACTGGGGACAAATAAAACCACGGAATGGCCCTTTATTGCTTTTGTTCTTTGTGTAGACCTGTGTGTCATCCATCATTTGGCTTCTGCCTTTTCTCTTGTTTTTGCTCCACAGCTTCACCTTGATGCTAATTTTCCAACTTTGAGACTTTGTTATTGCTCTTTTTATCGATTCAAACTGGTTTGGATAATATGCCCCCTAGTGGAATAATCAAGTATTTTTTTCATCTTGCGTTTTACTGAGCAAAAAAACAGAGGACCTGACAATCTTAATTTAGATGGATCAGTAAATCTGCTTGTATCAATTATCCACAAAATTGGGATAAATGTTGTTGGTGGGACTGAATCTAAAAGCAAAACTTGCGTTTCACATCATCCCTTTAAGGAGGGTTTAGGTTGTCAGCAAAACGCTTCTTTAACTGCAGCGTTAAAACCATCTGTCTAATCTTGTTTGCCCAGACATCACCCATGAGGGCACAAAAATAAAAATTCAAGGATGTCATGTGGGAACATCATCAGCTTGATTGCTCCTTTGGGCCCTCTGCGGGGTTTCGGAGCGGGGCCCTCTTGGATCCGGCTTGTTCCGGCTCCTCCAGCAGAAGCTTGATTGGACTGGGATCTGGGGTGTTTGGATGTGAGGTCATCGCTTCAGGCGAGTTGTAGGAAGCGTTGTAGAGCAGCACGGTGAGTTACTCTGACCTGCTGCATTCAGGGAGTGCCATCAGCACAGAGACGTTTTTTTTTACAGGGTGGTACTCAAAAAATTAGCATCCACACGAAGGACAACAGATGATGTTTTCATGTTATTCAAATCACAGCCTGATGCTTTCACACAGGTTTGTATAAAACAAGACTTTTGGGGTATACTCACATGTACATGGGTTGTAGCTGGAGATGGGACGTCTTTTGAGGACCCTGGTAACCATATGAGTCAAACCCCCCTATAAAATCAACTGCACAGAAAACCATGAATTACATGAGGTATGTGACCTCTCTAGAAGTTTGTGTACTCAAACCAACTATTTTGCTGTGTTTGCCCATATCAAATACCTAAAAATCAGCTTCAACTGCATAAAAATCCAAATTTTGTGTTGTGCATAAATCTATATCTATTTATGCTGTTCAGTGTTTATACGAAAGACCCACTCTGATGAGAATCAGGTTTTTGGTGTTTTTAATATACTCTTGTGGCATTTTTATCACCATTAAGGACATTTAAAAAGAAAATTATGCTTAAAATTTCATTTGCATTGTGAGTCAGAAGCAGATAAAAAAATCAGTTTGAAAAAGATTGTATTTGTGACGTAAAAAGATAAGCTGCACAAGCTCCCTCCTCCACTTCATCCTAATGCATCCACTTGTAGACACTTGTTTTCCTCGTTCGAGCTGGAATCTGGCTCAAAACTCTATGGCTGGATAGCTCCAATATTGCTCACCATTTTTGTTGCACCGCTAATGTTAAGTTGGGGGTGTGAGGGCCTGTAAGCTAGTGTGTGAACTGATTGGTGACGAGAAGTAGGGGCATGCTACGCGCCAACAGTCCCACCCACAACTCAGAGGCAAATTTCGCATGAACTCCTGCCGCTCTGCAGAAACTGTCCTAGAAAACGACACAGCCTAAAACGACATAGCCTGAAAACAGCATAATCATAATTAACAAACCGTCGGGAACGCTTTAAAAATAGCTCTAAAGATGATCGGAGTGGGACATTCAGAGTGCACCTAGCAATATATGTATGCCTGTGGAGTGGCTTTAACTCCTTAAATGGTAAATGGCCTATACTTATATAGTGCCTTTTACCTTCATTGAAGGCTCAACGCACTTTACAGTCATGGCTCCATTCCCCCATTCCCACACAGTCACACACTGATAAAGGATGGCTCCACAGATTCCGGTGCTGAGGAGCTGCCAGCAGGTGGTTGCTTTCCTTAAACCGGATCGGAGATTTTGAATTCTGAGGAGAGGAAGCTTTTGACTTTGATGCTGTGTGTCTCACGACGGGCCTCCTCCTCGCCTTGCTTACCAGCACACCTTCAATTACTTTGAGATCTCATCGCGTCAAGCCGTCTGTGATAAGGGACTCTCCAAGTCATTGTTGAGATTAAAGAAACATATCAGACAATGGGGGAAATTAGTCTAAATATCAACGTGCAGCAAACTCTGATGGTGAAAACCTGAGCAGGATGTGTAGCATTACAACACAATCTGACCTGGAAACACTAAAGAGAGTGATCCAACACTGATATTACCGAGTCATTTCCTCAAATGTGCAGATCTTGGTAGTTTTATTTGATAGAAAAACAGTTTTTAACATTGTGGATGTCTATCAGAAACACTATTATTTTGCACAAATCTACTACAAAAGCATCCCATTGTCCCATTTTCACATTGACAGACTTTGATTTCTTTGCACAACAGGGAAACAGAAGATCATTCTCTAATGGCAGTTCTCCTGATGTTTTATTTATTTTTATTTTGTCGCTAGGCTCATTATGTCTCTTCAGGCAGACAGGGCAGAACTTCAGCTGGCACTGAATGTATTTCTTTTTTGTGTGGATGTATTTTTATTTATTTTTTTTTGTGGGAAAGCAGCCGAGTGGAAACGGTTTTCCTGCCGATTCACGCTGCAGTCGGACAGTCTTAGCCGAATTTCTGCTTTGTTTGAACCCTGACATTTCAGAGGAAACCAAACCTCTACAGTTGACAACGTGCTGCCTGTCAACCTGTTGAGACCAAACTGAACAAATTCTAATGTTTAATTCACGAGGTTTGGAATAGTTTCTCCAGGATCTTGAAAAAATTGGATTCTAGCAGATGTACGGCTGAGATTTCCATAATTTTACATAATACATTTCCCTTTCTGTCATTAACTGACTGATACAATTAAATAGGAATATAAAATGTTTTTGTGTGATCAAATTGAGATCCATTTGAGTAGCTATGAGACCAAGAAGATTGTCCATAATTATTATAATAACACAGCCACACAGATACTGAATAATTATCACAGTAATTAACCCTCTTGCTCTGTCCTCAGTGAGTATTCGTTTCTTCACCTGTGGCACTTTTATGCACAAATCTCACTAATTACCGTTTATTTTTTCCGACTGTTTGCTGAACAGACACAAGACTTCAAGCTCCTTCAACCAGAAGATTACAAGGGATCCCTGAGGCGTTTAAAAAATACAAATAAAAAGTTGCATTTTTAGACTTTTTCATGTTTCTAATAGCAGCTGTAAAATCCAGAGATATTTTTAAGTCCTTCTGGTAATGAGTGTTCTTTTGACAAGTCCCCCTTGCAGCTTCTTCCTTTTTTTTTTCAATGTGCAAAGTTTGAGGCTTTTCATCCCATCTTTGCAAGATGTCCTGCTGTGCGCCTGCCTTCTCTGATTAAGCCAAAGGCCTACATTTTACTGTAGATTGACTGGAGGCATATAAAGTACCAGTCCATGGATTTTTTTTCATGGTGAGGGTGACATATTACAATACGATTTGTGCATGGAAAGAGCGCAAATTTATCATCTAACTGGGAGAAACTCACCTACAATCAGTTAGGAGAAAAGCATTTATGGAATAGTACTTCCCCTAATATATATTAGAGGAATATATATATATATATATATATATATATATATAGTGGCTTGCAAAAGTATTCATACCCCTTGAACTTCTCCACATTTTCTCACATTATGACCACAATCATAAATATATTTTATTGGAATTTTATGTGAAAGACCAACACAAAGTGGCACACACTTGTGAAGTGGAAAGATAACTATACAAGCATTCAATTTTTTTTTTACAAATAAAAAAACTGAAAAGTGCAGTGTGCAAAAGTATTCAACCCCTTTTCTCTGAGTGCATCCAATTGCCTTCAGAAGTTGCCTGATAATTGGTCCAATGTTGACTTCATGACTTAATAGAGTCCACATGTGTGTCATTTAATCTCAGTATCCAAATCCAGCTGTTTTGTGACAGTCTATGTGGTTTGTCAAGAGAATATTGGGGAGGAAACATCATAAAGTGTAAGGAACACGTCAAGATCTGAAAACTGCTGTTCACAAATGCTCTCCATCTAATCTGACTCAGCTTAAATTGTTTTGCAAGGAAGAATGAGCAAAGATTTCAGTCTCTAGATGTGCAAAGCTGGTAGAGACAAACCCCAAAAGACTTGCAGCTGGAATTGCAGCAAAAGGGGGTTCCACAAAGTATTAACTCAGGGGGGCTGAATACTTTTCGAATATCTTTTGTGGAAGCTCAAACTCTGTTTCTCAGCGACAGCCCAGAAACCTGACTGATCTAGAGAAGATCTGTGTGGAGGAGTGGGCCAAAATCCCTCCTGCGGTGTGTGCAAACCTGGTGAAAAACTACAGGAAACATTTGAGCGGTGTAATCGTAAACAAAGGGTACTGTACCAAATATTAACATATTTTTTCAGGTGTTTGAATACTTATTTGCAGCAGTGGCATTACGTTATAAAAAAAATCATACAATGTGATTTTCAGATTTCTTTAGATAATGTCTCTCATAGTGGACATGCACGTAAAATGAAAATTTCAGCCCCTCCATGATTTCTAAGTGGGAGAACTTAAAAAATCCCAGGGTGATCAAATCCTTATTTGTCTCACTTTTTATAGGCCATTTGCAAACCTACTGTATAAGAAAGAAAAAAAACAAAAAAACTCATATTTTACTGAGAGCCACAGGTCCCTTCCATTTCCTCATTAAGCGCATGTGTATATATAAGTGTGGGTCTTCCCTTGTTCTGTGCCTCAGTGTCTTTGTACCTTCTGGTTGTTGCATTCTTTCCTTGGGACTTGTCTCATTAAAACCTGTGGCTAGATTCAAGGACCTGTGTTGAGTTCTTCCTGCTCTTGGGTAACCTTGTTTGGCTACCGTCACAAATTTGACTCAGGATAAAAGACAAATCTTTGTTTTGCAAATTGAGTGTATCTTTCTTTGTGAGGGTGGTTTTTTAGAAAGTAGTCTAATTGAAAAAAAAAACAAAAAAACAAAGCTCATTACCAACTAATCTAAACTGATAAGACTGATGTTCCTATTCCCTGGTCATTACACTCAATAGTCAACTATTACTGCATGTTGCTGCAGGTAACAAAGAAGTGAAAAAGTTTCATCCCTTTTAAAAGTTCCAATAGATAAACCCCCCAAAAAAGTCTGATTTTCTGATTTGTTTCTAGAAATACAAACTTGCACAACTCCTCTGTTTGACTAGGTCATCAAAAAATATTTATTTGTTTGTTTGTTTATATTAATCTGTGATTTGTATTTTTACTTGTTATTGTATTGCCTGTTTGTTATTTTTTTTCTTGAGCTCACATGATTGGTAAATTTCCTCTTGGAGATGAATTAAGTTCAATTCAAATAAACCAAAAAAAGATCAAAGATTTTAAAGTCATAAATTCTGGTTTGAGTCTAATCTCACAGAAAATCTGATGGTATTTATTTGGGGAAAAGAAGAGTTCCCATGAAAATAACATTGAAAAATTGGTGAAGTATTTGCACCTTGTGGTCACAAATGGCATTAGACTTTGAGAACTGTGGCAATTGTGTTCAGTAAAAAAAAAAACAAAAAAACAACATATAATATAAATATACATTATTGCTGTCAATCAATTAAAATAATTAATCAGATTAATGACACTTTTGTTTTACTCGTTAAAATCTATACGACAATATGAAGCTTTCAAACAAAGTTTAATTTGTGTGCACAAAATCAGTAGAATGTAAAGACTGCAGTCTTACTCCAAGAAAACAAAGATGCTGATATACAGCCATAAAAAACGTGTTTCTTCACTTTAAATGGTCTAGGTGAAAACTCTATTCTGATTGGCTGCTGGTATTTCAGAAGTTCTGGTCACACAATGTTCTATATGTGCAGTCTTCTTCAAAACAAACTCTTGTTTGGTTTCTTTACCTAATGATATTAAAATGACCTAATTTTAGACTTTGTTAAAAAATTATAAAAAAAATGGATGAGATGAAAATGATTGCTTCTGCTTTTTCCTATTTCTTATGAGCTAATACAACACATATACAACAATACAACAATAAAACAGAGAAGCTGTGAAATGAATACAAAGAAAACTGAACTTGGTGTGAGCTGTAGGTGTGGCAATTAACCGAAGGCAGGTGTGAACATTTTAGAACAAAAAAAATGGAGGGAGAATTAAGTCAGTAAGACAGGAAGTTCAGAAACCAATGGGACAAAAGGCAGCAAAAATAATACATTCAATAAGGAAAACACAACATATCAAATACATAGAAAGCAGAATATCGCTGATGCAGAAAGAATATGAACTGACAAAAAAAAACAAAAAACTTTCAAATAGTCTAACAGAAATAAAGGGAAAAAAAGAAACAGGACAGATCCTACTGCATGCCTCTAAACTGAAAAAGCAGTCATTTTTGACTTAATTTTTAAATTGTAAGCTTTCTTTTTGAAAGTACTTACAGCTATCCTCCTCTTCAGAAATGAGTTTGACCACATAACAGGCGTAGATAAATCCCGCCAACTGCACACAAAGAGAAAAAAACAAAGCGTGTGAAGATTATTCTTAGTGCGGCAGACTTACAGCGTCAAGAGCAGAACTTAAAGAACACAGAAAGAGGGTGAACATCAAACAGGATTTTCTACTACAATCATTATTTTTAAGTTAGGCTGAAGAGACACTTTTTGAGTGAGCATAACACATTTTTTGTAATACAAAAAGGAAAAACAAAACAGCTTTAACAATCTTAGTCTTTGTGTGCCTCAACATTTGCTGAGAAGAAACACATGAATGTTTGGCGTTTTGACTGTGACAGACTAGCAGAACACCTTTGCTCCCTGATCTTATCTCCCATTGGCTGTCAGTTTCCAAGGAAACCGACAGGAGTTGGCCGATTGGCACAAAGATGCAGGACAGCGTATTCGATGTAAGGTCGGCATTTTAGTGACCTTATTACCCCCTTGGTGATAGAGGAGGCAAAGGGAGACAGATACGTGGAAGGAAAAGATGATGCAGGGAAAGGAACACACATGTTTTTATACACCAGTGTTACCCTGAATAAAGAAGCCTTAGTGCTCAAATCAGGCTTTAAGTGTTAGGGAAAATGACATTGACCTGGCTGGTATTCTATTGACTACACACGCACATGAAAAGCCAGATGAATTTGTGAGAAACTGCATTTAAGATTCAATGAGTATCTCAAGGTCTTGACCTCATTTAGACTAAATAATGTTCAGCTCCCAAAGCCCATCTCTCTGTTTCTCACATGATTTCCCTCCAGCTTCCTGCTTCTTTGCCTTTGTCTCTAACTGCTACATCCTCTTTTCTGCCACATTTTTTTCCTCCACTGTTTGTTTAACTCATGCCTCCATGTCCACTCTGTTTAAGACAAAGGTGAAGCTCAAGAATTAAATGTATTTTTTGTCTTGTGCGGGATGGACTTACTCCAAACTGTTGAATGTTGAAGGTATCAGCATCATCAATGTGCTTTATGTGGCACATCTACCTTGGAAAATAACTGCTGGTCAAAAACCGCAGATAACCTTTGCTGCCGACAACACTTTGGCTGTCGCTAGCTCGTAATTTGAAAAATGAAGATGACCTCTCCTGCAAGGTTTAAGTGGGATTTGCAGCCCAACAGATCTTTTATTAGTGCTCATCTCTGAGATTTTTTTAAACCACAAAACCAAAACGCTGCTTCACAGACTTTTAAAAGTGTGGGACTTGGAGTTCAAGCTGAACTGGAACCCGCTCTGTCTTCTGCAGGCTCATTGCCTCTCGAAAAAGACTTTGAGGAGCAGTTTTGTCAAGGCAAGTGCACCGATGCAATGCCTGCAATACTTAATGTTTGTTCAGCTGTGACACAGCAGCCTTTTCTACACATCAATATCCTGTTAATATCTCTGAAACTCAAGTATTTCATCTAGGTGTTGCTGCATGTAAACACAATATCCTGTATACAATAAATCAGATTATATCTGCCCACAAATGAGAAAATTCACACATGATAGCTGGGGTGCACCAATATTAGCAACAGGGTGCTGTGCTTGTCTTATCTTGTTTTGTGTTCTCTGTGCCTGTTCTATCAAATGTATATCTTGCTTGTGTACCTTAAAATGTGAGCCATTTCAAGAGGGTTTTAAAAGTTTGCCATATATTTAGGAAATGCAACTATTTATTCACAGATGAGATCAGAATATTAAAACCTTGAAAAATATGTTATATTCTGGGACATGGAAGATGTAATCACTTGATGGATTGTTTTAATAGAGATTCTACAATCTTTCAGGTCAATCTGCCTTAAAAGTAAGCTAAAACCTAATCAATAAATGAAATTTACCAAATAGTAAACTGTTTAAAAAATTTCTTTTTATGTTTACCTAAAGAGGAAAACACTGCTTTAAGATGCAGACATTTAATTTATCTTTTAAAATGTGGCAGTATTATGGTTTGGGATTTAAAAAATCCCATATCTGATTTAATAAAGCTTGATTTGGAAATGGGGACTTTAGACAAAGACTTGAGTCTCGTATGCAGACACTTGAGATTATTCCAGATGTTTGGGACTTGTGAACAATTTTCAGTTTTGTATTTCTTTATTAATATTAACAGGATGTTGCTGTTAGTTTAAAAAAAAAGCTTTCTTTGCAAATCCTTTACATTGAAAATGGAGAAGCACCAACTTCTTGCTTCTGTTTCCAAAAAAATGTTTAAAAGTACTTTATTGATAGTTTATGACAATAAAATGTTTATTGTAATACTTATTTTCAGACTTGAGGCCTGACTTTAAGACAAAGCTAAAGACTTGATACTTGCAAAGTGGAACTTGTGAGCATTTGTGGCCAGGTCAGAATGAAAAGAAAAACATACTTATCATTTTTTCAGCAACAATAAATGAGTTATGCAGATGCATATGATCCATCCCACCCAAAAGAAACACAGGAAATCTTAAATCTATTTTTTTTAAATAAATGTTTCTAATATAGTGCAATGAAAATATTGCTTTGGCTACTTTTTTTACTTATCTGTTGTGAGGAAGTAAGTTATAAAACTGAAGCCAGATCAGGATGTACCATGTGTGAATACCATTCCATCTCTATTAAAGGTTTTTAGTGCCTGTACAACGATTTTTAATTACAAAAAAGTAAAAATACATCAGAACATATTAATGTAGACAATTCATAATTTTCAAAGGTTTCTGTAAAGCTGATTGATATAATAATTGTCCCTCTCACATTTAAAGTAAGCATACAAACAACTGTTTTTTTGTTGCGATTTGCCCTATTAGCATGTGTTTGTGTTCATATTTACATGTTTACAAAGTTACAGTTGACAAAGTGACCACTGCTCCATGTGACCGGTGGGAATGGACATACCACAAATGAAGCATGCACCCCAACAACACGTCCACCTCGATTGAGCTGACAAGCAATAACCTGTTTGTGTGCACACGCACCCACCCACAATCCCAGGCTGAGACGCAGCCTTCCTTCCCAGTTTCTGAAACAGATTGCAGAGCAGCTGTGTCTTGCAATGGTAAGCACGTAAATGCAGCTGGTTATTCAACAGGAAGACAGTAAACCTTGTGGCGTTACCCAAAGGTACGTGGAGATAATGGTGAGGCTGATGTACTGTAAAATCCACATGTTCTACTAACTTTTCAAAAGCTAACTGGAATATTTTCCCCTTCAGTGATCTAACTGACTTCTAAATGTGATGACAATGGTGGCAAAGGGGGTTTAATGCATTGCAGATACAGACTTTTACCCATGTAGTCTTTAATTCATATTCTCAATATTCTGTTTTATTTTAAAGCTTCTTTTATTTTTAAAGTATTCTTCCTGATTTTGTACAAATCATTATTTTGTCACAATCATTAAATTAGTTTTTTCTTATTTTGTGTCAAATCAACATTCAGACTTTTCTCCTCTATTTTGTAAAATGCATTTTTTTAATTTCCTGCTTCCGAACATATTTGGTTTCCAGATATTTAAGGTGAGCAAGAGATAAGATTGTCCTATATTGATCCCATAGAAGAGAAATTCACAGTATCGTAGCAGTCAGTAACAGAGAACTTTGAACAACCTGTATAACTAAACCATATTTGAAAAAAAAAAAAGTAAAAATTCGGTGTATCACCAAATTATTTAAGAGTCATCTGTTTGTGTTGAGTAATGCAAAAAAAAAAAGAACTTGAAGTACAGTTCCACCTCAAAGTATTGTGGCCAAAACATTGAGAAACCCCTCAAGTATAGAGTCTTCACTCATCTTCTGTGCTGGCGAGGAATTCTCATTAAACTATAAAACATCCCATCATTCTTTCCAGCAAGAATCAATTGCCAAATGCTCACTTGGCTGAATCTCCAAGAGCGCCTGCAAGGTGTGAAGGTAGGAAGGGTAGAGAACTGGTTATTTTCGAACAGCTGGTGTTCGATGAAGATGGGGGAATCTACAGACTTATTCTCATTAAGGCCATGTCACACTACTGCTACATGCATATTACACAGTTGAAAATTGGCCATACGTGAATATACATGGAAAAAGGGAAAGAGTTGTAATCTTTTACGTGGAATTTTCACGGATTTAAATCGAATGAACCATGTTAAAATGACAGAAGAAGGACGAATAAGCCACCCAAAGAACACGTAAACCTGTGCTTTATTGAATTTCTTCACTTTGACAGAGTTTGACACTGGGCAGAAATCACATTGCGTCAGCTCCACGGTCAGCACCTGCCGTGGGCCCTCGCGATGCTTTGTTTTATTTAAACAGTTGGATTCCCCTGGTCTGCACTAGTTATAAGTCACCTGCTAGGCACCAGCCAGGGCAGCCTTCTGGTGGGGGTGGGGGTGAGACCCCGGTGGGAGCAGCAGCAGGGGAGATACCCGGGAAGGGCCCAACACGCACCCAGAAGCACAGCTGTGCCGTCTCTACCCCAGGTGGAGCAGTCGTGGAAAGCCAGAAATTTTTGTATGCATCTCAAAAAATCAAGCACAATTGCGTAAGATGTATGTAATAATTGCGTATAAACTGTGTAAACTACACATGGCCAGTATAATTCTCAACTGTCCACAAATTTTGAACAGCTTTGTAAAACTTGAAAACTGAATTGAAACAGAAAACTGACAACTGCAAGCAAAGAGGGAGAGCCGAAAAAAAAAGTTGAAATACAAAGTTTTATGTTTATTTTTTCTTTTCATTCAACTTTTAAATTTGCAATTATTTTTTCACATTTTCATTATTCCCCTCAAATTTACAATGTGTACTTTCAAGTTTAAAACTGTTTTCAAATTTCCATTTTTTTTTCAAATGTACAATGTCTTGTTTTCAAATGTTCACATTTTGTTTTTTAAATTTAAAATCTGTTTTTTCATTCACCTTAAACTGATCCAAATTTGACCCCATGTAGAGGGTTAACTAAGTGGAAACACTCACCAGAATTAACTGGACCGTACTATACCACTCTTTACCATACCACTCAGTGGAAATGAGGTTGAAGTGTCAAATCTAGCAAGATCTGAACACTGCATAGACTAAAGCTGCTTTATGCGGAATTAGACTCATGGGAATAACAAGCAAGAATTAGTCCTGCTGCAGCTGCTCTCATTTTAGCTCAGATCCACTGGTTATGTTGTATTGAACAATTTTTGATAGCTAATCAATAGAAACCAGACCTGCCACACAGGAATTCTCCTTGAGTCATCTCACTTTAGCTTCAACAACTGCCTAATGCACTCCACCTTTTTCCACATGCCACTTTAACAAGACAATTGATGGTGTTCAGCTCTCCTGTCAGTGGTGTTGCTGTTGTGTCTGATTGGTTTCATCAGGCTTTGTGCTGTTGTGTTTCTTTAGTGATGGGAAATGCGTTCTTCTGCAGCCAAAGACTCCATTACAGAAGATAAATGAATCTGTTTTATGTTCTGATGATGCCCGGGAGTTCTGCTGTTTGCAGACATCTTTGCATGCTTTTACTAAACAGGTTCAGGGGTGAGCACTAACTTGATCCAAACAACACATAAGCAGTTTACCTTTTTCAACAAATGGGGAGATTAGTTTAATGGAGTGCAATTGTTGCCTTGCTTGACTGACATTCAATTCTCTGTCGCTGTTTTCTATTGCCCATGCAAATTCACTCTGATTTGTCTATGAAATGACAGGCCAGGTTAGTTAATGTGAGACTATTTACCAAAAAGGACACTACTTAATTAACTTTTTGTTGTCTCTGTTTTTAAAAGTTTTTGCATTTAAAAAAAAAATATATTTGTATTTAAACCCAGAAGAATATAATCACAAAAATCCACACTTATAGAAAGTAATTCATTTGGAGAAAAACCACAAGAAGATTAAGACTCACAACAACAAAAGCTTTATCTCCAACAGTTAATAGAAAAGTTTAAATAATTTAATGACTTCCTATATTTTACACACACAGCTGCTGTAAAAAATAGTCAAATGTTGAGCTAATTGTAAAGTTTGGAAACTATGTAATAGTAAAGTTTTTGCTAAAATTTATATTGTCTTTTTAGACAGATTGTCTAATGCAGCTTATGACCATTTCTACCATAAAAACCTCATAATTAAACTTACTTAAGCTTTTGCACTTGAGAGCTTCACAGACAAAACCTAAAGGTGGACATTATCATGAATAATTCCTCCGCTTTTGGCTAATCGCTGCAATTACCTGTGGACATCCACTTTTCAACAAAATAAAAGCTTTGAATGTCTTCTGTAAATAAATCAAAATAATCATTTTCATTGTCTGCATTGTTAACAGTGACAGGGCAGTTGATGACTACATGCTGCAAAATAAATAAATAAACCCTAAATACTATGTTGCAAAATATTTTTATATCTTTTTTTTTAATTAAACTTTATAATAAATTACATTAAGTTACACTTTTTTCAATAAAACAAACCATAATGATTTACTGTGAAATTAACAGCTTTAATACTCTGTATTTCTCCATAAAAATGTTATACTTTATTTGTAAATACAGTTGAACATTTTTTTTGTCAAATAGTGAGGATTGACAGTTTGGGCACCCCAGGTAAAAATGTTTTATTATCGTGCATAAAGAACCCAAGGAAAGATGGAAACATCTTCTTAAGGCATCAGTTTACAGATGAGACATCCTTTTATTATGTCAAAAAAATTTGCTTTATTTTCATCATTTACCCTTTCAAAATAACAGAAATAAAATAATGGTGTGTGCAAAAGTTTGGCCACCCTGCAGAATTCATTGTATGCACCACCCCCTTTAAAAAAGCTGAGACCTGACAGTGTAATGGATTGATCACAATCATTGTTTGCATAGACCAGGTGATTTCAATCACTAAGATTTTACATATTTTGAGTCATGTGACTTTGCCCCAACAATCAGCATCGTGGATTCTTCCAAGCAGTTGTCCAGAATAATGGATCTGAAAATAGTTGATGCTCACAAAGCAGGAGAAGGTTATAAGAAGATAGCAAAGTGTTTTTAGATGCTAATATCCTCTGTTAGGAATGTCATTAATAAATGGCAGTCAACGGGAACCGTGGAAGCTAAAGCAAGATCTGGAAGACCAAGAAAAATGTCAGACAGAGCAGCTCGCAGGATTGTGAGAAAAGCAAGTCAAAACCCACGTTTGACTGCATCATCCCTCCAGAAAGACTTGCAGACTCTGGAGTTGTGGTTCACTGTTCTACTGTCAAGAGATACTTGTACAAATATGGTCTTCATGGAAGAGTCATCAGAAGAAAGCTTCTTCTATGTCCTCGCCACAAAATTCAATGTTTGAAGTTCACAAATGAACATAGAAACAAGCCTGATGTATTTTGGAAACAAGTTCTGTGGGGTCAACCAGGTTCCAATGGAACTTTTTGGCCGCAATGACCAAAGGTACGTTTGGAGAAGAAAGGCTACAGAGTTTAATGACAAGAACCTCTGTCCAACTGTTAAGCATGGAGGTGGATCAATCATGTTTTGGGCTTGTATTGCAGCCAGCGGCACAGGAAACATTTCACGAGTAGAAGGAAGAATGGATTCTACAAAATGTATGCCAATTTTGGACATTAACTTGATGACATCTGTGAAAAGAAGTTGAAGTTAAAGAGAGGATGGTTTCTACAAATGGATCATGATCCTAAACACACCTCAGAATCCATGCTCTTACATTAGGAGGCAGAAACTGAAGGTTTTGCAGTGGCCTTTCCAATGACCTGAAAAGAGCAGTGTGGAACAGACATCCCAGAAATCTCAAAGAACTGGAAGATTTTTGTAAAGAAGAATGGATGAAGAAACCTCAAACAGGAATTGATTGACTCTTGGCTGACTACAGAAAATGCTTACAAGCTGTGATACTTGCCAAGGGACAAGGTTGTACAAGGTACTAACTCTGCAGGAGCACTTTATATGCCATTATTTTGTTTTCTGTTATTTTGAAAGGGTAAATGATGGAAATAATCCCTGATTTTTAAACATATTAAAAGCATGTCTCATCTGTAAACTGATGCCTTTAGGATTTTTTTTAATCTTTCCTTGGGTTGTGTATGCACAATAGTTTAACATACATTTTACCTGGGGTGCCCAAACTTTCGATCCCCACCGTAGAATCATGACGATGAAAGCATGCAAACCCCACACAGAAAAGTCGCTCTGGGGTTCAAAAACTGGGGCCTTCTTGCTGTGAGGCAAGAGTGCCAACCACTACACCACCATGCAACCCACTGCTTGTGTTATTTTGTCAAATTCAATCTTTTTCAGTGCACAGTTTTAACTACACTTTTAATTTTGCAAAGTAAGTCTCTCCACTCAAAGCTGCAAACCACCAAGCTCACAAAAAGCATGAGTAAAAAAATCAATTAAGATCTATAAGATCATGTATATCTTACTTTGATAAATGTTTAATTTTATCTAAAAACTATGTGTAAATGAAGGATGAATCCACATTCATTCGGTGGAGGTTCTCCTTTTCTCCTGTCAGACAGTCAGCTGGAGACAAAACCAGACCGTAAGGGAGGCAGTTCCACGAGCACACTAGTCCATCTTATGCCCTAGACAAATAAAACCTTTCTCTTTAAAAGAGTATGACAGCTGCTATGCCTCAGTGGTCAGTTTTCCTCAACAGAATGTTCACAAATAACTTTATTTGAAACTTGTATTCTCTCAGTTTTACAAAAACGGCAAGAAAGTGAAAACCGTCAACCTCTCATCTACTCCTGTTTTTTTCTTTGAATGCAGACAACCAGTAGTTTTTGTTTTGACCAGATAAAACCATAACTCCTATAAACTCCAGCATTTTCAGCCAGACGGTGAAACCATCAGACTGCCCCGTTTGAGCTCAGGAAGCATCATAGTGTTACAACACACCAATTACAGAGAGACAGCTGTTTGGCACCACTCAGCCACACTATAACCACCACTATCGATTGAGAGAGACGCAGTGAGCGCATGATGAGAGGGGACAGTTGTGCAGCAGGGCTAAAGATGCAGAAAGAGAAACAAAAGAAAGAGATCCACTCTTTTTGTTGGTATAATAATTTTGTTACATTACAGCCCCGGCTTGTTTGTTGTGTCTATATTCGCCTGGATGTGAGCACTCAGTGAAAAACACAACAGAGGAGGCTGAGATGAAAAGTGGCAGATCTTCCTCCTTTTAGCTCAGTGTTTCTCTTTCTGTTCGCTCGTCTGATCCTCCTAATTATTGCAATTTGACAGTGTGGGAGAGGAGGCAACACAGGGAATGGGTAAGAAGGAAGCAGAGGAAAACAAGGAGGTGAAAATCAACTTTCAGCAAGAGAAACGAACAGAAAAGCTGATTCTTTGTAACGCCCATAGTCAGCTGATTACATGTTTTATGGAGGATATCTCAAAAAGCAATAGCATTTCATCTAATAAAGGCATGTTTTGCAGTTGTCAATTCCACTTTCTCATGGTGTCAATTCTGGTCTAACAGGATCTCCATGGCCTTCCACTTAGCTAATCATTGCTCTCCTTCTCCATTTTAAATGTCACAATTTTTCCCCTCCATAATTTAAGGCATGATGTACACAAAGCCTATCAGCTCCCACACTAAAGCTTTAGTCACAACTGCGGGTGGATATGGGGGATAAATGGCCCACAGGAAATCGCAGACAAGATCGCAGACTGCTCGATGAGCCTGTGGAGCAAAAATGTTCATTCATATTTTTGCTTTATGGGCATTCTGTGGGCAACAAGTCGTAGTAACACTTTTAAAATTTTGATTTATTTCAAACATGCAAAACAAAACATGTAGAACAATAGAAAATGATACAAATTAGATAAAAAAAATGTTAAAAGTCTCCATGAAACTGAACTCAAAAATACATGTTTGAAAAGGGGGTAGGCAGAAGCCACTGCTTAGTTAAGCCTACTCTTTCCTCTATTCACTTTTCATATATTAGTCTATAATATTCAATATGAATGATTTTTTTCTTTTTCTACAAAACAATAAATAATTGGATATTTCATCATTTTTGCTCATCCATCTTTCTCTTTAAGTTTGAAGGTAAATTGTTTAATGTCCGAGCATTGGTTGTATGTAAGGGTGAGGTAAGTGAGACACTGGCGTGCAGTATGGACATTTTTTATAAACCCTCCCAAATCCTGTGCACTGTGCAAGGAGCCCGTTGGTGCTGTTCACGTGATAAATGTGTGCTCTTTGAGGTAGAAATGAGGACATTAGACGATCAGAGAGTAGTTTGTGAGGAGGTCCTATAAAGGTCCTACGTGCAGTATGGGTGGCCATGGTGAAGAAAGAGAGCAGCCGACCTCTAATCGGAAGATCAAAGGTTCGGTTCCTGCCTTACCCACCCAGGAGTCAAAGTGTCCTTGGGCAAGACACTGAACCTCACATTGCTCCTAGTGGTTATAGGTTGGCACCAGTGTTGGGCAGCTGAGCTGCTGTCAGTGTGAATGTGTGTGCATGGGTGACTGTAAAGCACTTTGGCCCTTAAGGAAGGCAATAAAGCGCTATATAAATGTAAACCATTTACCATTTACTCACATATCATGTGCACACCCCAGTACGAACACTTGTGGTATTAGGGTACCATATGACAGAACCCCCCAGTCCGTTATAAGTTTATGAAATTTCCAATATCCTCAAAAAAACTTCAAAACACACTTACCACCACACGCACAACAACAGTACGATGCATTCTATGACGTCCCATGAGGTGGCTGTATGAGCCTCAAGGGAAATGCGAAACACAACTGCATTCCCCTTACGATGCGGCCGCTCCTGTCTCCACGGGCCGGACAACCCAGATACAGTATGACTAAGGCTTAAACTACACAACCACCACCAGTGTCAAGATTTCAAGATTCTGTCTTTTTATAGTCGAGGCAGTGCTCTGCTGTTCCCTGCTTCCAATCACCAAAGATTTTCCGTTTTTGTGCAAGATACATTTTCATTCCCATTTATTTACAAAAGACGTCACCTTTTTGAAGAGTTGTCATGACACTGACAGCTTGTTCACCTGGATATGTGATGCCTCCAGATATCAAGCAGTGTGCATTATGTTCTCGCACTGATCAAATGAACTGAAAGGTAAAAGATCTCAATAACTTGCAAACTTTGAAATAAACTTGGAAATGAAAACGTGTTTCACTTTGCGTCAAACTAACTCGGAATCAACACATTCTGGGTTAAGTGCTGTGAGAGAAATGAGAGAACAGCAAAATAAATTCAGGGCTTAAGACATAGATTTATACTTGAACCTTAATCTAATATAATCCATGGGATTCTGAGAAGACGAAGACAAGTTTAAAAAACTCAAACAGCTGTTAAAATATTCACTCATTCCCTGCAGCTAAATGAATAATAAAAGGTGCAATAAAGATCAAAAATGTTGTTTTTCATTGAACAGTATCCAATGTTCTTTTGGTGTAAACTTTGACTTTTTAAAACGCAGGATGTTCCATTTTAAAACCAGCCTCTATTGGTGATCCAGTTGTGGAACTCCTTCACAGTTCTGGATTGGGTTTGAACTATTGATCAGAATTTGAGGGCGTGGCTGGATGGGATTTTGTTTTTAAAACATTGAAAGCTGGAATGGAGCTTGCATTTGAAACCGTTTAATAAAAATAGCTGTTTTGCATGACAACAGGTCATTTTTGTCATCACTGAAACAAGAAAACAGAGAAGGCCTGAAAACATAAAAACATTTGAGAAAAAGAAATCATAATTTTTCTCTAACAGGGACAGAAAACTTTTAGACGAGCACAAAAAGCAATTATAATCATGAGGTAGAGTAAATCAGACAAAAAAACTTCTTTTTGACCTGGACTTCTGACAGTTACTGTATTTGAAAGCTAAACAAATCTAGTTAAGATTTATGGTTTTGTCAATGACAGCTTTGCTGAGAAGAGATAAAGTTGTAATAGTAAAGAATCTGTGACATAATTAAAAACGATGAAATCGAGACATTTTATTAACCTTGATATAAAACAAAAGCAGTTGAAGAAAAGCAGTTGTCACATACTTTTTTTGCTTAAATACTTACCGCCAAGAGTATCTGCAAAGAAGAATGAGCCACCTCAATGAACTGAAAGTCCATCAGACAGTCAGATATAGATATATATCTGTGGTCTGCAGGTGCCCAGGATGGTGGGGGGCTGATCGGTGTCACTCTGCACCCCGGGCCGTTCTCCATCCACCAGGAGCGGTGCATGGACAAGTTAAACGTCAAGACCAGGTCAGAGTTCTGGCAAGACACAGAGAGAAATGGGAGGTGAGTTAAATGACATCCTCTGAGGGAGGACTGAACAGGATCATGGCAGAGGCATGCAGAATGTCAGGGCAGCTTCTTACCAAAGGTTTAATTAAAAGCAGACTGTGGAGCTTTGAGCCCAAAATAGATGTGAAATTTATAATTCTCTTTGTGCAATCGCTCCGATTAGATGGTAATCATGCAGAGACACGATTGGAATATGGACATTTAAGAAAGGGAGATGAGAAGAGGCCAAAAAAGAGACGAACAAGGGGAATTGAGGGTTTTAGAGGGTAGGCTTCTCATGGATTAAACGCTGTTGTTGAACTTTCCGCCTAAGGGGAAAGCACAGAGACTTTTTTTTGCAGAGCTTATTAGCTAAAATACTGCTGTGCAGCTATTAGACAACACAGTTTTGTTTTCTAAATACATTTGTCTTTCTCCTGGACAATCCAAGCACAAACAAATGTGGATTTCTAGCACTTTGGCACCAGGATGATCCATGTCCCTCTTTGACCCAGATTTAATTATCTCCACAGGCACTCAATTAGGCTGAAACCTAATGACTTTCCTGGTTTAAATTTTGCCAGCAGATTTCACCATTGCCGTTTGACTTTTATCAATTGTTTTTTACGTCGGCATCAGCTTGATTTTAACGTTGCTGCCTTGGAGGGAACACTTTTAAGCCGCTCCCTGTGTTCAGAGACAAAGGTTTGGCAGACGGACCGGATGTACTTTTGTATTCTATTATAGCAGTTCTAAAGCTGGCTCTTATACACACTTTTTTTAAAATGTAAATAGCCTCAAAAAGCACAATGAAACAATTTTGACTGTCAGGATTTAAAATATTCACATATTAACTTTTTTACTTAAGATGTGGATCATTCCGGCAAAGGAAAAGACACTTTTGTTCAATCAGTGGCAGAAGAAAAGCCTCTAATGCTCTTAAAAGGCAAACACACTTTCACAATGACACTGAAAAAGTTCTGTTTGTCGATCAGAATTAGCCTGTTTCTAGAGATGATGCCATCTGCGACTGGGTGTTACCAAACTGCAGCTTCACAGAAACAGGCGTGGCACCACAAATGAGGGGAAGTTGCGAATGGCGGCACAAATCCAAATCACACCGCATTTAAAGAACACAGATTTTGAAGCAGAACATCCAATAGAGGCCCTGTTCCTCATATTGTATTTTTCAGAGTATAAGTCATGTTTTTGCATTGTTTGCAGGGGAGCGACTTATACTCAGCAGTGATTTATTTGTGATTTAAAAAAATAATAATATTGGATCATCTATTTGTTATTTTCCCACTAACAACCACTAGAGGGCACTATAAGTGTAACAGTATTTGCTACTGACAAATCAAACCGTTTTCCTCCTGAACTTAATATTTTTCTTATTTGCATCGAGATGTTTTCATTCTTGCTTTTATTTTTCTCCTTCCCCAGACTAATGCGAGACAGCAAGCCATCAAACTTGGTTACAGTGAGACGGAAGTACCGCTGAAAGCGGTTGTCATTCAGACGCAGCTCCTGCAGTAGAACGTAAACCTCACCATAAAAAAAGACTGAATGATCTCATGAACCCAGAAATGGAGATGTGTTTACCAATGTTTTAGTAGAGCTCTTCAAAATAACTAAACCTGATCTATCGACATCATCTGTTTTACGTGCACTGACTGAAATATGCAGTCAATGCTGTCATGTAAAGACAAGACAAAATACTTTTCAGTAGATCCTCCCACACACATCTAGAGCGTCAAGTTTATTAGGACATTTTTGAAAAAGCATTGAGTATCAGCTTTGACAAGCGTAAAAAAAAATTAGGGAAACTCGAATTAGACTCGTGTTTGGCATGAACGCTGTCTTACGCACGGCTTGGCTGAGTTGTTCAGAAGCATAACACTTTTCTTCCAAAAGTGCGATTTATACTCCAGTGCAACTAAAATATGGGTTTTATTTTTCTTTATTATGCATTTTTTGGCTGCTCTGACTTATACTCCAGAGCAACTTATAGTCCAAAATATATGATACCCACATAATGCATAATTTTCTTTTTTTGTACAGGCCTTTTATTTTTACTAGATTGACTTCTCTAAAAAAACACCAATAATTTCATGCTTTGTTTCTTATCATTGAATCTTCATTCGTCTATCTCCATCCTTTTTTTTTTTTTAACTTTCCTGGCTTTCCAATTTTTCCAGCATAGTGAGCCTGATTAGCACAGAGCTCTGATTAATACCACCTCCCCATGTTGTGCTCCTATTTAATGAATACAATCTTGCTCCTGGTTTCTCTCAACACAGATTTTTCCTCCATATCTGCCTCTTTTTTGCTCACCTCTGCTCTCATTTGCTCCTGTTGCTTTGTCTTTCAGCCCTATCACATTTCCTTTTTCTGTCTGTGTTAAAGAGGCTGGAGAAAAGGATAGCAATTATTACACGGAGGTATCATTCATCAGTGGATTTCTAATGGGCCCCTTTAAAAGCCACACACACACAAACACAAAAGTAATTCTCAGAGAAACCTGTATTTGGCCAACCGTGAATGAGATCCGGCAGGATGCGCTGCTGCTAATTCTGCAATATTCTCTCACTCGATGCGGGTGATGGAAATGGGATAAAAGGGAAGATGTCTGGCCTGAGCCCAGCTTTTGTTCAGAAAGCCATGTTCTATGGAGCTTTGAATATCTTGCAAAAGTATTTTGCAGGTGTAAAAACGAAGTCCATCCATGTAAATACATTTTGCATGAGGAAACAATTTAGTTTAGGTTTAAAAAAAAAAAAAAGCAAGTGCAAAATTATGATGGGCTTTTACAATAACCTTTTTTACTGTTAGTAAAATTGCTGCTTTAAAAATATTTGAGAATGTGTAAAAAGATTTACAGTCCTAAAAACCTTTTGCACACTTGCAAAAATGTACATAGAAATTATCTTTGAGAACAGCCACAAATGAAAATATGTTTGTCTTTTGGTGGTAAATCTGCCTTTTTAACATACAAATCAATTGACTATTTCTCACTTTCTTAACCTGTCTTTAGTGGACTATGATGAAAATGTAACATTTAGTACTAAAAGCCCCACTTTGATCATCTTTTGATCCATTTTAAAATTGTTCTCAGTGGTCTTTTAATTATGATTATGCTGTTTTTAGGCAAAATAATAAAAAATAAAGTCAGATTCTAAGACATAGTTTCTCCAGAGTGACTGTAGTTTATTGGAAATTCACCACTGAGTTGTGGGCTGGACCGTTGGTGCAGAGAAACCCTACCCCCACTTCCTATCATCCATCTATTTACACACTCCCGCTAGCTTACGCAGCGCATCACACCCCCAACCTAACATTGCCGGTGCAACAAAAATCAAGAGAACCTGGCTGCAGTCCCCCTATTTTTACTGGAGACCCAAACAGATTTTTTTTTTCTTTTTAAGCTTTCATGAATGCTTTTTCTCCAATTCTCAACACTTTTGGGTTACGATTGGGGTTTGGTTTAGGGGAAGTTGTAGTATAACGCCCGCTTATGGCCAATGATGTCAGATGCCATCTTGTCTGCAACCAAGTCCCTCTCACAAAAATGGCGAGCAATATTGGAGCTATCCAGCTATACACTATGTAGCCAGATGCCAGCTCAGAAAAGAAAAATGAAGATGTACTTTGACTCAAAGAAACTCTCTGTTCTGGTGCTGCTAGATCTTAGTGCCGCTTTTGATACAGTGGATTACCAAGTGGTTTTATTCCTACCTTACAGATCGACACTTTTATATAAGTATGGATACATTCTCCTTAACAATCGATGAAATAGGTTGTGGGGTTCCCCAAGGCTCGTTTTTAGGTCCTATACTTTTAAACTTGAAAATATTGCCTCTTGGGGATGTCATCAGGAGACACGGCGTTGATGTGCACAGCTACGCTGATGATACACAGCTTTACACTGCCGTGTCTCCTGATGACCTTGAACCTTTAAACATTCTTTTAAATTAGAGAACTTTTTACAGCTCAACCAAGACAAAACCAAAGTTTTCATTATTGGTCCTGAAGACAAGAGAGATCATTTTACCACAACTTCAGAGTTTTCAACTTTCTCACTGTGTGAGAAGCTTGGCCATTCTGTTCGACTCTGAGCTAAATTGTATTCCACATGTTAAAAATGTTGACGTCTGTCCATTCCTCTCTCTTGCCAGCACAGAGGTGCTGATGCACGCTTTTATTTTTAGTCATTTAGATTATTGTAATGTCCTGCTCTCTTGTTTACCAAAATAAATCTTTTGTAGGCCTACAATTATTAAAGAACTCAGCGGCACGAGTTCTAACAAGGACCAGGGGGCGGGAACACATTACACCCATTTTAAAATTGCTGCATTGGCTCCCTGTGCGTTTCAGGGTTGATTTTAAGATTCTTTTAATGGTTTATAAATGTTTTAATGGTCTTGGGCCTCCTTATTTAAGTGATTTGCTTTTAAAGTATGAGCCCTCATGGACCCTGAGGCCTCTGGCGCTGGACTTTTAGTTGCTCCTAAGGTGAGGATCAAACCTATGGTTTGTTCTGCCATTATGGTCCTTGCCTGTGGACCAGCCTGCCAGAGAACCTCAGGGACACAGAAACTGTAGAGGTTTTTTTTAAAAAAAGCCTTTTTAATTTGGCTTTTGCTTGACTTGGCTTTTAGATCATTTATCTTATTTATTAAGTTTTAATATACATATTGGTCTGCCAATTGTAGCTCCTACATTACTGCTACAATCTTTTTTAAATGTTATTTTTATGTTTGCGCCTGATTCACAACAATTTGAATAAATACTTAAAAAGGCCATTTTAATCCCAATTCTCTTTATATATGTCTGACGTCGCCAGAAAAATGCCACAAGAACATGTTAGAAACATCAAAGACACCATTTTCATCAGAGTAAGTCTTTAATGGTTTGAGTCAAATTTGTGAAAAGGAAGTGGTGGCTTAGTGTGATCATTCGCACCTCGGAATGAACCAGATTTCCCAAAGTTTTATCTTCGACCAACAATCTTCATGCTTGTTTACAGCCATGAGCGCTGGTATCCAGCAAGTCAATGTGAACCTGTGATGGCATGAAGGATCTGCTGACACCCCACGAGTCAGCAAAGTTCAGCACATTCTTCCCACTTCATTTATAAATAAAGTTTTTTTGTTTTTGTTTTTCTTGGTCCATCACAGCTCCTGTTGAAGCATCCTCACAGACTTGAAAAATCCTGGCAGAATTTGTGCATCATTGTCTCAGCCATGATTTCCATTACACTCTCAGTCAATAAACTATTTTCAGTTTGCAATATAAAGTGTTTTTTTGCAAGGAAAAACTGATATTTTAGGGGCTAGCGTGACTCAGCACTCTGGAACCTTTGAGACTAAAACTAAAGATTCAATTGAGATATCAAATACAATAATTCCACTAGACCTTAAAATCCTTTTTAAACATTTAATGTAAGATAAAACGGTTCTGCTTTAGTTATTAACATGTTGAGACATCCTTTATGCTCAGTCACTGCTAATTTTCTCATTCACATCTACTGAAAGATCATCCTCTACACACTTTTTCCCTTCAGAAACACTGCACATAATTTCCTGGGTGCTAGAGGATCATAGCTTTAGGTCCTTGTCTTCAACTGTAGGCTACAACCGCTTCAATGAACCACATCTGTTCTTCCTCCTCACTTCTTCTCCACGTTATGCCGTTGGCATTTTCCATCCCTGTTTCTTTTCCTCTCAATTTCCTCCCAATTTTCCACCTCTGCTTTTTCCTGTCTTTTACTCCCAAGAGGTAAAAGAATGAAATGGGGGAGTAACGCCACCTTTCAGAACAGTGTCTCACCTGATTGATAGTCGGTGAGGATGGAGGAACACCCTTTTAAGGCTAAATGGCCTTAAAAAGACATGTTTGTGTTAAAAGATAGAAAGCAATAGCTATAGTTTGAATTTGAAAATATAGTCTACACATTTGTAATAAAAAGGGAACTAATTCTTTTAAGTAAAAACAACCATTGCAAAAAGAAAAAGCAACAGCAGGCTGAAGTAGCTTAAATTCAAAGTTCAAGATCTGGAGCAAATTAAAATTTTGTGTTTTAATTAATTAATGAAGTTAGATTAGCACTGCAGTGTGTTTACATGGATACTAAGCTTTGCTTGGCATATTTGAATACTCATAAGAACTAACGTGCAAGCCAAACAAACATCAGGCTCTTCTGAGTCTTATAGTTTTTTTTTTGCATGTAAATTCTGATGCGCTTCGACTACTGTGTGCAAGCGCACAGCCAACCCACCAACTGTCCAAATGTCATTATTTCTAGACCATTATCATCTTAAAGTAAGACTAGAATCACACATTTGAAGATATATTTGTCGTAAAAGATTTATGTTTAGTTTCAAACATCTGTCCTGCTATTGGTAAATGCATGTGTACTGTGTTATGGGCAAATTAAACATTTCAGTTTCCTTAAATCCAGCTAGTCTGTTTCTTGACATAAAGCCACTCACCATCACAAATCCCACTTCTGCTTAGAATTATTAAGTAAAGTAAAAAAAAACAACCCTTATTATTTGCTTAAATTGATATGTTTTTCAAGATCAAATGACTCAAGAAATTCAACATTTATTGTTTTAAAACAAGTTGTCACATCTCACAGATGGGTCACGAGGAAGTTGGTGTCATTTTATATCAATAAGATTACAATATGCAGTTTTTGTTCCTCCTGATTGGAGCAGAGATTCTATCAGTGTTACATTTCCAGGTGGCTTTGTCCACTCTCTTTCAGAGCCGTGTAAAAAAGGACCAGATTATAAAATGTTTTATTCCATTGAGTTCATTGATATGTCCTTAAGTCCTTTTGTCCCATTCCCATACTTCCATCTTCCTGCTGTCCTGTTCTGTAAAAAGTCGAGCCGTCACAGTGGTGGTGACGGGAAGCTATGATTGGTTCTATCTGCAGAATGAAAGCGTGACTTTGTTTTGTTGATCACATGTGACACAAAGGCCATGATCTTAAATTTAATCTTTTTTTTTTTTAGTCTGCATTGGAAAATTGGGCAAAATTTTGCCCGTGTTCAGTGTCTGATGTGGTGGATTTTGAGCAGTCTCAACTTCCAGGTATCCGTCAGACCCTCCATCCTTGTTTTTAATCATATGTTTTAAGCAAACTTCCAACCAAACAGAGGCCATAACTCATCTCATGGAGTAAAGTAACAAAAAAACTTCAGTGATGGATGTGTAAGAAGTGCCATCATAGTCACAATCAGGCATTTGCAACAGTGGGACTGTTCCTGATTGGGATCTACAGTTAAAAAAAAGGAGATTTTTGAATATGAATGATGAAGGGCTTGATAACATTTTTTATTTGTTTCAATCAAATCAGGTGTGATAGCAGCAAAATTGTTCATGTTCCACAGTACCAACCCCAGCTTTCATTTACATGCTGACTTCGCAGCACATTTTAATTTCTCTGTCTGGATTTAACCAATTTTTATCTTTAACCCCTAACCTTCTAAGTGGACATGAGCAGATATCAGTACATTCTTTGAAGCACAAACCTGTAAAGACCCACTACAATCCTGTTTTTAGCGACAAAAAAAACGAACTGTGTCGTTTTGGAGGACGTAGTTTCTGCAGAGCGGCAGGAGTTCATTGGAAATTTCCCACTGAGTTGTGGGCTGGACCGTTGGTGCAGAGAAACCCTACCCCCACTTCCTATCATCCATCTATTTACACACTCCCGCTAGCTTACGCAGCGCATCACACCCCCAACCTAACATTGCCGGTGCAACAAAAATCAAGAGAACCTGGCTGCAGTCCCCCTATTTTTACTGGAGACCCAAACAGATTTTTTTTTTCTTTTTAAGCTTTCATGAATGCTTTTTCTCCAATTCTCAACACTTTTGGGTTACGATTGGGGTTTGGTTTAGGGGAAGTTGTAGTATAACGCCCGCTTATGGCCAATGATGTCAGATGCCATCTTGTCTGCAACCAAGTCCCTCTCAAAAAAATTGCGAGCAATATTGGAGCTATCCAGCTATACACTATGTTGTGGGCTGGACCGTTGGAGCGAAGTAACCATCTCTTTTCACGCTCTCCCGCTAGCTTACAGCCCTTCACAACCCCAACATAACATAACCAGTGCGACAAAAATGGCGAGCAATATTGAAGTCATCCGGTTACAGTTTTGATTCAGATGCAGCTCAGACATGGAAACAAAGACGTACATGGATCTATTCATCTAAAAGTGGATGCCTCAGAATGGAGCAGAGCAGAGAGCTTGTGGCCTGCTGATTGTAGCTTCTACAACTATAGACGCTCTTGATCAAATAGGGGTTTTTCATCTGTTCCTGATTCAAATCGATTTAAAAAAAGAAAGAACTCATAAATGCAATTTTGAGCCTAATTTTCTTTATGTTTTCCATAATGAGAAAAATGCTTCAAGAACATGTCAAAAACACAAAACACAGGTTTCATCTAAGAGGGACTTTAAGCTAAGCATTTTTTCACAAACTCTAAACAATGAAATATTTGTGTTTGAAATTTGTTTTCCAAGACCAGCCAATCAATATTGGAAAAGAAAATCATGTCAATATTTGTTTTCTTCCCTTTAAACTTAGTTTTTCTTGTTTACTTAAATGGACTCATATCTATATTTGGGGTTCTGGACCCTTTTTCCATTTCTCCTCTCCGGTGTTTCTCCATGTGGCCTCGTCTGCCTTATTTCACACCAACACAATCGGTCACGGTGCATCTCACTGCATTATTTTTCAGTGATTTCCCATGGGTCTTAGATGAAGGCCTTAATCTATTTTGCCTGGGGCCATTCGCACCTATCAGATTGGTTAGGGGGGTTGGATGTGTATTTTTTTTTTTTTACGTTTGTGTGCAAATTTGCCAAAGGGCAGATAGAGATGTAGTCCATTTCAGACCTTAACCCTGACTTAAAATAAGCTAAATTCAGCCATACTTCTAATAAAAAATACTACCGACTTCCTTCCTCTTTCTCCAAACTTTCAAGCACTCCTGAGAGAGGCCAAAAATTGAAGAGAAAGACCTTAATTGAGGTAATGCTTTGATTTGTAAACCCCCCAGCCACACGTCAGCAATAAATCTGGATGGTTAAAGAGCCCTTTGGGTCAGTTTTCACTGCGCCGAGTACCGATTTACCGACATGTTTTGGCACATAGGGTTCCACTCTATAGTGGTCAATTTCCTGTGTTCCTTCTATGTGATTCATGCTTGAAACAAACCTTGAAATGACTATTTGCCATTTCCACACGTCTCTCTCTGTTTTGTATGTGTGAATGATGCGTGTGCTCAACATCAAGTCACGAAGAACTTCCTGTAAATTAATAATTTACCTTTACCGCAGACTTAGGTCCCTCAGTGAATTTGAACCCACTATCTTTGGGTCAAACACTATCCCATAAGGCCACTAAATTGCTCCAAAGACATTCTGTAAACGTTTCTTACAGAAGCTTCTTCTTTTTATAACTAAGATTTAAAAGGTGGGTTTACACAAAGAAAAAAAGAGGATATAAGAATGTTTTTTCATAGTTGTCTCATTTTGGCTCACCTCTACATAAAGCTACATACATTGATTGGATTTTAGAGGGATTATTTCATCTGTATGTTTTTCAATTTCTCATTTGTACTTATTCCCCCAACTTAAATAACAAAAAACTAAGACTGGTCTTTACTTTTGCTGCTACTTTATTTCATAAAACATGGAGAAATCCTACATCAAAGATATGTAAATGGCTTTTGTTGCAAAAATTTGTTTCTGTTGGTGCAAAATACAGTTTATAAATAACCTCACTTAAATAGATCTATGTTTTTTACTTTTTACTTTTACTTCTTTTATTTTACTTAAAAAATGAATTACTTTGTTAATCAAACTACTTTAAGTGTCTACGCAGGAATAATTAAAGTAGTTAAAGTGTAAGTGCTTTAAAAAACAAAGAATTGCAAATGGTCAAATGAAAAAGAACATTTAACCCCAGCATGATAAAGATCTCATACTTAGCAGGTGATCCAGAGAAATATGACATTTGATGGTTAGATTACAGAAAGAATTTATCAACTGCCTTTTTTCAAACTGCTGTGGATATATGAAATGTTTTGCAAAACTACACTTCAAACTATTTGATACAAAGATTTAAAACCTTAACTGTAGATATTCAAGCTACTTTAAGTTTGAAGTTGCCTTAACTTTTCTTTGCTGTTTGCTTCTTTGCATTCCAAGCTTTTCTCTAAATTGGCACAGTTGTGCCTTCTTAAGAGCAAGGATCTAGAAATAAGGAAAAAATTATTAAAATAAGTCAAAATAATTTCATTCCATACTCTTGACAATAGAAAAACTTGATATAAATCTCAGAAAACCTCACATTTCACAGTAACTTTAGGTTCAATTTTAAGAAGGTTTTTTTAAAGTTCAACAAAGTTAGACTGGCATACATTGTCATCATTTTGGAAAACAAAAACTTAGACTTGTGTTCTAAGAATAAGTGCTAGTTTTAGATTTTATGATAATTTATTATGATTAGTCAACTTGTACTAAGTTTGTATTATTATTTTATTCACATTTTTTTCTGAAAATTATTCTTTTTTACCTATTACTAGGGTTGTGGGAACATATTGATTTTGTGAAATATCGCAGTACTTCATTTGGTGATACTTTTATTGGGCTGTACAACATTCAGTTCTAAGTAAGTCTATCTAGCAATTAGCTTTTTAAGATTATTATCTTTTTTTGAATGTTTGTCTTATAAAATTTGTTGTGCCCTGTGAAATACTGGCGACCCTCTCTTAGGTGTACCCTGCCTTTGCCCAAAAGTAGAGGTCCATGAACAGTTTTATGAACCAAAAGTCACAACACAGCAGCTTGTTTTGTGTGCACAAAACTGCACAACAATGAAAAGCCAGAATGTGGAGCTATATTAATCTCCCATTTATCGCCCCGATTGGCTACGCTGAATGAGTCATGAACGAGGGGAATAAAATTAGGCAACTATTAGCTTTCATGCGGCGGATCTGTTTTTCTTCTTGCTTTCCCGAGGGATGATGGGTTTTTTGCCCTTTGATTTTGTGACATGTTTATTTCACATTTTATCCTGCAGCTAAAAAAAAGCTCCCCAGCATCAGCACAAGAATCTACTGAAGTTGATATGAAATTGATTTGAAAGGTGCATTTGATTTTTTTTTTTTTGTCTGTAGTGTCAGATATGAAATGCTATCCTCCCATGAGATTTTATTTTGGAGCTTTCTGTGTTTCAACTCCTTTTTTTTTCTTGCTGCCCTGAATCACATGTGGCTTCTTACCAAAACACATCATCTTCAATAACTCTTATCTAACCTGTCTAAATCTATCTGTCAGCCTGTTTGCCACTTAGGCCTTTCTCCTCCACCAGACTGTCAGATTTTTTAAGCTGCTCCCATCCCTTTTTTTTATTTCCAACCAATCACTCTGCATTTTTTCCATGTTTTTTCATTTCCCCTGACTGATAAGAGACACCTCAGTATGGAAAAACGTTTGGAGGTGTGTCCCCAATCTTTTCTTTAGCTACCGACTGATCAAACACAGTGTGTCTGTGTATACACGACAGACGTCCAAGACTATGACTGACGGTAGAATTTATGAATCTCTGTGGCATCTGATGTCCAGAGGGTGGCCCCCATCTTTTATGTGACATGGCGGACAGTAGCCATCTGGGAGAAAGCATGGAATTATGTGAAAAAAAACAGTGTGTGTTCACTGGTAAATATTTTGACAGCAGCCATACCTCCATGGGCCTGTCTCCGATTCTGTCAGGGATGCCATTGCAGCAATCTTTTTAAAGATTAACTTTATGGCATTGCTGCTACATTAGATAATGTAGCGGCGGGTGACAGGAAGGATGGGAATGTGGCACAATGAAATGTGGTGTGAATCTTAGACTTAAACTCCAATTGCTGTCAAGATGGGATATGCACCTCATCTTGCCGCTGGGAGTCTGCAGGGGCCTTGCGGGTGGTGAATATATGGGCGAGACAGGAAGTACTATTAAACACAGACAGTTGAAAAGGAGAAGAAAATATTGCTTAAACCTACAGATAGAATCAAGAAAAGCAAATTATCAGACTCGTTGTCAGTTGGAAGGTAAACCTAGAAAAACTACTAGGTAGATTTGATTTCTGAGGTGCAGTACCAGAGAAGTGTGAAATGTTTTTAACCCATGATCTACCACCACTTTTCCACTGGTGGGGTCAAAAATTATCCCAATATGAATCAATCCATTTTTGCAATAAACTTAAGGAATTTATTTAAGTGTGGTTAAAGAGTATGCTTGTTTATTATATTGTGATAAACAAAGAACTGATTTCAGCACTTTTTGTTGACATTGTATTACAAAACAACCTACCAAAAATGACTTCCTGGGTGGTGAGACTGCTGGTATCACATGAGTTAAGTGTGACAGTAAATATATGACGTCATAAGAATCAGGAGTTCCAAAGGAAATGCTTGGAGTCATTTTTGACCCCACTTATGGAAAAGTGGCATAATGATACAAAAGCTGCAATTTGGTAAAATATACACATGCTTGTTTGGGTTTTTTTTTCGTTATTTTTTAACAAACATGTTTTATGAGGAATATCTGGAATTTGAACATTTAAACTTTTATTTCCTAAGGGTGTATTCACACTGGAAAAATGATTTGTTCCAGACCGAGCCTGCTTAATTTGTACCGGATCGAGACCTGAACCTCGCGTTTGGTCTGTATTCAGACTGCGGACTACCGAAGAGTTCTGTTCTGGACCAAAACTTGTAAACAAAACTACGTGGCTTTCTTTCTTTCTTCAGTCATTAGCCAGCAGTTCCGGGGGCAAAAATGGACATGCTGCATTTTGCAAATCTTTGCTAGGATAGTTCACTTATTCAATGTTTTTACTTTACTGACCAAACGTCTATATGAAGGCCAGGTTCAACACTTTCTACTCCAGCAATGTGTCAAGTAAAAAGTTGTTTAAATGAGCCTGCATTCATCCGACCACATTTTAGTGAGTTGCTGTTGCATCACTGCTCCACTTATGTCCGTTAACGACCGGCTACTGTGTCCGTTTTGGTTCAGTTGTTCCGGTCCCAGCACGGACAATATTTAGACTGAGGAATTTCAGAGCAAACCGAAGCTCAGTCTGATTGGAAACAAACCGAGATCACCTCAAAAGATGGGTCTGAGAGCGGTTCCTGGTCCTTGACCAGGGTTCGCTTGCACGTTCAGACTGAAACTTTGTTCCTGATTATTGGAGGAAACGAACTCTGGTTCACTTTAAACGGACTGAATGTGTCCAGTCTGAATTTTAAGATTTTCAAAAAAAAACAACCCATGGGGTCACTTTTGACTCTACTTAAGGGATAATACCTTAACACCTATGAAATGTCCTGAACAGATAAAAAAAATCCTATTCTTCAGAGGCAGAGAAGTGATTCTTTTGAGTGAAAATGAATAACTTTTATAAATAAGACAAGATATTTTACTTCTACAACTCGCTCTAATACTCGCTTTATACAACGTTTGATACCATTGATGCACACCTACTAATTTTTTAATGTATGTCTCTAATTAAACATTAGATTTGCATGCATATCATCTTAAATACACTCTGGACCCTCTACATTGCTGTTTTTAATCTTAAATCAGATTATTTATTGAGATAGAATTTTTTTTTTTTTTTGTTGAAATCCTTTTATTTTGAAATATCATGAGTTGTGGCTATATTTAACAGATCAGCGGTCAAGCAGAGTTTCAGAAAGATGAAATAAGTGGTAGAGGGGAAAAAAGTTCAGATGAAATATTGACAGGAGGGTAGAGCACCCACACTATACGAAAAGCTAGTTTTTGAACTGCCGTTTTCCTTCTTTTGTTGGCTGTGAAGAAAAGCCTGTGCATTAATAAATAATTCTGGGCCCAAGCCGTTTACAGACCTGACTTAAAGCAACACCAGTGACTCATGACTGACCGAGCTGACTCCACAGAGTCTTTTTTCAAAGCCGTCTCCCCGCCATCAAACCTAAGGTAATGATCTGATCCTTCCTCCAATGACTGTCCATCTGCTCGCCTGACTTTTGGACGACAGGGACAGCAGCAGAGAAAGCGGAACTGTTTTAGCATCAGTGGATTACTTTTCGGAGATTAAGTGTCATGCACACCATTTGTCTATGAATATTTAAAGTTTATTTAAGATCTGAGAGTTTCTACATCTGTAGATATTTTTACATATTCTTTTTAACTCAGCATTCACATAAGTCATTTAATTAACTCATTTATCCATTTGGTTTTTGAGTATTTTATGAGATTTATTGTTTATTACTTGTATATTTTTACTTTTCTATCTTTTAATCTATACAATATCTCCTCAAAATCTTTAGCCACAATGTTCCCTTTCATTTTATATTCAACTTTTGACTGTTGTTGCGTTTAATCTGCTATGTTTTATGACTTTTTTATTGTTTTAACCTATATTACAAATGTATTTTATGTCAAGCACCATGAGTTCTACAGCATGTTTCCCAAAGGTGCTCCATAAATAGTGATCAATCAATGAATTTATTGATAATAAACAAAAAGAAAAAAGAAGCGTGCCTCATTTTAGTCTAAAAAAAAGGACTTTTGCTGCATTTATGCACTACTTTTTAGTAACGTGTATTATTTTAGAATGATTTTGGAGAACAACTCTGGAAAACTGTGATCATTAAATATTTTCTGATTGTTTTAATATCTAAAATAGATTATATGCATAAATTAAACTTCAAAGCCAGTGACAACATACATTTGCCTGTTTTTTTTTTCCTGTTTTACATCTAATTACAGGTTTGTGTAATAAAGATAAACCTCTGTTATGCTCTTCAAAAAAAAGAATCCGAAATGTACTGACAGCAAAGACAACGGCATTCAAACTACGACCATAAATACATGTGGCTTCCTGACAGAAAGATGTCTCATGTTCCAAAGCAACAGTGAACAGGAGATTAGGACTTCGATGCGAGAAAGGATGGGATGGAGTCACACTATGCATAACAACTTGAGAAAGACTTTATTATGGGCAGAATAGGGGAAGAGGCGGAATGAATAACTTGGGAGATGAAGAGAGCGAGACACAGGAGGAGACAAAAAAAGATGGGAGGCAGCATCAAAAAAAAAAAAAACAGAGAAGCTGATCTAGATATCATTGACACGGTAGTATTCCTGGAACACAGAATATGCTGTCATTACTGCTATCGAACAGAACAGAGATGAGTGTGTGCAATACTCACAAAAAAAGGAGGGGCTCATCTCCCTCTCTGATAAACAACCAAGATCCTCGAACCTTGCAATGATGTCAGCGGTAAATAATGTGCTTTTTATTGACGTAAGTCGGTCTTGATTTGTCACCTAATTCTGATGTAATCAATACAGTTTAGATTATAAACGATAATTAAAATATTTGTATGTCTATCTGGCAGAAACTCAGTGTAAATGGTATAAAAATTGATGCGATCCACACTTTCTAAAATGCAAAAGTCAACTATAACATTCTGCAAATATGAATTAATTTATGTGGTTTCTAAATACAAAAAACATGTTTAGTTGTTTTTTAAATTTTTTAAAATGATTAGTGTCTGAAGTTTTGCTTTTTTTCCTTTTACCCCTTGTTTTTTAACCTGCTCCGGCTATTTGAGTGGCAACGCTCATGAGACAGTTGTAAAACAGAAGTCGGGTTGGTAAACAAACTCCTCGACTAAAGGTGATGAATGCTTGCCTCACACCGTACAGCTGGCAGATCCAGCCAGGAAGTGGGCGGAGCCTGGGGACTCTGTGGCTCCCCCTTTCCCACCACAAACTGGGTCAAGGTTGATGGGCCCTTGGGTGAGACTCGTGCCATAAAACCAAGCTGTTCAGCCTCTGCAGTGCGTCTCTCGCTGATTGGTCGGACTGTAATTGGCAATGGTGCTGCTGATTAGTCGTTTGCTTTGCTCTCATTAATCAGATGGGTGGATTTTGGTCAGGGGAGATGAAACCTTTCAAGTGACTTTTTGGATGAGGAAGATGAAAAAGATTGCACTCGTCCAACTTTAGAGGAAGAAAAAGGACACCTGTGGTGATATAATGTACTGTATAACTTTACATATGTTTAAAATCTGCTTTCAGACTAGATTAAAGCAGCAGGTGGGCTTGTAATCTTGGTATAATAAAAGGTAACTGCATTAAAAGGTGCTTCTGCTAAAAGCGGAGTTGATTTTCTTGAAACTGCTGGACCGTGAGGCCAGTTAAAGGAGAAAATGCTGTTAGAATTGGAGATCAATGATGTTTCCACCTTCATGACAGAAGAAGGAAACCCTTTAAAACCTTCAGTAGGCAACTGATGGCAATAAAACCACACAAAGTCACACAAAGGCTATATAGGACATAAGAACATGTCACAGGCTGCAGGTGATAAAGAATATACCAGACTTTTGAATGGAATGATGGTAAAACCAATAAGATGAAGAAGAGGTTCATTCCTGCTGCTGCAAGTATAATTTTGTATGATTTAATAAAGTAATGGCAAACATCTTAAACGACTTTTCAACACAGTGAATAAATTGGAGTAAATGATGATGGAAAAGAAGAACAATTTTCCTTTAAAGCTGCTGTTTAGTGTAATCAACTGTAATCAGCGCATCCTGCCTTTGAAATTCTGCTTTTTGTTGTACCACTGATTGCATTTAAAAGACAGATTTATTTTTTTTATTTACTTCTTTTTTCACAAACCAACAGCATTTTTGACAGCTTACTGAAATATTCAACTGAAATAACAGAGAATGACCAGATCAAGCCCCGCCCCTCTTTGGTCTTTTAAATTATGCTGTTGGATCAATTTTCAAACAACTGAAAATCTGAAAATCTAAAGTAAATATTGATTTTGACTGAGCCAAATCCTGCTGAAAACCATAAACATTATGTCACTGTTGTGTGACTGAGACTCCAAACTGATCTTTTTCCAATAAAACCCTCAGCATCCAGCAATGAAACCTCAGATAACAAAGTATGAATAATCAGCAGTGGCAAGTGACAACAAAGGGGAACGATTTGTTCCTGTTAAAATATTTCATATATTTTAATAACATTTAGGATTTGTTTAACCAGATTGTAAAAAGAAGTCAAGTAAGACATAATAGGAAAATTTGCTTTCTTGAACTCCATTTAAATTATGATTAAGAGTAATTATGATTACATCATTTATATGTGCATTTCTTTATTTTTTTTAACTTTACAATCACTTTATGACTAGATATCTTAGTTAGGTTTGAAAAGCTATGTATATTTAGTCTTTTTTGTGATTTCTTCAAATAAACCAATTCCACTGTTAATACAAGCGCTCAGGTAGTAGCTTTTACAAATTTTGCTTTAGTTTATCTGACAACAAAAATAACATTAGGGTTTATACTGAACCTTTGCACTATTATAAAAAAAATAGTAGTTTTATTAAATACAAAGTGAAAGCAAGAAAAAAACTCACCTTTGGAAATCTATCTATCTATCTATCTATCTATCTATCTATCTATCTATCTATCTTTATATATTTGTATATAAACAGTATATTGAATTTTTTTTTTAATTTTCTTTGTCGAAAAAAAAAGGCTTAGGCTTTCAAACCATATGCAGAGAAGCTTGATCAGTTTGCTTTTAACACCTCCTTAAGTCACAGCTTGTTAACACAGTTTGCAACAGCTCAGTGCTTCTGGCTTTAGCCGTTTTCCTGCAAAAAAGATTTATTTTCTTGAACAGTTTGTTGGCTGCTCTTTTGAGTGTTCAGTTTTGGAAGAAAGTCCATACCAAACAGTTTCAGAGATGATTATTATGAAAAAATAAAATAAAATAAAAAAAATAACATCAATTTTTGTTATTCGGGTTGAAAAATGTATAAATGTATTATTGGATGGCTTTAAAAATGATGATAACATTTTTTTTAGGTAATGCATTGTAATGCCTTATTCAATATCTAACAAATAAGCTAATCTAAAACAGCTGCTAAAAGACACATTGACAACTTTTATTTTGAAGTTTTGGTGCAATGTGGTGAAAAATTAAACATTGGTCGAAAAGCGAATAATTAGGAAACTTTTTTTTTCTTTAAATTAATGCCTTGCCAGATTTTTTTTCCTTTTTTTTAAGTCTCACATTTACACACGTCTAACGTTTAGTGCGTATTAAGTATTTCCTTTTCATGGTCTCACAGCCCACTCAGGTGTGAACAAGAGGTGTAAATCCACACATCTCTCTCAGATGCATAAATGGTCGTGTCTGAAGTGCAAATGTGTGAATACGTCCGTTGGAGAGTGGCTGCTGAAAGGGTCCTATCCCTGTGATTACAGCCACTCATACGAGGCCAAGATCATGTGACCTTTCTCATCACAGGAGACAAGACAACACAAGAGCTTTGAAGCAGAGTAGGGTCATTTATGTATTTACATTTATACATTTTTTTTCCAAATTAACTTCAGTGAGTAAAAGCTATGCTTTTATAAAGTATTCTAGGCTTAATTTCCTTCCATTGATCTGTATTTACCAGGTCTTTCTGTCAAAAGTTAAAAGTACATTAAAAATGTGTACTTTTTTATGGTTTAAAAGGTCAAATTTGTTGAGGAATCTCTACAGATTAAATTAGATTTGAGAAAGTGTTTCTTCACTTTATGAAAGACAGTAGAGTCTACTGCACAGAGGAGCAAGCTCATACAAAAGATTTAAAGCAACACTTGTTAGAGGGATCAATGCATGGCTCACTATGGCCTTTTTATGGGAGTTACTGACTGCCTGAGCTTTGAGCTTGAAACTCTTGGAATGCAAGTGTAAATGAGAAAACGGAAAAACTTGCCCATATGTTTTGCCAGAGAATGACAGCTAGTTTCTCTTTATAATTTATAGAACAGGCAAAAGACTTTTCCTTACTCTTGAAAGATCTCCGACCTCCAGGTAGAAACAAATGATAAAAACATTCCAGGTCATCCACACGACGAGCCAGGCTGCGTACTGCAGATATAGAGACACACGAGGACAAACAATCAGATAAACAGATGATCTGACAGCACTTTTTTGGCTGCAGAGATTGCATTTACAAAAAAACAACGTGTCGCATTATGATTTCAGCAAGGCGGAGAGAAAAGACAGAGCTTCACTTCTCGTTTTGTTAAAATGCACAGAAACAAAAACATCTGATATGAGAGCAACTGATCTCCTGAATCAAAAGAGACAGAGATGAATCAAGACATCTGTGCGTTTAGATGGAATGCAGTTGCACGAAGGAATGAATAAAAGATGGGATTTACAGAGCTTCATGGCCTGAATTGTTTTGCTTAATACGAAGGTCTTTTGAGAAGCTAGAGAATCAGGGAAGGCTGAGAGCTGTCTTATAGACTTCTGCAGGGTTAATTTAATTAAATCCTCTGCAAGATACCACCCAGTGAGAAGTAAAAAGATGTTAAAATTTGCAGACTTATTAAAATATCTCCTTTCGATTTCAGTTGCGGGTGCCCTAGCTTCATTAAACAGTGACTCCAATAACATTCAGCCCTCATTACTGAAAGCAGAGACCTGAGGATCACTTAATGAGAGGCTGCTGCTAAATTCACTGAGGAACATAATGGGAAATTTCTGTCTCCGGTGGGTGTAAAACTTACTCCGGTGACGTATCGTGGTCGGAACTGGATTGTGCCGAACAGGCCCAAGATGACGATAATGATGTGAAAGAAGTTGGTCAGGATGGGAGCCCACTGGTATCCCAGGAAGTCTATCACCTGACGCTCCAGTACGCTGACCTAAACAAGGAGACAGAAAGGACATGCAACATTTTATTCACAGGGATTTAGTTTTTTTGTTAAAAAAAACAAAAACTGTGTCTTTTGGTTGTTGGATTTGAAACGAAGTTCAACATCAAGGCTTCCTCCTGATGAAGAAGCACCAAGTCCTTGAAGACACAAGAACAGTCTGAGAAATAATCTGTAGATAAAAGAAATTGCAAAACAACAGAAAAAACCCTTTCAGTGTAAAAAACACATCATTTATGTAATAGTTGTGTGTTTACTAAAGAAATATAAAGGGACCATTAGATTTTTTTTAACTCTTTAGAACCACAGAAACCCTTTCAATTACATAATAAAGCTACATTCACACTGGGCATGTGACGCACGTTCAAGAATGCGCTAAACACGCATTCCTGAACCACGTGCATCAAGCTCGTGGTGTTCACACTGGATTCTCCTTTTTCTTTCTTTACTGTTTACTAGCGCATGTCCGCCACCTACAGTTAGAAGAGACTCGGTACAAAATGACAAAGTGGTGCAAATCACAGGAATCTTGCTCCAGATTTTTTCTTTCACAACTCTATTCCGAGATATGAAATATATGTTGTATAATTCTGACTGGGCACAAACCGCAATTATTAATTTCTCCTTCATGATCAATTTTTAAACAGTTGGCACTTCTATGAATTAAAAGGAACGCCATCCATGCATCACTACTAAATGCATGTCCCTGATTGGTTAAAGCTCAACCTGGTTTAACTTTCAATGCGCAATACACGAATGATTGTTCGTAGACCCCAAAAAAAGGTCTTAAAAATGTGCATAGCTATGCATGAACACCAGAGTTTTGAACACAGAAGCCTGAAATGAGCATTTATGTTCATTTGGATAAATGATGAATAGAATAAATAAAAAAACTGCTGTTTATTGTTCAATAGAAGTCTATAGGATTTTGACTTCTTGGAGCCAGCAGGTACTTCCTTGCAAGGAGGGAGGGGTCACTCGATCCAGTTCTCCTATACAGTCAAAAATGTGTTCTCCATTATTTTTCTTGAGCTCCCTTAAATCAACTTTTCTTTAAATTGAGCATTTTTCCCTAAAACTCTCCCCACCACAGTAATTAACTCTTGAAAGGGTCTTTGGAGACTATTAATCTGAATTTATCATAACTCACAAACACTTTATCATAATGAAGTAACCTGCAATTAGTTGTACACACACTGCTGTTAAGCTCGCAGGACCGAGTGTGTGTTTGAGCTTATTATCATTCAATCACTGGAGCCTCATGCTGAGATAGTTAATGAAGTCGGTGCAGCATTTAATGCGGTGCTGCTAAATATACTAATACGCAGACACATTGAGTGCAAGCAGGACAGAAAGAAAAGAATGGGTTTAAAAAAGGGTTTAAAAAAATGAGAAAATTCAAAAGTTACACTTTATTTTAATGCTGCGGCATGCTCTCAGCTAGAAGTGTTAAAGAGTCAGCAGCCTGTATATCAAAGGTCCAATTTTCATCCCCACGCTCTTTTCACACCCAGACACGGAAAAGAATCCTGCATGGATGAGTTTATGGTGCCCCGATGTGAGGCCATATGGCAGCGCTACAAACACAGAGTCAGAAACACCCCCCAAAAAATACATCTTGACAAAAAAAAAAAAAACACCCTAACAAATTTTAGGTGAGAATTGGAAAATGAAACAGAAAAGGTCAAATGAACGAATGAGGGGGAGTGATATATGTCTTTCCACCCTTTTTTGTGTGTGCCTCCATGTCAGGGCAGGTCTGCGATGCTCGCACTTGACAGCACCTGCTGTTATTGGACACACTGGGCTCAGCTGGCACCACAATGTGTTAGTGAGTGTTTGTGTAAATGTGTGTGTCAGAAAGAGGGGACTCCTTTGTTCCACTCTCTTATTTTTGTCCTCCCTAGTAAATTTCCGTCATTGTGTAAGACAGAAGTGTGTCATTTCATTGACAATTACATACCGCTGCAATTGTATACATCCCTTACAAGCGTGCACACACACCCATACATAAGTCATTATAGGAAGTCAGAGGCCCCATCGGGCCCTTGGGGGGCCCTCTTTCACTGCCAATAATATAAACACTCTTCACCCCAGCTGCTGCACACTCAATGAGTTGCACAAAAGCATGTTTAGGGCAGTTTCAAGGCAAAGAAGTAACCATACTTAAATGAAATCAGTCAAGCTGCACATTAATTGTTTGCACGTTTGTTTCCTTGACTTGGGTTAGTATAGGAACCAGTAAAAATTCAGGTTTAATTCCAGGCCATCTGTTCTTTTGTCCCACAATCGCCTTTTCATGTGAAATTATTACATGGCTCAGCTGCAGAACAACATCAGCTGTATTGAAGTGTTCTTTGAAATCCAGTCCTCTTGACCGACAAAAGACCAAAACCCCACTCCCAGCATCCCTTGCACCCATCAAATTGCAGAAGAACCCCCTCAGAACGTCTTAAATCTCCCTGGCTTTTTCAACAACTTTCAACTCTCTCCTCTCGGAGGGTTAGCCCTTAAAAAAAACTATTTCGGACACCACTTCCACTACAAATGCCCCTACAAATAGAGGGGTAGGGAGAAGGAGCAGGGAGAATGGAATAATTTGGATTCGGCCTTTGACTCTGCAGGGGCAGATATAAAAAGGTGTGCTCAGAGCACAGAAGCAGATATGTTAGCAGATATAGTATTTTGAAGGAGCCTGATGAAAGATTCTGCAGCGTACGGGTGGAGCTTTAAGCTGCCTTGCCAGCTCCTGTGGGATCTGCTGCGACAGGCTCTGGAGCTGCAAAGAGATGTTTCATTTGATGCTCGTGCTGCCTGTTTGGACACTGATATTCTTGCATTCAGGTTATTGCTGCACTCCAGGCGTTCATTGTAAAACCAAACCAGAAAAAGGAATGTTTGCTTTGACTAAATTGTTTGGAATTAGTTTCTAAAAAGTCAGTGTTCACTTCTTTTTTTATTATGGCTGACAAAATACAAGAAAGACCCTTTTTCTGAATCTACTGAATACAAACCACACAAGAACCAAGAATGTTTTTTCTTCCTACTACTTATTTTGTTGGCTTACTTTGTACTTTTTTTGTTCTAGAATTGCATGTAAAAATAAACCTAAATTAACCTAAAACTCAGACAAAGCTGTTGAAACCACTGTATAAAGACCCAATCAGATGACAACTGTGTTTGGGTCTTTATATCGTGTTCTTGTGGTATTTTTCTGCTGATGTAGCATATTTAACCCTTGTGTGGTGTTCGTATTTTTGCTGTATGTAAAATATATGTGTAGGGTGGGTGTACAGTATGCGGTCAATGAAAATGTGTTTTGATTTATGTTCTTCACAGAAAATGAGCCAAAGCTAATGAATTTCAGGTTGTAAAAAAAATTAATTGTTTCATTTTTCTACAGATAAAAAAACTGAAAATGGGTCCCACAGACCCGAACACCATACAAGGGTTAAAGAAAATTAAGCTTAAAATTACATTTTTTTATTTTTCTTTTCTCATATTCTTGTAAATTAGGTCTGGATGAAAATACACAGTTTGGAAAAGATTGTATTTGTTACATAGAAAATACACTGAGTTTTACACTGAGTTCCATTCTGATTCACCCACTTGTAAACGACAAGATCCATCTACATCTTTGTTTTCTTCATCCATGGCATCTGCCTCAAAAGTGTACAACTGGATAGTTCCAATATTTTTTGCCATTTTTGTTGTACCAGTAATGTTCAAATGGGGGAATATAAGGTAGTGGGAGAGAGCATGTAAACAGATAATGCTCCGTTTGAGTAACGGGAAAGGGGGGGTCAGGGTTGCTCCACGCCAACAGTTCCGCCCACAATTCAGAGGCGAGTATCTGGTGAATAATTTGAACCAGGCCACTCCCAATTTGAAGCAATAGCGCTAACCACTGAGCCTTTATGCAAAATGATCTGCATTATTCATATTTAACATAGATAACAAATAAAAATCAGTATTTACTATTGTGAATAAAACACATTTTAAAATGTTTTATCACGTTTGCGAGAAAATACTGTCAAAAATGATCTTTGAATGGCAAAAAGTCATATTTTTAATGCTATTTTCTATGTACTGTGAATGCAAGTGGCTAAATTTGAGTTATAAACCCAGTAAACTGGCTTTAGAGCCAGTAGATATGACATTTATATAAATAGAATATGATTTTTAAAACTCTAAACCAATATCCTCAATGCTTTATTTTGTTTTATGTACCTATAAACCAATACACAAAAATGTCTGTACGCTTGTTTCGCTCTCGAACGCTTTCTGAAGGCAACACAGACATGGAGTTGCTGATGAACTGAGAAGTACAGACTCGCAGCTGATGAAAGCGACAGCAGAGAGTGCCTTCATGGGCTTTGGGAAAAGATTCTGTTCTGTATGATGATAAACCATTGAAGTTTATCAAAGACCTTCCATTGCTCCTTACGGTAAGCCACTGTGTGACCATTACGAGACACTCCAGAGCCTCTTTTATCTTGAACAGACGAGAAAATAAAACTCAAAGATTGAGACATAAAGACATGGGATGAGACCGCATAAAAATGTAGGATGATAGGAAAGAGGAAGACAGGAGATGGAGTTATTAAGTAAAAGAAATAAATTGATACCTAGATATCCTTTCTACTTTTTTCCTTTCCTGGATAATCTAGCCAAACCCTCATTTTCTCCCGTCATCTCTCCTTATAAGATCATCTATTCTACTATCCCTCATCTTTTGCATATTTAATATGCATTAATCTGTTACCAGATATGTTTTGACAGAAACCAGCAAATTACCTGATCTGCCTCATTTCTTTTTCACTAAATTTGCCAGCTTTCTCTTTTCCTTATGCCTCTTCTGTCTCCATTTCCAACGTCTTTCTTTAAAACTCACCTTTACCTTTTTTTGTGTGTCTTAGATTCTTTCTTCTGACCTTCTCCTTCCTTGCTTTCATCCTTCTCTCCGTTGTTCTTTGGCTAAGAAGTTTTGACCTGGTCGTACGACCTTTATAAGATCAAATTCACCGCCGTAATTGATGACAAAGAGAAAGGGAGGGATCTGGGATCATGCAGGTCAGATAGGAAGGGATGAAACCAATAAAAATAGGGAGAAAAAAGAGGAATGGAGTGAGCAGAAAGTGGGCAGAGGAGGCAAAAAAAAAAAAAAAAAACACCCCAACAGGCTTAATGAGTCACACACAGAAAGTCACGGCTGGGCAGCAGCATCCAAACAAATCAGAAGTGAATATGTGCCCTTTTGCCTTCTGGGCTTTCCAACTGAAACTTTATGTTATTTTTATGTTTCTATAATCATCATTTACGTGCAATAAAACTCCAGCAATGCTGGCTTACTATTAACTTAATTAAAGCTGCCTGCACAAGATCCCACAGTGTGCAACAAAAGCAATCCCCTATCGATTTGGTTCATAAGAGGATCAATTCATCTCCATTGGAGGCTATTAGGGACTATTTGTGACTACTTAGGCTTCTCTCAGAGAACAGAAAGGACAGCAGGGAAGACGGGCCGAGGAAAAAGATGAAAGGAGGAAAGAGATGAGAAAGAAAAGACTGCAGAAGAGGGACTGAGGCAAAGTAAGGAGTCAGGCGGAGGAAGAGCGGTGATGGAATGACATTGACTATAACATGTAAAAATCTCTCCATTAAATCTCCAATTTCCCTCCTCCAATCCCAGCTCATTTATCGTCATCACAACCATTCAATCATATTCGTAATACCCATAATTCCCCGCGTCACTCAGCTTTACTCAGACAGCCTATAACAAACACAGGCTTCCACAGTTACAGCCAGACTTCCCCACTTAAACTTACACCCAATTTTTCCATTTACAATAAAAAAAAATATCTCGATGCATTATTTTTCATAAATAAAGTATTTTATTGTGTTCCTTAATATGTATTAAAGCAGGACATTAAAGTAGAAAAATAGGAACCAAAAATTAGAATTTATGGTTTCATAAATGGAAGTTACTCTTAAGCTACATTCCCACCGCACTCTGCAACGCGCGTTCAAGTGACCACTTCCGATGAAAAGTCTACGAAAAAATGGGTATTACCATTTTCAGGCTCTACATACAAAACATGCATTGAATGCCAGGTCAAACTTTGACCAGTTAGGTCCTCGAATTTGGTAGTGATATGAATGTCGCCCCTGTCATTCCCCTGCCAATCGTTTGAAAAGTGATTATGTAGGTGAAATTATTAATTGCAGTTTGTACCTGGCTGGAATTATATGACACCAAGTATCTGAATATCTGAATACAGCTGTGAAAGAAAAAGCCTGAGGCAAGATTCACCAGATTTGCAGCGCCACAACACTTCGTGCCAAGCCTCCTCCTACCATTGGTGTGGACATGTGCTGGTAAACAGTAGAAAAGGAAGAAGTAGCCCCTCCCTACTTGTCCAGTGTGGACACCATAGGTTATATCAAGAATGCGCTGATAGCGCGTTCTTGTATGTGCGTCACATACCACGTGTCCATAGCTTCAGAAATGGTTTGGCTACTCAAGTCAAGCAAACTACCATATATAAAAATATGCACTAAATTCAGTTTTTGCAGCTAAATTTGTTTTATTGCTTCCAGCAAAGATGCTGAGGACACATAGGAGGAATTATGAGCTGCAGGTGGTGTGAAGCCCAGAAGAGAACAAATCACTCCAACAAGCACTGCTGAAGTACTTACAAAAAAAGAAAAAAAAAGGCAGATTTAAAGTCCAGGATTCCTACCAACGCACCACAGATACAGCGACATGTTAACGACTACATGTCCATCTGTGCGTGCTTTGCCTAAAAAATACAAAAGTAAGAGGTAAAAACTCAATTCTAAAACAAATTTCTTCCCAACATAAGAAAGTGATGGGAAAGAGTTTCTATTGACTAAAAGTATGTAAAGGAGCTCGGCAAAAGTGTGTAATCACAGGCAGCAGATTGTTTTGGTCACTTTCTTCTAAATCAAATTAAGAACCAACATAAAAAGTAATTTGGTTTCTGCTAAGAGACGTTTGTTTCGCTCTGTAAATTGTTTAATTATTTTAAAGGTTTTCTTGCAGAGGATTTCTTGATAATGAAAAAGCCAACAAAAATGGGCTCTGTCTGTATTAATAAATCTTTATATTTCAAATTAAAATACATGTCTTTATTGTTGAGGAATAATAATATAGCTAACTTACCTCAACGCCTTTACTTGGATTTTGCTTTTGACTAAATTAAAAAATAAATAAATAAAGTAGTTTGGCTAAATTTTAAATAACCAGGAAAGATTGTGAATTTCCTTTTTGAGATACTTGAAATTAAACGCATCGTCTTACATTGAAAATCCTCCATGTTCTTCATCATGAGGTGGAACATTTTCTCACACCATTCCACAAAGTGATCAGTTTACTGCACCCATCCTCCTGCCCATCAGTGATAAACCCCTCAACAGCAGCAGTCTGAAGTATTTTTCAGAGATGACAGCACTCTGAGGTTGTTTTTTTTGGAAAGTCTTGATTATTCAAGGTGAATTGAAATGGTAAAAGTGCATTTCCCTGAGGTGCTAATGTGCTGCTGGCCACCCACTCAAACGCACACAACCTTCAGCCTCACAGACTGCGGTGTGTCTGTCAGGCAGTCAAAAATCCTTGTGATTCTTCAGTGGCATCCAGCCTTTCTCTGAAGCTTCGTCTACAGAGATCACCACCCTGTTAAGATGGACCGGAGAAATAGAAGTAAATCATTTTTACACGGTTTGACTAGACAAATGTCCGCTCTATTATTTGGGCAAATTTTGACAAACTAAAAGCAGCCTCTAAGAATTGTGAATTGTACATTTAAGGATACAAGAGTTTTTTTGTCTATTTATTCAGTTGTGGTGCTTTGCTTTACATATATTTCCAACACCATCAGGATACCAAAGTGTTTGACAATTAAAAGAGATGAAAAAGAAGATAAAGGTTACATAAAGGTTACAAAGAGCGGCAAAATACTTAAAAGACAGATAAAAACATGACATAAAAGGAGTATTGAATTTTTCGCATATAAGGCGCACTTAAAAGCCTGAATTGTTTTCAACAAATGACAATGCCACTTAAGCTGCATTCACACCAGACACGATTCGCATCGATTTTCAAAGGTGTCAATATACAGATGCGATCTGAGGTCCTGTACTCAGATAGCATTTCTTATTTTCATCAACACAATAGTAAAAAGATCCCCCGTTTCATTTTTATTTTTTCCCCTCTCAGATTGATGCTCAAACTTGGCCACAGACAGACAGAAGTGATGTTTAAAACTGCGGTCAGGCGCAGCTCCGCTGCAGGAGGGGAATACACCGCTCCGGAAGAGACTCTGAATGAGCCGGTGAACCCAGACACGGCGACATGGTTGCCGGCGCCTCTGTAGAGTTTTTCAAAAGATATAAATCCAAGCTACATATAAAGCATCCATGTTTTCCATGGTGTGGCGACAAATGAAGTCCAGAAAAACGTTGGCAGTTGCTCAGGAGGGAGGGTTTCACGGCATTATAGGTCATTTTGGCGCGTGTCAATAAAGAGGCGGCAGATAATTTGAGGCATCTGCTGCATCCGGTGTGAATGCAGCTTTATAATCCTGAGCAGTGTATATATGGATTAATTCTGGTTGTGCCTGCTGGTGTCGAAGTGATTTTGAGAGGGACACAGGGTTTTGTGACTACGCTAACGTGGCTAATGTGTAGCTTGTCACAAACAAGTTGCTGCAAACTCAATAGTCTGACTGACAAATGTATCTCTAACTCTTTTGACTTGCTTAATGCACCTTTGTACGACATAAGTTTGAAAATAGACCATTCATTAGAATTCGGTGCAACCTATGGTGCGGAAAATACGATAAAAGGAAACAAGATGCCACTAACTCTTGAAAACCATTTTAAAAAGATAAGAGTCAATCCCTGGACACCTAAAATGTAATATATACCTATACTTTACTCACTGATTTTTTAAATATTTAAATATCTTGTCATGGTTGTAGATCCAAGTCCAGATAATGTATGTTTAATTCATCTGGTTTGTACTTTTGTGCCGTCATAATGCCACTTCATATACATCATACTTTAATGGTGGTCAACAGAAGGACAGAGTCAAACTTAATAACACTAAATACCGGATGCTTTGTATGGAACTACCACGGTGAATCAAGATGGCAGAGTGTTAATGAAAGCAGTGCTTAGAGAGAAGCACTCACATGCTGTTATTATGGTCAGTCATCTTTATACTACAGCTCTAGACAGACTGCTTAGAAATATGATGAGTAACTGGCAGAACCACAGACAAGACCGTTTCTCTCCCAATTTGCCAAAATAAGCCCTGGCACCTGTACAGTTTTTATTATTATTATTATTATTATTTGTTTCAATCTAATGGTTCAAATCATAACTTAATAATGTATTCATCACCACCCCAAGAGCTTTTTTATGTGTTTGTCTGCTTCTTCTTTACACTGTTACTGTTTTAAATCTAGAAAAAAGTTTGGAGTACCTTGTTAGTAGCTTCCTCAGTCTTCAATGTTTATAATAATCAATCAAATCAATAGATTTAAAAAATAGTGAGACAATTTTTGGTATCTTTGGTCTTTATTGAGGCCTTTCCTGGTAGCTGAGGAACCAAGACGCTGAGACAGAGAACAAGAGGGAACACAACCAAAATATACACAAGAGGATAATAGACGGCACCTGTGGGAACCACAGGAGGCCAGGGAGGAGAGGGTGTCCATGACACTTTCTAGATCTACAGAGATGCAATGCAGCTCCTTCTGACCTCTGGTCTCCAGAAGCATCCAGCGAATTTTCCAACTGTGCGATTTCTTCCTCGGCGTGAAACCATAATGTTGCTCACAAATACTTACTTCTGACCTCCACTTACTTCCTCTTCTCTTTCCCACCACATTACTGTGTGTGACTCATCAGCTTTATTCCTCTGAAGTTTCCACAACTCTGGTCTTCTCCCTTATTCTTAAAAATGAGTACCAGTACACTTCCTGTCCAATCCAGTCAGCAACTCTACTCCAACCTCTCACCCACGTGTTGATTAAAGTTAGTCCCAATCACCTCTTTCTACCCTCTAAGGATACCCTAGATCAGGGATAAGCAACTCCAAGACTCGAGGGCCGTAGTGTCTGCATGATTTCCAGACTGATTACCTGGTTCAGGCGTGTCCAGTCAATTAGAACATGCCAGAGCATGGTATGTTGGAAAACATGCAGGAATGCAGCCCTCGAGGCCTGGAGTTGCCTATCCCTGCCCTAGATCATCTCAATCTCTCTCCATAACCTCTCCTTCATCTCCTGCTTCTCCTTGAAATCATTCATCATCAGCAGGCAGCAGCCACCAAACCGAGACCAGGCCATTCAAGCAAAGGTAACATAATGGGACCCAAGAGACAAGCCACAATGCCAGAAGATGAATTTAAAGAAAAAGTCACCTAATTCTTTTGTGGAAAAAAATTGTGCAAGTTGTTTATTTTATTTTTTTGTGATAGAAATGACTGGCATTGTTTTATTATTATTGTACAGTCACAATCCTTTTGTGTGAAACCAGCAACATATCTCTAAATTCAGTATTTTACAGGGTTTTTCTTTTCTGCTAAATAAAAAAAAACTAAGGCCATTATTTTTGGAAGGCCTTGAAATGATATAAAACAAATCATGAAAAACTGGTGGTTTAAATCAGGAAGAAGTTTGACATTGTGACATTTTTGTAATTGGGCAACAGAATGACCAAACCCAAAAATAAACTAGGGATGCAGAGAGACTGACATCAGAATGGACCAATCAGGAGAGGCTTTTGACTGTCAGCCCCCTAATTTTCAAAAGCAACTGCTTAATACTTCTTATAGTGAAATGAAGGAGGGGTCTGCAAAGAGCAACATGTTTACGTTCTCACTAGCCTCCATTTCTGCTGCAGAGCTGCACTGAGGCACACACAGGGTTTTACAAGGACAAATGCAAGATACCCTGCTTATGATTTTTACCATAAATTTGATGCCACATAAATTTCAAACACAGAGAACATAAAATATGTGGCAGAGTTACTTTGAACATAGACAATTAAAATACTTAATTTGTCTTGGATTTAAAGGTGACTTTTGACAACAGTGTCCATGAGTTTATAATGAAACTAGAGAAAAGTAGTATTTAAGGAGTAGTGCAAAATTGGATGACAATTCACCTAAACAATGGAAAACAGTACAAGTATATATAGTAGATAAGTAGTAGTAGTAGTGAACCTTTGACATACAGTGTTGTCTTCCACAAGGTTCTCTCTTGGGACCACTGCTTTTTATGTTATGCACTAATAATACAGTATATGTGAAGTCTAGTGTGCTTAAAACAATATTGTTCTGATGATATTAATTTAAATTTGAGGTGGAGACAAACAGGACAAACTTCTGGATGCAAAAGAAATGAACAATAAAAACTTGGATTTATTCACACAAATTAATGTTAAACCAAAGCAAAACTTGAAACATACTGTTTGGAAAAAGGTCACATGTAACATTTTTTAAAAAGGTAAAAATTATGTGAACATAAAAAAGAGTGTGTGTCACAAACAACATACCTTTTTGCTATAATAGACAAAAAAAAGATACACAAAAGAATAAACTACAAACCTAATAACCAACCAATTTGTGCAACATGGAAAAAATTACCAAATGCAAAATTGTATCTACATTTTTTTTCCCAAATAAGAGAGTTAATAAAAACTAGGAGAAATATTTTCATTAAAAAAAACCTGTAAGAACTAATGCTAAGCATTGTTTAATTTATTGTTTTACTCCAATGATGACACCACAACATGTTGCACCTGACGTGTCACAAACAGGCAGATAGCTGGTTCCACATGCAGCAGGTTTACTGATTCAGACAGGCAGACAGGAGCAACGCTCAGCCAAAAGTCTACAAAGCTAAATCAGAGTCCAGGCAAAGGTCTGGGCAGGCAGAAAAGAGGCAGAGTCAAATACAAAGCAGGGTCAGGTGTACAGATGAACAGATCGGTATGCAGGCTGAATGGCACAAGCAATACTTCGCACTGAGCGTGGCTCTGAGCAGTACTTAAGAGTCCCGTGGCTGATTAGCAGATGAGTCAGGTGGGAGGCATACAGACACTGTGTGCTGGGGCTGATGGGAGGTTGAGTGCAGTCAGTACTCTGGTGTCCAGAGGGGGAGACAGAGCGCTGATTCTTGCCATTAAGTGATTTGAAATTGATTTTTTATTTGAGCATTTCCTCATAAAATATAAACAGACACAGCTTATTTATACTAAACTAAGCAATGTGCTTATTTTTTTAGCCAATTTTAAAAGGGGATGTTGATGGCTCCTGAAGAAAACAGTATGTGCACAGTTAAAATTCTACACAGTCAAGCATTAGGTAAGGGAAATTATATGGTACAAAACGGATTAATAAATCACTGTTGAAGTGCTGACACCTGGAAAGTCATACTTTAAATCAAACCAGCAAAACCTTGTTGTCAAAGAACCTCAGAGTTTAACCTCCACCTTTGGCATGGCCCACATCCCAAAGCACAAAGAGAATCAGGGTTATTTAGAGCAATAACATCTAAATGTTAATGCATTCACATGCACAAAGATCAGAAGTATACAAGATGCAAAAACAACACAAATGCAGGCAGTCTCACACACAGATGGAAGACACTCTCTTTCTCTGAAAATCAATCAGGTATGATTAGCCTGCCTCAGACAAGAGCATGAGCGTACAGTGTGCGCACTGGACTGTGCGCTGATACCTTGTTGAATGTGTCATTAGCAATAATTGCTGGTTGCACTGCTGGCTCCTTATATTCATTCACAATGAATGATCAACTGATTATCATTAATATTATACACATCATTTCCCTCTTTTCCTGCTTCTCTTGTGTGTCTTTGCTTCCCTCCACCTCTTGAACCCTTTTGCTCTGATCTTATCTGTGCTTTACTGCATAAATCAACCTTTTCAGGTATGTCTAACATCTTTTTTGGGGGCTTGTCCATGTATGCAACTTTTTTAAACTCTTTCTCCATTTGACTGTCTTTTTCAAACACAGCAAAAGCAGTAATGTCAGTTGAAGGAAGCAGGAATAAAAAGTTTAAAGCACAATCTGAATATAGCACCGCCACAAAAATTACAGTTGGAATACTCTACAAAAAGGAGGGCATATATTTAAATTTCATACATTTCGGAAGTATTATATGAACAATTCTGACATATTGTAAAACAGTTTGTGTTAAGAGTTTTTTACACCGTGTGGTTTTATAATAATTCATTTTCTGGGAACTGAATATTCAAAGATGCTTCAAACAGATGTGGGGACTAATGCGATTTGTGCAAACGCTTGCTGCTTTTTCTTTACCTAACAACATCAGCCTCAACTGTTTATTGCTTTTTTTCCGCCTCCCATCTTCTGCATCTCCTATTACCCAGCTCTCCTCCTTGATCCTTTCTCTCTCATTATTTTAGCGATTTCCTTTGTTCCTAATCCATCCCTCTCTTCTTCTCCTTCGTTCCTACAGCTTTCAACCATCTATTTTCCATTATCTTCCTTTCCTTCTTTCTTTTCTTCTCTTCCCGTACCTTTATCTTCCCCTCTCTCTCATAATCAGTTTCTGTGTCACTATTTGAGAGGCGCACGCTCACGCAGCAGCATGCTTCCTCAGTCAGTCTGTAAATGAATTATCAGCCCAACAATGATTTTCCATTCGTACACTCTTATATCTTAATGGCCGATCTATACAGGGAATGCTTTTATAGGAATAATGTGTGTGTTTGTGTGTTCTAATAGGCTGGACAGCTAGATGATAAAGTTGAAGTATCGGGAGGAACCTCAATCGTACCCAGGGGCTTGTTTTGTGTGTGTTAAGTGTCTGCATGTTAAATGTCTGTGCTTTTTGTTGGGTGTTTGCTCATGAGCAAAGTGGTGGCGGTAAATGCAGTGTGTGTCGAGCGGAGTTCGCGTTGTGTGCAAATGTGCGAGAGAAAAAAAAAAAAATAGTGAGTGGAAATCACACCAGATAAACCCACAGATGGATGCCCAGCGGGTTGAGAAACATTAAGAGTGCACAAACACATTAACACACACATACACACACAGAATGGTAAGCAGATACTGGCCTCTCCCTCTCTCCGAATAACCACATGGGAGCCGAATGAAATCAACCACATTATTGGTGGTTGTGGCGTGTGCATGTGTGTCTGAGTAGAAAGCATCCGAGCGTGTGTGTGTGTTGAGTAATTGGTGTTTTTGGTAAAAGAGATCTCTTTGAGGAAATAAATGATCTAAAATTAGATTCGTATGCAAGTTTGTTGTATCAAATATCTGCCTGGAGTGTGGAAACCAGGTAGACGTTTCCCAGCAGACGCAGCTCTCTGAAATATTCCAGCTCTCTTCATAAATCAGGAGACCATAGCTGAGTGTGGTCCATTTTGTTTAGTTCCGAGCCAAAACCAAATTAACTTTGCATTCCAGACCTAATGCAAGGCACAATTTGTGGCATTGTGGCGAACAATTAACTCCCAGCTTGCTTTTGTGGCTGTATTTATGTAGGCTTCTTTGTGTTTACAGCTCTTATAGCTTAAGGTATGACAGTAATGTATTCTTGCTGACGTTAAAAAAACAAAAAATTGGGGAAATATTTGAATATTTTATCCTCTTAGAATGAAATCAAAGCTGTGTTGTTTTTTGTTTTTTTTTACCAATTCATTTTCGTAGAAGTACATCCAATAAAATGGCGCATTCTTATAGCGCTTTATTACCTTCTTAGAAGGCCCGAAGCGCTTTACAGTCAGTCCCACTACCCCATTCACACACACACAATCACACACTGATGGCAGTGCCGCTGCCAAACACTGGCGCCAACCCATAACCACCAGGAGCAATGTGAGGTTCAATGGCTAGCAGAAGGACACTTTGACACATGGGAGGGCAGGGCGGGAACTGAACCTGAGATCTTCTGATCAGAGGTGTGCCCTAAGACTGAAAACAAGAGTAAAAATGCATCCATAATGAGTCTGTAATTTGGGATAAAAATAGAAACATTTATACAGTGAGAAGCTGAAAGTGATCCAGTAGATCAAAAAAGGCTCATTTTTATCTAATTTTCTGTAACTTTATTCCCAAATCCACTTCAGTTGCTCAAAAAAAAACCATATTTTCACTTATGATCAATTTCTGAAATTTAAGGTGAAATAAAACACAAAAAAGCAATCCAATTTTGATTTTCAACATTTTTTGGAAAGCTTCCTTTTCTGAAACTCTAAGCACTAGGCAACAGATTGTGCGGTACACGTCTTTCCACTGAGAAAGGGCACACCGCTCACCGCTTACAGGGGTTTGGGTAAGAAGCTTGGTGCTTTAGAGGGACAAACAGCTGAATTGCATTAGTTTCAATTGAGATTAGGTCAGGCTGTGCCAAATGTTAGCACCTTGGAAAGCATCTCTGCAAAAGATTTAAGTGCCTGTGAAAGTAAGACTAACTCCAGCAGCTTGTAAATGTTCAGCACAGTAAAGGAAGTCTAGATATACTTCACAAAGATTGGCTCGGACAGCTTGATTAGAAAAGTTATACGCTTGAGATGGGATTTGCCCTTCCACCTGAACATTCATGAAGCTCCATATAATGCCTTACAGGTGGAGAAAGACTGTGTGCGGGAGAAAAATGGGCAAACCTGTACGGGACATGCAGGTGGGCCACTCAAAATGTTCAGATCGAAGACCGCTGCAGGTGACAGGTTGTAGCGAACATTTAAACACGTAAGGGTAAGAAAGGGTGAAAAAGGTGAGATGCAGACGTGTCGCAAAGATTTTCAAAGTGAAAGGGTGCCCTGGTGCTTGCAGTCTGACTGTTAGAAATGAGAAAATCAGACAGAGTGTAGTATGTATGGGCGTCCTACGGGCACTTCCTGTGAGCAGCACTCAGTAAGGACCAATGCACACACCTCACTATTGACAAGAGTTTGGTAGAAAGGCATTGTAAGACAGCATCACATGTACGTCATACGTACATGTTACTTACATTGTCCTTACAAATATTACTCCATACACTTCTGTCTACGACCCTCTGTGGGCCCAACCCAAAAACTCACAGCACCCGTACCCATCCCCATATGGTTGTATGTGACTAAGCCATAATGTCCGTGTGACTTTCAGATACATCTTATGCTGTGAAAGAAATTGTCTTTATTTTTATCATTGTTTAAATGTGTTTTTAATGTTAACTCAAGCTATAGTTTATAGATGACCTTCCTACCTCTTAGCAACAATTGTTCTGTGTTTTACCACCTGTTTCCTTCCCCAAACTAGGATCAGCTGTCCTCAGCAGATAAGGAAGGGTGCAGTTTGAACTGAAATCATCCCTCCAAAGGTTGATTATAATGAACCTCTAATGAACTGTTCAACTCTGTTTCTCTGTTTGAATGCGTAACTTTCCACTTAATTTCCAATAAAAGGGAACAGGAGAGGAGCAGTCCTTTGAGAAAAAAGATGGTGGCTTCTTCCCGGCTTTGCTTGTTGGTGTGGTCTGTTACTGCGTTTTTTTTTTTTTAGTATTTAGGTGAATTTACCAGACATATGTCATCATTTTATTTGCAAATATTTCCTATTTCCTTTGAAATGCCTAAAAAATACGTCCCTTCGTTCCTTTTTATTCTTTCAAATCTTCTGAACCTCAGTATAGAGTATTCATCTCTTTACATTCTCTCCTTGGCTGAGGTTGAAAAACATTTTTCTTCCTTTCCTTTAAGAACATCCTTCACTTCCATGCCCCGCCCCTCCACACACATGCCTATCCCTCTTTGCAACATCCTAACTTGTCCTCTGGTTTCCAACAGCAACGCACAAAAATCGCACATAGACAGACACCATTATCACCTTGCTGCACATGCTCACTCTAACAGATGCAAGCAGACAGACACTTTGGCACTGTAATCAGCCCCACATGTGCACGCAAACCTCAGCGCCCTGTCAGTCGCGCACACGTTGGTGCGGATGCACTCCGATCTAATCACGCTGAGTGCTGAGAGTGCAGTGTAAAGGTGCGAGAGCTCTCAGTGCTGCAGCCCGCCATCAATCATAAAATCCTTTCTGGGGATTGGACAGCTGAAAGTGTTGGCATTACGCTTCATCTCCCTTTATTTCAATCAATCACCCTCTCTGCTGCAAAAGGCCTACAGATTGCCAAATGATATTGGTTTGCTTTCATCAGGCTTGGTGAGTGATTAGGCCAGATTCAGAGGAACAATTCCTCCTGAGAAGGGTTGCAGTTTGTTGGTTTTTGAGTTTTTGTTTTCGTGAAATTGCCATGGTCAGGAGATGTCAGCTCCAAGCATCAGTATGCCTCGTTTCACCGAATCTGGACGCATGCTTTAGGGAAACTTCCATCACTATTCAGCAAAACCAAGATGGTTTTAGTTCCCTAAAATAGGAATTATTAAACAGGTGGGCGTCTCAAGAAGACCCATTTCCTACTCTGTCTACACTTTGGAACCATAGGTCATCTATCAAGGATTTGTGCGGAAACCAACTTGCACTGCCTCTCCACTGGTGTTCCGCTCTTACCGTATCTCTGAGGTCCATTCATTCACATGTTTTTTTTTATACTATTTCTATGCTCAAAAGTCTCAGTTCCTCTTTGTTTTTCCATCAGACAAAATGACTGTGTCATCATGAATTTTTGCACATCTCACATTTTTAGCTTGAGTGTAAAAAACGTTTTTTAAACGTAATCTCTCAAAGTTAGAGGTATAGCTGGCCCATCCATACAACACAGCTTTCTTGTGGATCTTCTGTGATCGTTTTGGCAAAGTCTGCAAGAAATGTGGGATCTATTGTTGACAAGAATCTGAACTTAAAAGAAAATATATCTAGCATCACAGGCTCACTGATCTTGATGCTGCGCTCTACAACATTAGGGAGTTTGAAAGCTCCCTTTTGGTTTATCCAACTCCCACGTTTGTCTCAGCATCATTAATGCAACACTCCTGCAGAATCAAGCCCCTACAGATGATCCAGCTGCAAGTCAAATGTGTCACCACATTTCGGATCTCTATTCTGGCTTTCCATGGTTGCCCACATCAGTTTCAAAGCCCTGACTCTCATCTACAATGTTACATATTCAATAGCACCATCCTACTCAAACACCCTTTGCTCCGCCAATGAACAGTGACTGGCGATCCCTGCACCACGCAGCAATGAACCACCGGCTAAACTCTCGAGCTCTGTGATCTCACAGTTGTGGAAGGAGATACCAGTTCTATCCATTGATATTACTTGGAGCTGAAATGTTTTTCTTACAGTCTTTATGTTAGAACTAGTTAACTTCTTTTATTCCTGATATGCATCTTATTTGTTAATTGTATTGGATAAAAGTATCAACTAAATAGCTGGATGTCAGTAGTTGCTAAAACCCAAAAGAGTGAAGGAAAAATGTAAACGCTTGTGAGAAATTTGTGGTGGATGCAGTCCTGGAGTTTGTAGACACCATCTTGATAAATTCTTAGTTTTAGGTTTTTAATATTTTTGCAAAGCTTTGATGCCCAACTGGGTGTAGAACAAACTCAACAAAGGCAGGTCTGAAAAAGTCTGTGTAAATATCAGTAAAACAGTGGGACCAGCCAAAAAAATATATATATGAAGGTGGCACTTGGTATAAAGTGGAGATGGTACCGGAGCCAAAGCAGAGGCAGGGTGTAAAATGACGCAAGTTAAATCAATTCATACTAAGAGAGAAAATAGGAAAAAAAGAGGAATTTCTGGTAGCAGAAATGTAACTCCAGATGAAGATGAAAGTGAAATGCTCAGTCCTTTCTGCTCCCACACATAAGCCAATACCTCACATGTTCCTTAAAGGTACATAAATCCGAAACAAAACTCTCCTTCATTAGGGCCTTCGGGGGGCAGAAGACAAAACAAGGATTCTGAGTGCTCATAAGACACCAAAGCACATCAAGACCGATTCTGCATGTCTGTGTGTCAATGGATATGAATTTATGCTGCGCATGACAGTGGGTGTTCATTTTTGTGTGTCACACAACAAAGATCCAAGTATTATATTTATAGATCAAAATAATGTCTGCTCTTGGAGCGCTGACAGAAGAGCTTGGCAGGCGGCAGCAGAAATGTGACCCACTGCAGATAAAGAAAGCTTTTCATGCCACCAAAAGAACATAGGCTCCCCATTATCAGAGAAATAAAATTACCATGCTTAGTCTCTTGTTTTCAAAGCACAAATGTAATAAAAAGGCAATGTGCATGCCTGATATTCAAGTGTTTTTGCAACTATAAACAAAGAACTAGAAAGATCACTTTAAGCTAATTTAACAGCATTGAAGCAAACCACTTGGCCCCTCAATAAGTACAGCTCAGCTAGATGCAAAGATGCTACTGGAGAACAACAAACTTTGACAAGCTCTCAGAGACGACACAAGAAGCAATGATGAAGATCCGACCTCCAAATTGCAACACTCTGCACTCAGTCTCAACATCACAGTCAAAGACAGATCTAGATAATCAAAAGGATCTGCTACCAGCATCCCAGACGCCAGACACACAAGGACACACCCAGAGGGCCTGTGCTGTAAGTTTTTTTATACCAGAGTAGAATCCAGACATGCCCAGAGAGGCATTACTTTTTACCAGTACGTTTTCCCAATGGACTAAGATCTCTCTTAGAGAACATTTCTGCTAGTTTCCAAAAATGGTTTGGAAAACAATCCTAAATGTATTATGTACACCAGTGTGAGAGTGGTTTTAGCCTCATTATGACATGTTCTGATGTAAATGGGTCCAGACTTTAGACTCTTGTTGCCTTGGGGCACTATGTCTCTGAGAAAACAAGATGGGGAGAACACTTTGGGGAGGCAAAAAAAATCCACCTCAAAATTTTATAACATTACCTAAAAAATGGGGGAATGCTGTTCTCAAGCAGTGGCAAAGCAGAAGTACACTTAATGATATCTTCTAAGACAAAAGGCTGTATCCGTCTTTCTTTAAAGGTCTCACAGATTTCAAAACATTGAAGTAATTGGTCAAATGTTTCAAGGTGTGGGGAGGCGTGTGCCGACTGTGTCCAGTAGGTTTCTTTTTATACTCTGTCAACAATTCTTTCCCAACAGCTTATAGTTACAACAAATATTCTTCCTTTGCTTGAAAAATGCAGGTATCTTCTCCAACAATCAACTTCAAAAAAGCATTTATTGCTTTGCAGTTTTCACTTAAATTTTGCAACAGTTGTAAATGATGTGAATACAAGACGGAAACCACTGGGAGAATCTCAGAGAGGTTCTGTATTTGAGCAGTATGATGATATTTTAACTCAATGTGAAACAAAATGTCTGGTTTCCCACATATGAACCATCCTTGACGATAAGGTCTCATTTCCTTGACAAAACTGATCTTTAATATTGTGCAAAAATCCAACTCTAATTCAGCAGTTAACTATCAAACTATGGTATCATCAGTATGAAATATATACGTGTATAGTTAAAAATCCTAATCTTCGGAACAGAGATTGTGAAAAGTGTGAGTCCCAACAAACCCGTGTTAATGTAAAAGGTGGAAGGAAGACCTTAGAGCCCAACAGACCTAACAGAAAGTTTTGGAAACCATCTAATACACCAATATGCAAGTCAACAGAGTTATCATGAAGTTTGGTAGTCCAAAGGGCTTTCAATAAATCTATAAAAGGTGCAATACAAAACTCTTTTTTCCAAAACCTGATTGACAGAGATCAATTACAAGAAGATAAAAGTCATATTTTTATAGTAATTTACAAGTTTTTCATAATGTTTCTCTGCAGAACTGTTTTTTAATTACAAAAAAATAATAAAATCAAATAAATGAATTCTTTCTCAAAGCTGTCACTCCTATCCAGTATTGTTTAAGATATATGTGAACATGAGAAGAACAGAATGCTAAAATAGAAAAATGTATGCAAATGTCACTTTTAGTTACCACTTCGTCATGATCATTACCTCTTGTAAAAATGCAAAAAGCTAACTTATTGAAAGACTTATTGAATTCTGCCTGCAGAATTTGAAATGTCAGATCTCAAGGAGGACCTTAATAAGAGCTTCTACTGGCTGGCCTTTCAACATGGATGAGAGTCATGTTAGAAATTAAAAAAACACCATATGTCTAATTCTAAAGCGGATTGGAAAATGAATGAATGTCTAATTCATGAGAGCATGAAAGCACAAAACTGAATGTTGATGAAAGAGGTGTTACTGAATAACAAGGTAAAACCACAAAGTTAAGTAGTTCATAAAGTATATTTCCTAGTTATATTACTTAGTTTGAGCCCTCTGAATGATCCCCTTAAATTCCAGATTTAGTTTATGTATGATTGACTGCCGTAGTGATATCAGGTCATAGCCTCTAATTCAGATTGATCTCATAAAATGCTATATTCTGTTCCCCAGTGTCTCCCACTGAAACAGCAAACTTGAGCTTTAAATGACTCATTTGTCCACTGATCATCTCTTAAATTTCTCTCCTTCCATACTCGGTTTTCATCTACCGTTCCCCTGAATCCCTAGATCATCCCCCACCAGCCTCTCTTCATTCATTCAGCATCCCATCCCACTATTGATCCACGCAAACACTCATCCATCCTCCATCTGTCCAGCTATCCCTTCTTCCTGCCCTTCTGCCCTTCTCCCTTAGCTCCTTATCCAAGTCGAAGGGCTTCTGTGGCGAGGCTTAACACGGTCCACGACCTCTGTTGTCCCTGCTTGGGAACACACACAAACTGACAACCGCACAAAGACGGATGCAGGTGCAAAGACGCACGCAAATTGTTTTCACAGCTCCATGGGCAACTCAAATGGCCCAAGAGTGACAGGGCAAAGCAGTGGAAGGGAGAGTAAAAGAAAGTGAATAACTCACATAAGAAAAGCAAGATTTAACAATAGTGGAGGGGGAACAAAATGTAGAGCTTCAGCAAATTTCAACAAAAATCCTGTTTATGTGGCTTACAAAGTGAGTTCTAAACTTTATACTCAAAAATAAAAACTTCTCCAAGTTCCAACAAAAAACATAATTTAGAAAACAAGAAAAATTAACTGTTGGAAGTTGAAACCATCCACATCCATATTGATTACTCGTTAAAATTTTAAACAATCCTTAAGGCCATTCTTTGCATAAACGCGCCGTCATTATTCAGAAGCTTCTTTGATGCAATGAGATCCAAACTGTATGCACAGGCGAAATATCCGGATTTGCTGTGATAACAGCTGCTTCAGGTGGAAGTTCTGGGAGAAAGAGGCAGTTCACCTCCAGGGGTAGAAAAAAAGAAAAAGAGAAGCAATGGCAGATGAAATTAAACTGAAAAACAAATCATTGTCCTTTTGTCTGCTAGTGTGTAAACAATGAAGCAAAATGGTACAATGCAACACCGCAGTTCATCCATCAGCACTGATCTCAACAAGGTCAGCTTCCAGCACCATCGATAGGTATCTTAGCAGGATCGTGTGCTTGGGGTAGCATGTGTTCAAATCCAGCTGATGACCTCTGTTGCACACCGCCGCCTCAATTTTCTGTCGCTGCGCACCGACGTGAAACCTGCTGCGACTTCCAGACGTGGGAAGAAGTTTCGGGGGACTAATGAAGGAAGACTGAAAACACACTCGCGATGGTGCGAAGACAGGAATCTGCCTGCAATGGCTTTATCAAACTTCTTCACAGCTGCAGGGAAATCAAAAGATTTAAACCTTCATTCTGTTAAAAATAAAATCAACTAATGTTTTCTCTAAGCATTGAAAACCTTTCTGTGTAGCAAATCTACATGAATGTGATTCCAGAGGGGAAATGGTGAATTAATGTTATGACATTACATTTTGAAAAATGTCTGCCCTCTGAGATGCATCATAAATTAAAACGTTTGATATTTTTTGGATTCATTGCCTCTTTCTGGTATTTTAGTGATGATTAAAAAACAACATTTCATAATATACATATATATATATATATATATATATATATTAGATCCTAAAAAGCACCCATTAGAAGAAGGGCAAGACAATAATGGTAAAGTAGTCTGGAAATCCGATCAATTCCTTTTCTGAACAAAGGGTACTACATTAGATGACTCAAAGCCAAGATTATTCTCTCTCTTTTTTTAATGTAAAAGATAAATTATAGATTTTAAAATTTTGTTGAAACCCCTTCAATAAAATTAAAACAGGACTTTGAAAATCTCCAAAACTCTAAAGTTTAAATTATGGCAACAAATAACAAGAAGCTGACCCAAAATAATATTTCTGAAGTGGATTGGCAGCTGATGACAGAAGTTGATAGCAACAATGCAATAAAAAAAAAATCAGTTATGTGTTTGCAACTACAGGACATGTTTTGTTTTTCTGTAGTTGTGTCAGAGCATTTTGAACTGGAAATAAAATAAATAGGACTAAAAGTTAACTGACATGTGTCGAGGAGAGTGTTTTCATAAATGAAACGACTTTAACAGAAGTGGCCATAGAACACACTGCATGCATCCAAGTTGGAAAAGAAAAACCAACAGAACAGGAGTGGCTTTAAAAATAAAAAATAAAATAATAATGGAACAAATGGTATTGAAATAATAAACTTTTTTGAAAATAAGTTGAGAACAGTATTGATTAGTCTGCAGAGGGACTTCGTCATTGTCTTAGACTGCAATAAAATCTGAAGACGATAAGTCACTTTGAGAACAGATAACAGTTTGACTCAATCAGTAGAAAAAAATATATTGTAAACGTCCTATTTGCAAAGAAAATTCAATCTCCATTTGGAAATAATATAAAAAAACAAAATAAGATTAAGCACATTCTGTGGTTACACAAAAACATGAAATGTGTTTGTCTAATTAACCTGATAACTGAATGGAGAAAGCTGGACAGATAAGTACGAAAGTAAAAAAAAAAAGGAGTGCAAAAGCAAAACTTGAACCAAACTGTAACAATCAGAAGGTCTGAAATCCCCAAACATAAAAATCAACTTCTAGAAATGAAGGACTACAGGTCATTAACCAACTCAAAGCAGCTGGATTGATGAGAGAATATTAAAAACCTGGTGTGAAAATGAACCAGAGTGGCGTAGAAACAAAGCTACAAAACTAGATGTAACCTTGAGAAAACCTGGACAAGTTTAAACAAGATCAAACCATGCACAGATCAAACTCTGAAAGCTTAACATAAAATACTAGAGCCTGCCTATAGATGTAACTTCCCAATGAGGCAATGCACATGCTTTTGGGTTCACGAGATTAACAAATGAAGAGTTACAGAACACAAAAAACCTACAAAATTAAAGCCGCGAGTGGCGTTGGATGGCCCGCGGGCGCTACCCGTCGCCCTAGCCCTGGCCTCTACACGCCACCACCGCCCCCCGCCGCCCTCACCCCCCATTGCCGCCCCCCTCTACACGCCGCCGCCACCCTCGCAGCCCACCGTTGACCCTACCACACTTGTAAAGCAGCCACAGCGCACCCCTGGCCCCAGCTTTCACTTTCTGTCAGGCTGCTCTGAGCTGCACATGACAAAAGGATGAAAAAAGCACGTTTTTCAAAATGGCGGCTTTTCTGTTGATTTTATCGCCATAGCAACCATTTTATGTTTTGATCGCCCCGTGACACCGAACAGATAGACGTAAGTTTCAGAAGAATCGGCAAAAGTCAACATTAGAAGGTCCTTAGCAACAAAGGTTATGCGCTAGCCACGCCCACTTTCCTAATATTTTCGTATCCGCTCCTATTATATCATGTCCAGTTCTGCTCAGAGGTCAACATATTAAATTTTCGCAAGAATCCGTCAAACAATGGCCGAATATAAAGACTACGCCACTTTGCAAGCTCGCCACGCGCACACCGTTTAAGATAGAGAAAAAGCTTTGGTACCAAAATTTCACAAATTTCCTCCCGATGATGCACTGAAAGTTTGAAGACGATCGGAAAAAAAAAAACCTTGGGCTGAATTTTTGATTTAGCTAGGAGTAAAATGGATTTTTTTAAAAATCAAGTTGGCGGCCTCTTCCCAAGGTCAAAGTTCAACGAAACTTTTTGGGTCATCGTAGACTTGCGCTAGCTGCATGTGTGTGAAATTTTGTTAAAATCGTGACAACAAAAGGTCCGTTTTCACGTACTTGAAAATTGCGAAATCTCCGATTTTGAAACAACATGGCCGCCAAATCGTTGGTCGTGTGGCAATCATGTAATATTTTCAAAACGTCCTTTAGCTATCATGAACAAAGTTACGTTGGTTTCGTTCCTTAATTCTAAAAAAAAAAAATTCCGAAAAAATCGTTTTTCGCTGAGTAAGCACTTTTTTTTGCGTCGGTTTTTCGCTTCCCCTGGCCTCATTTTTAACATTATACTTTCAAATGTTACATTGTCACGTTCAGCTTGACGTTCTGGATATGGATATGCGCTTCGTGACATTTTGCTAAAACATGTGCGAGCTAGCTAGCACCGTAGCGGTTGCGAGCTCGCCACGCGCATGCCATTCAAATTCTACAACTTCTAATTCCAACATTTTGTTCACAGTTCCCGGCCATTGATGCTCGTCAAGTTACAAAACGATTGATGAAAATCCCTAGGACGAGTTTACGTTTGAAGCTCGTAGTAAACTTGCTTTTTTTGGACAATTCAAGATGGCGGCCTCTTCTGAAGGTCAAAGGTCAACGAAACTTCTGTGGTGGTTGTAGACTCCGGCTCGCGGGATGTGTGTGAAGTTTCGTAAAAATCGGAAGAACCAAAGTGTCGTTTTCCCATATTGTGGAAAAACTCGAAAATCGCCAAATCTCGCACTTCGCTACAAAATGGCCGCCACGGCGTGGGTCGTGCAGCCCCCCCATAATGATTTCAAAAGCTCTCCTGGATACCCCCAACGCGTGTGTTTTGGTTTCGTGTGCGTATTTCAAAATTTTTTTTTTTTTGCTACTTAAACAAATTTCGGCCCATTCATTTTTTTGGCGGTATCGCTCGCCGTGATGTCATCGTTTTGGGGGGGTGGTCTTTCACTTCAAAATAAATTATTTTACAATTTTCCCTAGGTCTGTGGAAATTTTGGTGACTTTTCGGGTATGTGGCGGGGGTCAAATTTAGGCAAGCAGGTGTCGTTAGAAAGGAGAATAATAAACAAAGCAGATACAATATAGAACAATTTGCGTCTAGGACTGTGTGGGTTTGTGCACTTTTTTTTTGTACTACAAACTGGCCAGGTCTGTGGGCTTAAAGGCCTGTTCCTTCAGGTCGGTCAAAGGCTTTTTGTATGTTTTTGGGTCTTTTCGTACGTGTAAAAACAATACGGTCCTTGCAGACAGGACCCTGCTGCTGCGAGCCATAATAAATAAAATAACAAAACAGTTGCATGATTAAAATCACATGCAAGTGACCATCTTAAAAGGCAATTTAAAAAAGTGGGAACGACTGGAAATAAATAGCTTTGATCTTTGCAATAAAACAAATTCTAACAGAATGAGGAATGAAAAATCAAAGTTTACAAAGAACAAAGAATTTAAATATTTTAAAAAGGTTATGTGCTAAATAGAAGCATTTTGTTTTACAGGAAAACAAAAAAAAAACTATTTTTTTCTAAAAAGAGATGCAGTTTCTGATTGAAGACTTATCTTAGAAAATTGCTGTTTGATCATTACTGAGGAATTGGATTAAAAAGAAAAACATTTGCCCGAAAAGATTCATGGGCTTCAGTTTTTCTTTTTTCCAATCAGTGTGATGTGATAATAATGCTTACTGGAGCGTATTTTCTTTTACATTCAAAAAGTTTGATGTGTTGGAAGTGAATTTAACATTAGGCGTTTTACGATCGCTGAGACTGCATAACAAATAATCCAGCTCTGTTAGAGATCAATTTAAAGCCTCAGCTAAGCTGCACAAGAATATAGATTGAGTCAGCTTTTCTAAATCAAAGAACAGGATTTCACTTTTTACTGATTCCACTCTTCCACAGACGAGTTTATTTTGTCAGCATGAGGAGACGGAGCCTCCTGGTTTCCTATCCGAATTGTGAGATGTTTTCACCAAACTATCTACTGTCAGAACCAAGAGGAAAAGCCTGTGTTTTCTTCTAGAATAAATACAGGGAAAGTGATCAATGCTGAACTAAAACCCTCCTTATGGAAGAAATAACACTTTTAAGCTTTTATGGTACCTAAACAAATGACTAAAACCACTGAATTTCTTAATTAGTTTTGGTTTTAAGTCTCCTGATTACTAGATGAAAGAGTTGCACAGAGCTGTTGTTGTTAGCACCCTCACCTAACAAGATGGTCCTGGTTTGAACCCCAGGTGGGACCTTTCAATGTAGAGTTTGCATGTACTTCTTGTACACGTGTTATTTTTTTCTGGGCATTCCAGTTTTCTCCCACAATCCAAAAACATACTTCATAGGTTAATTGATTATTCTAAATTGCCCCAGGCATGCATTTGGATGGTATGGATAGGCCCCAGCAACCACGTGACCCTGAAAGGACTTAGGCAGATTTGTAAAATAAATGGATGGATGGATGGATGGGTGGATGGATGGATGGATGGATGGATGGATGGATGGATGGGTGGATGGATGGATGGATGGATGGATGGATGGATGGACACTTTGTATCCTCATTACCTTTACTGATAATCCTAGTATACTCAAACTCAACTACCTAAACTGTAGGTGGAAGTGTGCAAACTAAACAAAGCAATGAATAATTGTGACATTTTTGTACACAGGTTTAAATCTGTCACAAGAAAAATAAAATCTCATAAAACCAGTGAAGAACCAAGGCTGTGAGATTTTCTTATAATCAGTAATTTCCCTAAATGCAAGAATATTCATGAGGAGAGCAGACATATAATGATCAGCAATTTGTAACCTCAAATATATGACAATCCAGAGAGGAAAAATTGTCTCGGAAGGCTCGTTTTTAGTCACATTGGTGAGGTCTTCAATGGCAGCCAGTGAACTGAATTTGCAAATTTAAACTCCCAGCGGCCCTACAGAAGAACAGGCAAACGCCACATCTATAATGAGTCCTTTATAACAATAAAAGCAAGAAAAATTTGCTGGATTATTCCTTGTGTTCTATTACATTTTATCATCATACTCAATTAAAAACACTGAGGTGTAAACAGGCTGTAAGTGGGGCTCATTTAAACCATAGGGGTGTCTTCCATGAAATATAATAACAGTATTGATTTGCATTTGACACCAATTTATCACAAATACCTGGATTCTTGATAAACTGCCAACAAAGTAGCGATAGCCTACCTAAATAATGAGTAGATTTGGTAATTATAACATATGAAAATGTTCTTCCTCATTACCTCCCAAATTACAGCATTGATGACCCATCCTGAGGCAGTATGAGGTGTTGGCGGTTCCTCCCACCACCATTGGGTCACACGATCCCAGAACTGACCAAAAACTGACTGGGATGTTTTAGTTTTTTTACAGAAGGGCTAATGCAACCTGAGCAAGTGGGAAAAGACACCGTTCTGTTGTCAAAATGAGTAATGAACTCAAATATGATACCAGGAGCTAAGAGCAGGTCTCAGATATCCAGATGACTGCACAGTGATGTGTGTCTGCTTGCGGCGTCAAAGCTTTCACAGGAAGGATCCTGGTGCTTCACCCTAAGGTGTTTTGGAGCATGTCTGTCAAACAGCAGAAGTCAAGCAATAAAATGCACCTGGGTTTGTTTTTCACTTCGAGAGTTGGTTCCTATTCAACCTGCATGCGTTGCGTTCATTGGGTAGAGTGAATGATGTCTGGGGACAGCAGTTTGATAGGCTGGTGGAGTTTCCCCACAACCACCAGTGTCACGTTTCAAATCAAACATTTTGCAGACAGCCCACAAGATTCTATGTATTTGTATAAATTGCTATGAAAAGATTATGACTTGGCAGAAATAAAAAAATAAAAAAAAAAAAACTGTAAATCTATCATTCACTTGTGTGGGTTTTTTTTTTTTTGGTTTTCCATTACTAGCTTAAGTACTGAATGTGTCTAAAAGTATAATTAGGTACTTCAGAGTAATGTAAAACATCCCAAAAGAACAAATAGGGGGAAAAAAAATCAATGTTTAAAACTATGAAAAACACCTTCCTTCACCATCATTGTTCTTAAGTGAAGGAAGCAAATGGTCCAAGCTGAGTAATTAAAAGTCACTCTTAACTTGAATAAAGTCAATCTTTTGCAAGATGGGAGATCATTTGTATCCCAGCAGCAGAGGGTTGCCTAAAGTCTCTAAGTGAAGCTGACTTACAATAGAGGTTCAATTATTTGGGAAAGTTCAAACGCCTTAGATTTAATTGCTGCAGCAGACACATTACCTTTGAGTTGCAAAGAAGTTTTTAATTTAAGCCCCTTTGGTACAGGTCGGCTGGCTGGATGTTTACAACCTCCAATTAGTTGCAGATGAACTGAGTGAGTAAAGGCCAACATAAACTTCTAATAAACGTCAAAACATTTGTGCCGATTATTTGCTTCCTATGCCCATGCAGCGGCACTGAGTTTGCCAGAGTTATGAGAATTATGAACCACTGCCCGGTTTTGGCTGTTTTTTTGGGGTTTTTTTTTGCTGTTATTACAAAATTCTGAAACTATTATGTGCAAATCTGTTAGAATGTGGAGGCTGCACAGTGGTGTAGTGGTTAGCACTCCTGCCTCACAGTGAGAAGGCCCTGGCTTAAATCCTAACTGGGTGCCTTCTGTGTGGAATTTGCATGTGTGGGTTTTCTCTGGGCACTCCAGCTTCCTCCCACAATCCAAAGACATGCTTCACAGGTTTATTGATGATTCAGAACCGTTTCTAAGTATGAGTGTGTGTGTTTGCTTGTGTGGCCCTGCAACAGACTGGCAACCTGTCCAGAGTGGATCCAACAGTTGCTAGGATAGGCACCAGCAACCTCATGACTCTCTAAGGAATTCAGCAGGTTTGGAAATTGGATAGATGGATGTTAGGATTTGTATCTTTACTTCTGTTTTCACTTTTAAGCTCTCTTGGTTGAACATGTTTTCATATTTTTTTAGATGTTTTGGGGATTTCTATTTCCACAGACCCAAGTTGAGTTCTGTCCTGTTAGTTTGAAGTTCTGGTTAATTGCTCACACCATTCTGTTCCCCACAGCTGCCTGTGGTCTCATTTCTCTGTGTGTGTGGCAATAGCTTCCTAGACTCACTTGTCATTTGCCAGATTTATGTTCTGAGACGTCTGTTGTCAAGTCTCAGCTTTGTGTTCCAAGTTTTATTTATTTATCTATTTTCTCCTTTTCAGATGTTGTTGTTCAAGTTTATTCAACCATTTTTTACACCAGAGCTTTAGCTCCAGTGTTTACATTCTTTCGACTGCCATAACTCTTCAAGCATTTATGCAATTAACGTAATTCCGCAGAGAAAAGCAGCCTTACGCTGATATGCAGCACTGCACATTAGTGAAGTGATTGCACAATCAGCGCAAAAAAGCTGATTCCGTTACGGAGAAAAGTGGCTTTAAGTCATTATGCAACATATTATTAATGTAAAGTGCAAAGCTGATTTAAAAAGTTACTTTTCTCTGCAACAGAAACAATAAAATTCACATTGATTGCGTAAACAGTCTAAGAGTTATGGCGTGTGAAAGAATGTGTTATTTAGGTGTCGCAGACGACATCTCCGGTGTAAAAGGGGTTAATAAATCAATGGATTTTTCACTTGGAGCTAATCTTTCACATCTTAGCTTAAATCTCAATTCAAGTTTTGCAATGAGCAACCTGTACTGTTGTGCCCCTCTCACGTACCAATTTTGCAAACAAAGGTAGAGAACATAAACATTTGCAGGAGCCTACACAGAAACAGGGTTTGGAGCTGGTATGTGAAATTCACAGCAAAAGCTACAATTGGTAAACTGCAAACAAATACCTCTCTACTCTCTACATTAAAGCTCTAAACGCTTTACAGTCACAATCTCGTTCACCCATGCACAAAGACACGATGATGGGGGCAGAGCTGCCATGCAAGAAACTAGCCAGATCACCTGGAGTGAGCCTGGAGTTTGGTGTGTTGCCTCAGGAAATATCAACATAAGGACAAGCAACAGAGGAACCAAACCTGCCACCATGCAATCAAAGGTTGACCGCTCTACTTCTGTGACCCCAACTACAGTAACTATGTAACCGTGACTTTCAAATGACTGCGCTCGGTAGCGCTGGGACTCCATGGGCCTTCACAGTCAATGACTGGGTTAAAAAAGTATTCATGGTGCGACTACTTTATCCATAAACATATACAGTTAAAAATAGATAAACTGGGATATGTAAAAGGACTGAAAACTGTAAATGACTGATTAGAAATAAAATAACATATATTTAAAATTTCTAAGGAATTTTATGTTTAGATGGAGTTAAAGTTAGAAAAACACAAACGGTCTTCTTCCCTAAGAACCATAAGAATGTAGTTGGAGCAACCTGCAAGGCTAAGACCTGCTATTTACATGTATCTCATGAGAGCTGCAGAAAAAAAAAACTGTTTTGTGCACAACATCCATTTAAGCCCATTGAATGGACCACCAGCTTAGTCACAGGTCAAGGTGTGACAGCTGCACTCTTTGGAACAGAAAAGAAGGCAAGGTGAAGAAGAAAAGAGATGTGAAAATGGCCAGAAACATGAACACAAAAGGTGGATGAGTGTGAAAAGATGGAGAACAGGAACAAGAAAGGCTGATAAATTAGAGTTGTGAAAAAGGAAACCCGACAGGAAATCTATAGGCTCAGAGCTAAAACTCTGCGTGGGTCATGTTGAGTGCAGCGTAGAGCAAAAAAGAAAAAAGAAACAATTTAAAAAAATCTTACTAAGCTGTTCCAATACGAACAGATATCTAAAAGTTCTGATTGTTGCTACAGAACTGGAGCTGTGTTTGCTTTCAGCTCAAGCACTCCCAAGTAGATTTGCTTTGAAAGCCTTAAAAACTAACAGCATGAGTTGGATACAGATTGCAAAACAACTGTGACCAAGTATTACTAATAAATTGACACGGTACAGCAGTTGAGCTTGAATTTATCTGAGAAAGAAAATAATTTGCGAATCTGCAAAAAGAAAAAAGACAATTTACGTCAATTTGTTGGTACATTTTGCAAATGTAAATTAAAGATAATTAACTTTTTTCTATAGTACTAAAACTAATTTCAGCTTTAATGTTAGCTTGTGATGCAAAGTCTGTAAGATTTGTCTTTTTTATGGTTTTATATTTTTTAAGACTTTTAAGACTGGACTCTTAGCACAGCCTCCACTGATTTGCAATCAGAAAAATGCACCCAACTCACATGCACAGATAGCATTTCTGCATTCATGCCACAGCTTCCGAGAGGTAAATTATTCATTATGTCCCTCAGTGGTGGAAATGTCACAAGAATGTACTGCCCCAGACAGACAAACACTATGTCTCAGATAGCCTTTGTCTTTTAGCCTCAAGTAAGAAAATCATTACACTTTTAAAATTTAAGAAAAAAATGCTGCATCTTGAAATTGATTTTAATGACCTATTACCTATGCAAGTAACATAATCTACATAGTCTCATATCTGAAAGATTGATTATTGTGTCTTTTTTGCCATTGGATTATGAATAATCATCGGAATATAATTAATCACTACACTGCCGTACAAGCCTGTAATTTTACTCCATTGACTCCATTCAATTAACGTACAAACCAGCAACATAATTAAAGATCCATCAACATCAAACACCCACAAGTCGTCTGCGCAGCTCTACTCAACCAGCCAATAGTGGAAAGTCACGGTTCTGTCAGCTACTAGTGCCGGAGGTCTGAGTCATGGTTTCGGTGATAGCAGCCGGTGGGCACTATGGACTGATACAGCGATGAGGACCACTGACACAGACAGTGAGTCACCAGTGACATGAAATGTATTTGTGTATTCACTGACGTGTGCTTTTATGGAATTGGGTGTAGGTGCTTGTGTGATATTGTTGGTATAAACACCATCTGATCACATACGATGCCTTTGCTGTGATCAATCCAACTTTTTACTAGTTTTTATCTTTTAGGACATCTAATTTTGTCATTTTTACAGTCTTTTTTAGCTTCAAAAAGCCAGTATGCTTTTTTTCTTACAAGACTTCTAATCTAAAAAACTGATTTAATTACCTATTTGACCAATACCAAGCACCTACAACTGCTATGCTTTTAGACAATTAGCTGCAAAAGTATCTTCCAACATTTGTTGCTATTGCAATAGCCCAATTCCAGTTTGTGAGAGTTTAATGACAACGGCAGATGATGTTTGACTTGGTTTTTTATATAACCATGGGTTTGAGAACTATTTAAGCAAAAAATAAAACACCCAATTAAAGGTAAATGTAAAAGTTGCAGTAAAAAGTAATGAGCAGGTGAAATCTATCAAAAGCAAGTCAATTTTCAATTTATGAATTTAATTATGAGCCCACGATGACATCACTTTTGAAGCACACACATCTTTAAGCCTGATTCATTGATCTTTGCTCGGCTGCAATAGCGTTAGCTCTAGGCAATTAGCGTAGCTAATGAAGCGGGAGAAAAACTGCTGTTAAATTACACAAACCACCAGTTTTTCCACTTAAGGCACACTGACCAGAAGTGTTTTTCACTCTGTGAGGCCTCAAAAAAAATACCCAGAAACTCACATGGCAAAAACAATTACTTTCAGCTATGGGTCTCAGAGACTCTCAATTTGTGGCTAGCGAGGTTGGTTTCAACAAAAGACTAAGGGCACTGCGGTTTCTGGTCTTGGTGTGAAGGAAATGTCTTTTCATTGTGAAGTGTACATCCTACAAAAGTGGAAAAGAGAACTAATTGTCCACAACCAAACTAACATCCAGTCAGACGTCCAGCGCAGCTTGTGGAGCTATCATCTAGCTTAGCTATTACAGCAGCTAGCAGAGCAAAACATGTTGTTGACTGTGGTTTGGCATTAGTTCCACTGCATTAGACACAATGACTATCTTTGTGACAGCATCTCATTCACAGGCGCACACACTCCCTTCCTATCATCAGCAGAAATCTGCAGCATCTCCATTTACAGCACAGTGGTGTGTTTCATGTATATACTCCACATGTGGAAATGCCATCGCACTCTGATGTAAACATGCTCACTGGCACCATTGTATCTCCTATTCTGGTGAAAATGAACCAGGCGGGGTCCTTTTTCATGGCATAACTGGCACTCACTTTGACATCAGAGCTATACACATAATATCTTAGTGATTCACTTTTATTGAACCCATAAAGGTCCATTCAAAAAGGTTCCATTTGGTACACAACATTAACATGATTAAAATGGGGATGTGCACATAAAAAGTCATGTAACTTTCATTCTACATGAGAACACATCAGTTTCCAAGACATATGAAGGAAAAGCCCTGTAAAATATCATTTCATAAGACTACTTATAGAAATCCAGACCAAAAACTGTTTTGTATTGAGTACCTCAACAAAAATCTTGTCTTGATCTTTTTTTTCCCCCCACAATCTACCCTATTTCACCATTCCATCCCATGAAACGTTGTTGGTTAATGGTGAAATAAACTGTATAAGGTGAGAAACCACACATGACAAGAAAATCCCATTCAGTAAAGGAACTATAAGTACCAATACCTCTTGGGAAAACGTCTCTCCTTATTGGGTTACCATTGCAAAAACAACCAGAGTTTCAGGAGGACTTTTTTTTTTTTTTTGGGGCATTTGTGACATCAGTAACTTTATAATTGTTTATTGGTGTTATGTACCAAGAAGGTGAAAGATGAATGTGCCAAAGCAACAAATGGAGAAACCATGAAGGGAAATACTCTTTAACATCGAATTCATCAAAAGTTGACTATATGGGTAAAAGGATAGACTTATAATGGTATAGGGTGCACCAAGACCAAGTACACTTGGGCCAGATGTTTGATGGACAGCCTCCTTCACAGTTTCAGCTGTGAAAGTTCTCCTAAAGTTGAACTCTTTTAGACCCAGGCTTTTACTCCGTAGTTGACATTCTTTCGACTAATGTAACTCTTCAACCTATTACGCAATTAACATAAATCTAGTGGGTTCTAAAACGGAGAAAAGCAGCCTTGTGCTGATATGTGACACTTTACATTGGTACCATAATATGTTGCATATCAGTGCAAAGGCATTTTGCAATGTCACTTTTCTCCACATCAGAGTCAGCTGATTCCCACTGATCGTATGACCAGTTGAGGAGTTGCGATATGTCAAAGAGCGCGTTACTTAGGTGTTGCCAGCAACATCTCCGGTGTTAAAGGGTTAATGGGGACCAAACAAGAGAAGTCTGGACCGACAAAAAACAAATTTTTAGCTTGTTTGCTACTAAATGAGTAATTGTGCATTTAGACGATGTAGTTGACAGACATAAAGAGGGTACTGGTAATCAACCTTTTAATACCAGAGCTGTTGTCAGCGAGAGCAAAATAACACGCTCTTTGAACTACTGTAACTCTTTAACCATTTACGCAATTAATGTAATTCTGGTAGATTCTGATGCATAATATCAGCGCAAACGGGCTTTTTTTTATCGCATCAAAACCAGCTGCGTAAAAGTGTTTGTGTAAGCACTTTACTGCTGTAAGGTGCTCCATATCAGCCTAATTTTGTGTGTGTGTGTGTGTGTGTGTGTGTGGGGGGGGTCCACTGGGTTGCTGGAGCCTATATTCACTACCAGTCTAACTTGCATAGGTGGATTTGTTCACTCTCTAAAGTGTACTAACATTAAGAACATTCATGTTCTCCAGAGTTCTGCTGCAAGAGGTCTCAGCAAGACAAGGCGATGGGATCATCTCACCCCAATTTTAAAATATTTGAATTGGCTCCCCATCTATTTCAAGATTGATTTTAAAATGCTTAATGGTTTTTAAATGTCTTTAACAGTCTTGTGCCGTCTTATCTGTCCGATCTTTTAGTTAAATATGAACCCTTGTGTACCCTGAGATCCCCTGGCACAGATCTTTTAACCATGCAGTCACTTTTAACCATTTCAGTGGTGAAAACCAAAATGTTTGGAGAGGCATTTTTTTGTTTGTGGAACGATCTGCCAGAGGACCTCAGAGCCACAGATAGCATAGCAGCTTTTAAGAAAAAGCTCAAGACCCATATTTTTAACCTGGCTTTTGACTAATTTACTACTTTTATTATTTATTTATTTGTTTATTTATTTATTCTTGGAATTCTTTATCTATTATATCATGATTTATGAATTTACACTGGATTATTAATAATTTATTTGAATATACCTTATTACAATGTTTCATTGTTGATTTGTTTATAGCTATGTTTACTTCTTATTCCCATTTTAATGTAATTTTTCTTTTTTTTTTTTCCAGTGCTTCTGCATTTGGGTCCTCCCCCTCTGGGTCGGCTGCCGTTCAGCCGCTTCAGCTCTGGATGGGACGCTGCATTTGGCTGGCTATTTACAGCGAGTGAGGCCCCACTATTAGCGTTTCCAACAACCAATTCACGTGCTCAGTCTATTTTCCATGATCTATCTCCATCAGTTTGGGGGTGGGAGGTGTAAAAACGATGGTGGGTTGTGCGTGGCTTTGGGGGAGGGGAATCTATTTTAAATTTGTGCTTGTTTTATATTTATTTGTTTCCTTTGTTTTGGTGTAAAGCACCTTGTGTTATTTTTATATGAAAAGTGCTATATAAATAAATATTGATTTGATAACTTGCTTCATGTTCAGCAGCTCGTGTGTTGGCAATTCTCGCATTTAAAACTGTGTGACATTGCATAAGTGGATTAGTTCACACTCAAAAGTGTAATGTGAAATCAAACCAGAACACACAAAAAAGCTCTAACAATTTTGGGATTCCCAGCTATATCAAACTAAGCAGCCCTTAACACTCCCATTCTGTAAGTCTGTTAAAACCAAAAAGAAACTCAAAAGGGCAGAAGAGAGGCACAGCATTTACTAAGCCAATCTACAATAGGGAAAATATGATTTTCACTGGTTTACCGCCTACACGTTTGCCAACACATTTCTTCAGCAATTCTGTGGAGTGCAAATGTGCCATAAAGAGCCCAGAAAAGTATGTGGTTCCTCAGGGAAGCCCCCATTCTTCCCTTTTCAAACTATTCAAAGCAAAAATAAGGATACATTTGTACCCCAAGAAATGTTTTTGTTTTTTATAACACAAAAACAACAGTAAGGCATCAATTTGTTCATATTTTAGACTATTGTTTGCAAATTGTGACAGCTGACGTCTGTTGTGCAATATCAATGTTGCACGCATGACAGGCTTTCCATACCTCTGAATTTAAAGCAGACTCCTTTGATTGATTTCTTTTTAGGAAAGAGAAAAAAAAGAACTATAAAGGCAAACGCATGTAAGACCAAAACGACTGCATTTGCAGGTAGAGCTGAATAATGCATGGATTACATCAAAAGAAAGGTGAATTTGGAATATTTTCCTTTTTTCGTTTTTAGATTAAAGGCTTTTGTAGTATTTTCGTGCATGGTAACTAGGAACTATGTCATTTATTAATAATTATTGATAACACTATTTATAGTTCCAAAGTAGGGCAGTTTGTTTGGCCCACTCTTGTTTCAACATCAGTAACAATTTAAGAAGGAACAAGTCACTACATGCACATTTAAGGAGTAGAGCAAAATGATCTTTGTGTGCTGCTTCACATCCAAAAATGTAAGTTGGTTCAGTCTACTGCTGTCATGTTATCTTCATTTGTATGCATTTATTTTTTAGAAATTGTCTCTGCTGCTGCATCATGAGATGTCTGCTTGCTGCTCCATGCCTTTTTTCCCAGTCTAGACTGGTTACCAGACACAGATGGTGATGAGAGACAGAGGGGTTAATGCCAGAAAGTAAGGTCAAATATTCCACAAAGCTGAGCACGTCGGAGGAATCTGATGCCGATCCATCCAAACCACGTTTTCCTCCCACTTCCAATCCATCAGAGGTTGGTGTTGACACTGAAGGCTCTTATCTGCAATGTATTTCAATTACTCAATATCTCAAGCAACATCATGACCTTTTATACACCTATTACGGTCTGAAAATGGGACTTTTGAGTAATCCATCCAACCTCTTGTCTGCAGATCCTCGTCTTCAGTGTGACACTGAAGACGTGTCTCTCACTGATTCCCCTGGATAACCTGTTTGTTTGTTTAGCTTTCACTTAAAAAAAAAAAAAAAACAGTTTCCGCTCCTCTGATTGATCACCACCCCCTTCCAGGATCGATAGTAATTGCAGTACTTACCAGCTGCATGCCACAGATGAAGGCCAAGGTGCATCTGCCGCTACAGCACCCCATGATGTCCTCCTCCCTCCCTACGGTGGTCCACGTGGAGCACGAGCTCAGGAGAGCTCCCAGATCACAATCCAACAGCTCCCTCCCTTCCTCAGGGAGGGTGTTGCCTGTCTGGCCAGCAGCCCAGGTAGGGGCGGCTTCAAAGCGAGGAGTTCAGACCCTGTGCTCTGAGGGGCTCGAAGGGAACCAAAGCTGTCTGCTTCATTCAGATGGAGGAGCTCCTGAAGCCTTCACTGGATTTCCAAGGGGCCCAAATGGGGGAAAAGAATAATTCACCTGGTGTGATGCATTTTCACTAACAATTGAAGGGAATCTCCGGGAAGCAAATACATCTGACCTGTTTTTTTTTTTGTTGCTTTTAAAGTGCCAAAAAAGCCGTGTCCTCTTCAGCACCTGCTGACCCACTAATTCCAGAAAAGCTGCATCCTCGTCCCCATCATTTACAACAGGGTTAGAGCAAAATGTTGATATTAGATGGAGATATTCAGATTAGATCACTTGTTTAGAAATGCAATTAAGCGCCACTTTGTGTTATGGCTCATTAGAAAAGCCTAATTTGTTTCCAGGCGGAGTAAACAAGTGAAAGTGGTCCCTGGCTCTTCCTCTCCTCTTCTCTCTGGGGAAGAAACAATCATGAATCCTCAGAAGAAGAAAAAACTTCTGCTCTAAGATTTATTATCATTATATCATTAATATTATTCAAAATGCTGTGTTTTATCCATCCTTGCACTTTTTTTTTGAATGGATGTTAAAAAAAATATCACCAGCTTCTAGAAGAAGAAGAAGATTGCTGGCTGAAGAGTCCTCCTCCTCCGGTTCATCTCCACATCAGCTCCACAGCAGATTCCCTTTAAACAACCAGCATGTTGGTGAGCCTCCTTCGAAGCAGCAGAGATCACATGGAGGAGAAAAAAATAAATAAACAAAAACAGAAAATACCACATGTCCAGATTTCGGCTGTGAAATTCCAGGTAAGTCTCCAAACGCCGCGGAAAAGAGGAGCCCCGGAAGTTTATTTTGTCATCTCGGGCTTGTCTTCGAGGGGTGGAAAGAGAGAAGACAATGGAAACCAGGATGGACCAACTGACCGAGTGAGACAGCCGAGAGGAGCGTCTCCCGCCCGCCATCTGTCAAGTCAAACGGTACGCCTTCGTGCGCCTTCGACGGTATGGACTTTCACAATAAAAGTATTTCCATGTAGTCCACCCGTGTGAGAACTCACCAGACATTTACTTTACCCTTTAAAGAACTATTAATATATAGTTCAAATTTGAATGTTCATCCAAAAAATTGCATACATTTGTACTGTGAGTTATTAATGCAATTACTATTATTATTATTATTATTATTGTTATTATTATTATTACCAAATGTTATTGACTCAACTCTTTGACGCCAATTGATGCAAATATTCAAACAACTTCAGCATTAAAATTACTTTATCTACCTGACTTACTTTTATCTACCTGAACACAAAACATGCTGTCAAGTGTTTTTTTTATTTATTTTTCAGCTGCCACTGTTTTGGTTTCTTCCATTATTGAAATTACCCCATATCTGGCAAAGTCACTGATTAAAATTTCAGTGTCAAACTGCATTCCATAAACACCCTTAAATAGTAGTTTAAGCTGATGTTTGAAATCTGTACTGAATTGTACTGTACTGAATGGGGTCATATCTAGGTCATATTAGGTCCAGACAAATTACAGGTGTTCTTTTAAATGAATCACTATGTGAAAATGTGGCAATCAATAGGTCATCATTTAAACTCTATAATAACAAATAAATGCAAATGAACTATTTATGGAAGCCTTTATTGCAACGGAATACTTTTCCTTTCTTTACACAAACAAAAAATATTTCTGAAATCATTTTAACCAAAACTACAGATATTTTCTGATTCGAAGACCAGAAATAAGACAAATAAAATGTAATCATCCTTTTTTTTCAATATTAAATCTGGGTTCCCAGTAAATGTTAAATGCCTTCACAATTAAATGTTCGCTGTAAAATTCTAAATTAAAATTATGTGAACATGAATATTTAAAAAAAATAGCTTTCCTATTCAGAAGTACAAACCACTATGATTTTAATCACATAAACAAATACATCTCTTCCTCTCGTTTGGGCTATAAAGGTTAAGTAGCCTCAGATGAATGAATTGCTTATAACATCATTTAGCCAATCTTAAGAACTCATACACAGTTCTTAGAAAGTTCTGTTATTTTATTTATTTATTTATTGCCAGGGGCTGCATGGTGACACAGTGGTTAGCGCTCCTGCCTCACAGCAAGAAGGTTCTCGGTTCAAGTCCTGGCTGGGGGACCTTTCTGTGTGGAGTTTGCATGTTCTCCCCGTGCATACGTGGGTTTTCTCCGGCTTCCTCCCACCATCCAAAAACATGCTTCATAGGTTAATTGGTCACTGTAAAATTGTCCCTAGGTGTGAATGTGAGTGTGCATGGGTGTGTGATTGTGGCCCCTGTGACAGACTGGCGACCAGTCCAGGGGTGTACCCTGCCTTCGCCCATGAGTAGCCGGGTTAGGCTCCGGCAACCCCGTGACCCCAAAAGGGATAAAGGGGATTGGAAAATGAAATGAAATGAATGAATGAATATTTATTGCCAGTGTAAGTCTGAGCTCCGGACTTTGGACATGCATGCACTAGAGGCACAAGCTTAGTGAATTTGGATAAGGCTTTTACTTTGAAGGCATGCATCCCTGCGCTTGAGCTGCTGCATGCGGGCTTGTCGGTTCTGAGGCTAAGCTCGGCGGGGGAGCGGCGGGGTTCTTTCACCCCCTCAAACACAAGACGACAGGGAAAGAGGCAGCCTGACTGTGCAGCTGCTCGTGGGCATGAACTCACCCACGATTATCCAGTCTGTGTCACCAGGCAGTTTTTCTGTTTGTTTGCTTGTTTTCTCCATAAATTAACTAATTATAGTCTTTCACCCTCAACCTGTGCTCCAAATGTATGAATAACAACAAAAACATGAGGTCTGGAGATTTTTATGCAGTTCAGAAGGCATGTTAATTTATGCACATAAAAATTTCAAGTTATTCAAATCTTGCAAAACATGAGTCTTTTAGGGCTTTTGGTTCATTTGTGCCACACCTAAAATGGCAAGCAGCTTTAACAGACACTGAGGTGGAGAGGGCCATCGCTGCTTTGGCAATTCAACATAACGGCTGCTTCCCCTTCACCATCAATCTCTGTCAGGGGCTGCTCCTTCTACACCCAAACTCAAGAAACATACACACAGGTGCTCACAAATATGCTCACACCAGTCATTTGTAGCCACGAGTGGAGCGACAGGAGCTTAATTATGTCACTAATCTTGAGTGGCAGTTGCATTTATAATGGCTGATTCCCTTGAGCCATTTCCACCGCCCTTTTTTCTCATCTTACTTAGTCATCCATCCATCACTACTTTTTTTTTTTACTCAATATTTCCACTCAGATTCTCATTTCAGGAGCTTTTTCTGTCATTGTCTTGATCATGTTCTTCCTTTTCTATTGTTCAATTTTCTTTAAATAATTCCTGCCACAGTCGATCATTTGTCCAGCTCTGTGTTTCTGACCCCTTTTCCTGCAAACAAAAGAAGAGATTCCTTTTTCACTGTTCAATAAAATACAAAACTAACCTTTGTCAAAAAAAAATTCCACAAATGCGGGGTGGATCAAAACCAATCTACTCTGAAAAATGTCCAATTTCGAAGCTTTGCGCTACATTTTCTAATTGCAATCATTATTAAAAGTGATCTAACAGGGAAAATATAAATTCTCATTCTAAATGCTAAAAAAAATTGGACTAAACTTTCTTTGTGTTGAATTTCATTAAAAAGCTAAGATCTTTGCATTTTGAAACTGAATGCAAAGAAACTTCCTAATTAAGAGGAAACACATGAAATTACATTATATAAATAACCAACAAAGCACTTTTGAGCATCTGACTGAGGTTTGGATGAAACACAACAGCTCAGTAGATAAAAAAGCCTTGACAACTTTTTGACCAGCATATGTTCATCAAGCAGGTATTTTATTCAAAAATATTTCCCGTCAAAAAAATTAAACCAAATTGAGCTTGTTTTCATAGAACATTTGAAAACAGTGAAAAGTGCTTTTTGTGAACGAGATTTGATCACTTTAAGGTTAAAAATGTCCCAATTCACATGCAAGATTTAGCTGTGGTCATTTTCTAGGACATAGTTTCTGCAGAGCGGCAGTAGATCTTTAGAAATTCACCTCTGTGTTGTGGACAGGGACATTGGCCATCGCCGTTGTTGAGAACTCTCTTTTTACATGCTCTCCTGCTTAGAGCCTCTATCAATCCCAACCTAACATTAACAGTGCAACAAAAATGACGAGCAATATTAGAGCTATCCAGCCGTAGGGTTTTGAATCAGATACCGACTCAGATGAGGCAAACAAAAAACTACGTAGATGTATTTGTCTACAAATAGAACCATGGGAGTAGAGTGGAGCAGAGAGATTGTGAATCGCCCAGTGTTTTCTACGCCACAAATACGATCTTTTTCAAACTGCATTCTTTCATTTGTTCCTGATTCACAACAATTTCAATAAAGAAATACTAATAAATAAGCTTCATTTTCTTTATATATATATATATATATTCTCTGTCATCAGAGAGATGTCACAAGAACATGCCAAAATATGCAAAAAAGTAAAGAGGGTTTTAAATAATATTTTTCAATTCAAGTCCAAAAAAAAGCAAAAAAAATGTTAAAAGATCAAATTTTTATTTATTTTTTATTTTCAAAGTCATTTAGTTATGCACTGTGACTTTACTGATATGCTTTAACCCCATGACAACTGAATTAATTTACAGCTATAAAAAAAATCGCTTTTGCGTTTGCTTTCAAGTAGGTAAATTAAGGTCATTTTTGAAGTGGTTTGATGAATATTTGCGTCAAGCGGCGTCAAGGGGTTAAATGTAAACATTACCATGGATGATAGTTGTTGAAGTGTTGGTGTATCAAAGTGCAAACCATGAAATGAATGGAAGACTGTGAACACAATAATCTGACTGCTGCTGTTGTGGAGATTTCTGATGACTTTATGGATTTCTGTCACAGAAAAGAGTCAAAGTATTTTTTCCATTCTTAAAACAAGAATGGCAGCATGTCCTGAGCTTTAAGAGGTCAAAAGGTAATCAAACTGCTTTTGGAGAAAAAACCTTGGAATAGAACTGGGTTTTTTTAAAGACAATATCCTTCAGGAATACATTTTGACAATCCATGTATTGTTTATTGTTTCTTTATGAGGTTTTTGCATTAAAAATATTGCATATTTATGCCCGTGCAAAAAATTGCCTATTTTTATATAAATATTTGGACTCACTTCTTTACCTTCCGCAAAAATGTATTTGGTGAAGGTGGTGGGACTTTTTTGTTAAGAGCAAACAACAATAGACTAAGGAGTTAGCATGTTCTCCCCGTGCATGCATGGGTTTTCTCTGGGGACTCCGGCTTCCTCCCACCGCCCAAAAACATGCTTCATAGGTTAATTGGTGACTCTAAATTGTCCCTACGTGTGGATGCGAGTGTTCATGGTGTCTGATTGCGACCTTTGCGACACACTGGCGACCTGTCCAGGGGTGTCCCCTTCACCCACGAGTGTGGCTATTAGGCTCCTTCAGCCCCGTGACGCCAAAAGGGACTAAACGGCTATAGAAAATGAATGAATGAATGAATAAACAATAGACTAAATTATGGAGAACATTTTTATTCTATTGTTAGATTTCTCACATGCTTTGAAATAGTTGTTTCACAGTGTTTGTGCACAACTATGTTTGGATGACTTTACAGCATCAGTAAAAGAAATATGACCTGAAATGTAAAAAAAAAAAAGATGGGGGACAATGGAATAGATTTAAAAGAAGAGGAGACAAGGCGCTTCTAATAAGAAACAAGAAAAGAAACTACAGTTTGACAGAAGCTAACATTAAACCTATAGAAAAGAACATCAGAAGAACAGGAGGTGATGCTTGCCAACAGCTAAGGCTGCTATGAGCCCCTGGTGGAATGACTGTCTTTGAATCAACTAATGATGTATTTTATTTATCAAGCACACTTTGTTCACTTATTTTTTACAATTATTTTTTTCATTTTCATTTCAGAATGTTTTCAGCTGGAAAAGTTCAAAGTGTTCTTTGAACAATTTTACATTTTCAAATGTATTTATTTTTGTTCCTTCAAGTGCTATTTTGAAAATGTCCCATCGTGCAATTTAGAAATTTCCGTTCTACATGTAACTTTCTTGATTGTGTTTTTTAAACAATAGTCAGGTTGTACATTTTTAGGCTCAGGCTAATGAATTTAGTATTATTCCTGTTTAAACCCCTCACTCCCCCTTAATCTTACTCATCTTTTTTCTTCTTCTTTTCCATCTCCTCCTTTCCTATCATTTTCCTGACACGAGGGAAAAGTGCAAATGAAAGGGGGAAAAAAACAGACATTGAGAAATAAGCGCCTTGTCTGGCTAGATAGTGAGATAGAACACGTTTCTTACCTTATCAGTGCGCTGCAGATGTCATCAGATGTCCGCTGCTGCCAGTCTCTCTCAGCCCACACACATATCTATCATCCAGACCCTCTGCCATGCTGAACTGGAAAAATACAGGTCTTTGCCTGACTTGGAAAATGTGAATGTATATTTTTTTTAGTGACCAAATGGTGGTTTAACCCTTCAACAAGGAGTAGAGTTAGGTAACAGCTACAGAGATGGGGAAAAAATAGACTGAATAAAGCAAAGAAATGAAAGAAAACAGCACAGAAGAGCATTTGAGAGTCACAGGATGGATGCATTTGACTAAAAATCAAATCTATGTTAAGAAAAAAAAAAGATGTAAACATTAAATGTAATCTGTCAAGCAAAGGATTTTAGTGATCACCTGCCTTTATCAGTTTAATAAAACTGGAAAAAATCTGACATTTTCTATGCTTTTAGGACATAAAGTGTGTTTACCCATGCCTCATTCAAACCAGAGATTTGCTGTGGACAGCAATGATTGTAAATTTAACACACAGATGATCTGAAGCTAAGACAATAAAATGCTATAAATGTATTTCAAGGCAGTGTTTTGTTATCCCATTAAGTACAACTACAGTAAACCAAAAAGTGTAAGCAATAACTAATGAGTCTGACAAGAAAAAATAAATAACTGGGTATTATGAGTCCTGTGCAATATTTATCACTATTCACACAAACATAATTTAGGAATGTTAGTGTAAATTGTAAACTTCTCATCAGCAAATATTTAATTACTTTAATTTTTTCATATTGAACATCTCTGAGTGTTAGAAGACCATTTGTTCCAGCAAGTGTATCTACAGCATTTCCTGTTCAAACAAACTTCTTTTTCAAAAGTCTGAATATGAAAACATTGGCACCAGGAAGCACAAATTTAAGAAAAAATATCAGCCGTATGATTGTCTTTCTTTCTTTTTTCCTTAAAAGCTAAAAAAATATAGAAAAAACTTTCTTCAACGATTATTTGAATTTTTTTATTACGTTTTTTTTCTTTGGTCTAATGTTTTTTATAGTTTTGCTGTCAAACTAAAATATTGTGAAGTCTACAGTTTCCATTGACTAAAACAGAAGACAACTCATTAATTTATTTCTACATTCTTACTGCTATTAAGGTTCCCTTGTTTTCAAACACCAAAGATAATGATGATCTTCTAACTGTTTCTCATCTAATTTGATTCTATGATTTTTTTCTAGTCTTTCTTGAATTAAAGTCATTTTTCTTTAATGGGCTATATGCATGAATGTATTGGTTCATTTATTTAATAATGCATGAAAAAGCTATTTTTGGTATCAATGTTACTTCTTTATTACTGAATCAGTTTCCAGGAAAAACATGGTTGTCCTCTTTGGGAGCAACTAAGACGCTCTCAGTGCTGCATAGTGTTTGTGTGTGTTATTTATCAGCTTGGTGGATACAGACATTTATGCCATGAATCACACACTAATTCAGTTTGATTTGTGCTCCCTGTCCAAAGAAGCAGTTTCTCTGTTTAATAGGCTAGCCTCTGGTGTGCGTGTGTGCAGGGACGCGTGCTGCATGGATTCAGTTTTGTGAGTGCTCGCAGGCAGAACTAAAACTGTTATTAGGCCGAGACTTTGCAGCAGTGGCTCGCCCGGGCACAATGCAATTCAAAGCGTTTGTCATTTTCATCAAGAACAGATGCAAAATATATAATGCAAATGGTAAAAAAAAAGAAAGGTTTTATGTCATCTTATCAAATCCACCCACAGGTTACTTTGTATTTTACTCTGCAAGTTCTTTCCTGCAGACCCAGGAAAATCCACTCCTGTTTGCATCTACGTTTTGATCTTTTCATAGGTCTTTTTTTGACATTTGCTTTATTTTTCTTTGTTTCTTTTTAGTCCAACATTTTTTTTACTTCATTGCTATAATAAATAGTCTTCAGATGTTACCATATAGACTTCAGGTACTGTAAAGATCACACAGCTTTTGATGCTAATTTAAATGCAAGTAGTATTTATAATTTATGTTAAAAATAATATCTGTGTGAATATTTTCACTTTTAACAATTTCAACCTTTATGTATCATTTTAACAGGAAGTTTGTTTATGTGAAGGTCAAAATATTACATAACGCCCGCACCCATCGGGCTTTTGGGCCATAACTTTCCAAAACAGTAATGTTTCTTTAATCGTTTTTGACTGGAAAACAGAGTTTTTTTTACAAATAAAGGAAGTTGGTTGGATCTACTCTGTTATGAACATGTGACAGTTCCTCATGGATCTATGAGCAAAGTTGTGAACATAATATAAAAACTCTGATTGAAATTAGGACAGAATACAAGTAACTATACTTTTTGAACTGCAAAATAAATCTTATGTATAAGGTTCTAGACTACTAGTTTTTTTTTTGTTTTGTTTGTTTGTTTGTTTTTCCCACCTGGGCTAAGTATAGGTGTAAAAGTTAAAGAAAGTGGTAAAGTAAAGATTCAGAGCTTTGTTGCTGCACGCATGTCGTTTTTTTCTATGATCTGACAGAAGTCCTGATTTGAAATTGTGCATGAGTGAACGACTGGGGACTCGTAAAGTTAATATTTACATCAGCAAAAGTTTTTCAGAGCAGGAGGAGCAGCAATGTAAATAGCAGACAAGTTCTTTAAAACCTTAATGCATTCAGTTTGAACAACACATTACGATTTACCTTTGTTATCACCTGTTTTTAAAGTTTTCTTCATACAAGCATAAGGCAATGGAGGTAACTTGCTCAACACCGTTCCTCAGATTAGTTTCATGCACAGTCAGCACTTTATGATGAGATTAATGAACAGGCCAGTGCACCGCAACCTCATTACTGTATGCAAAGTTCTCGATCGCAGTGCTGTAACAGCCTTTAAGTACCACTAAAAACAGAAAAAAAAAACCATCGAACTGAACTACTAACAAACAGTCCAACAACTAAAACCTTGAAAAATACTTAAAACTGAAGAAAACAACAGAAAACATTTTACTGTATTAAACTCAAAATAAAAATCTAATGTTTGCACTTGCCAACGTAGACCTTCTGCACCACTTTTTTCTTTGAAAGAAAATCGATCTTCTTTATTAATGTTTTATTTCAATCAGTTGGTTGTTTTCTGTTGACTTTGGACGTTGACACTAATCTTTTTTTTTTGTTTTGTTTCCTTATTTGCAAAAGTTTGAATGCCAAAAATGCTTAACAAAAAGAATCACAAGGAAGCACAGAACTATCGTGTCATGCTTTTATTCTGAAAAAAGTTTGGGGTATGACCCCAGTATTGGAAGTTCTTATCCAATTTTGTTTTAAGCCATCAGAGAAAACCTTGCAGGCCCTGATGGCCAACCACTACTTTAGCATTATACCAAACAAACATCAAAATGGACTGAGTGCTGCTTATACTCCTTCACAATTCAACCAAAAATGTTCAAAGTTTCTTTTAGACAAGTGTAAAGTGGTCTTTAGGAGTTCAGCCACAGCCAGAAGCCAATTTGGTGTCACCAGCTCACAGACAACCAGAAATGATGCAACAAAAGGTCAAAAGGGTTGGGCCTCAAAAGCATGTAAAGATGTTCAAGGCAAAGGCTCAAAGCATCTTTTCTCAAAGCATCTTAAACTGTTTTTATGTTATTTTTCACACAACTTTCAGAGTGTTGGGCTTTTTAGCATTCCGTTGGCTGGTGTTATTCTTTGATAGACTTTTTAAAGATCGTCTTTGGGCCATCAGAGCTGAAGCCAAATTAGTAGTTGTTCAAAGCTGGAAATGGTTCTGCAAAGAACACAAAAAGTAAAATAAAAGTATTTGTTTTTATTGTTTTGTATTATGTGAACAGCAGTAGAGAGTACTGCAAAAAAAAAAAAAAAAAAAAAAAATCAAGATAGAAATACAGTAGTGATGAACCAAAGCCCATAAATCACTAAATGATGTGTTCCAGTTATCAGATGTGCAGTCAGATTTACATTTTATACAACCTTGTTTTTTTCCCGACTAATTAAAAAAGTCTAAAGCTGCTTCAATTCAGCCACCTGGTGTTTCTGCTTCAAGTTATGTTGAGCCACTCGAATGCCTCAAGGCTTTTATGCGCTTGTATGCAGTTGCTGTCAACCTTGTTTGCTGCATGCAGAGCTTCTTTTTCTCCTTTTACTTTATCTTTTAATGACATTAACTGGTTTCAAGTAATCCCAAAGTTCTTTATGAATTTCTTTTTGGAGACAAAACTGGGTTTTTGTTTTTTTGTATCGTTATATATATTTTTTTTCAAAGTTTTTGCAATCCTTGTTTTCATTGCTGAAGCGTTTTAGGAGAGCAAGACTCTGTCAGATACCCTTAACAGTATCAGCTGGAACCAGTCTGGTCATTCTCCTCTGACCTCTGACATCAACAAGACATTTCCACCTACAGAACTGCAGCTCACTGGATATTTTCTCTTTTTCTGACCATTCTCTGTAATTCCCAGACATGGTTGTGGGTGAAAATCCCAGTAGATCAACAGTTTCTGAAATACTCAGACCAGCCTGTCTGACACCAACAACCATGACACGTTCAAAGTTGCGTCAATCACCTTTCTTCCTCATTCTGATGCTCGGTTTGAACTGCAGCAGATCGTCTACATGCCTAAATGCTTTGAGTTGCTGCCATGTGATTGGTTGATTAGAACAAGTGTGCCTTATAAAGTGGTCAGTGAGTGTACGTTTTTTATGCTATTCCATTGTGATGAAGATAGGAGTTGTGTAGTATACAAAGTGATTCATTTTTTAAAATTTACTCTGAAATTATTTAGAAAACGCATTGTTCATTCAAATCCTGCTCAGTCCTCTGCTGTCCTTTCATCTGTAATCATTATTTCCACCAATAAAATATAATTTAACATGCTCACATGTGCAATGCCATTCATTCATATGATCATATTTAAAATGAAAAACTAGGACTTTGAACAAATCTAAGGTGGGTTTTTCAGTCTCCCTGTTTTTAGTTCTTTTGCCCACAGCCCTTTGTCTTTGTCTCTACAGTGACACCAGTGAGCACACCAGCATGAATGTGGCATTCAGTGTTTTGCCAGAGGACACCATGACACACAGCAGCAGGAGGAGAGGGGGACTTGTCACATGTTTCTTCCTGAATGATGATTACTCTGTGACCTGCAGAACAGAGAAATTACCTTTACATAAAGAAACCTTTCTTTTAAAAATGTGAACTCTAATCCTTTTTATTTTAAGATGGAAACCAAAACCGTCATACCTGAACGACAGAGTGAAAGGTTTATTGCAAAATGAGAAACTTGGTTTTTTGCTAAAAAGGCTTAATTTTGGGATCAAGGATGGCGAAAAGTTGGCAGCTGCAGGGAGAATTTGTCAAAGATGAGTGAAAATCAAACGCGGGGTGGAAAAGAACAGGTTTGACTTAAAAACCACAAGAAAATACAACTCACAAAAATAAAATAAAAATGCGGGAAATTGAAAGCACTTAAGGAGTAATTTAAGAGAAGAAACAATGATTAAAATACGGTGTGAGATGTTAAAAAAGGAGGGAATCAAAAGAACAAAGGAGCCTTTTAGAATTAATAAAATATATAAGAAAATATACAATAGTTTTATTTAATGCTGTACAAAGATATTGCCTGTCAATCCCACGAGCCATTAGCCTTTTATATTCATCAGACTTCATCTTAATGCACACATCAAAGCCACTGATTGATATAATTACCTCAAACAGCAAGACCTTTTTCTTTTCTTTTGCACGTGTCTGGTACATCGACAGTATAGCTTTGGACTGGTTTCTATTTGCATAATGAAGTCAATAACACTGGCCTCCTGGGAGGAGGCTTAGTGACATTATTACAAATTTATTAAGAAGGGATGCTCATTTGTGTTTGTGTATGTTTGGGCAATGAGAGGATCAAGGGGATCAAAAGGCCGGGACAGAAATGTGAAAAGATGAAGGAAGAAATATGAGTGGAGAGGATGAATACATTGGAAGAGAAAAGGAAGTAAGAGGTGAGGATGATAAGAAAGCACAGAAGATGTATAAGACGAGGAAGAGGAAAGGTCAGACAGTAATGAAGGAGTGGAGAGTATTGCAGGGACGGCTGACGTTTGATAGCAGTGTTCTTCACATTTGTTTTAACTCGGCGTCCTGACCGTCCTTGCTGTTTAAAAGTCTGCAGCCGCCTGCATGCTCGCGTCAGGGCCTCCAGCACAATAAGCCTCATCTCGCAAGAATACATTTTCATGTGATGATTCGAGCACATCTTTCATTACTGCATCTCTTGAACATGTACCTGTAGGGCACCACATGCTGGTTAACAATCTCACGGATGAGCTCATCATTCCAGTGTTTGGACTCTAATAAATGGCTGTTTTGAAATCTACTTCTTTTTAATCACATATCATAAAAAAAAATTCTATAATTTGCCCCACGGAAGATCAGCTGCCTAAATTAATTAAAATGTAAAATAAATAATCTAACTTGCCCAAAGAACACAAAAGGAAGCCCCTCCAGGCACTGAAAAAAAAAACACGCCTAAAAACAGCTTTTATTATTTCTCTGCTTTTTCATCAAAAATAAATGAACAAATAGAAAAGAAGCATGTGGAGTCGGATCAAGCCTGTGATGTCTGTAAAAATCTGTAACAACTGGTTTTCCTAAATTAGCACCTCATTTGTTTTTGGTAAAATTTATTACACTTTCTGCCACATTGTTCTGACTCCATCAAAATCCCAGTTTATTTTGTGTTTTTTATTCAGCAATTCAAAGCTTGATTTGTCCATTTTTCCCCCTCAGTGAATGTGTGTTTTGAACTGAGAAATGCTAATTCTTTCATGTTTTTATTTTTTAATCATGTCATCTTAATGTCAGCTGCAACTCTGTAATTAGCACTAAACATGACAAATTGGTGGTTGGACGTCATTAGGCTTTGTGTCATTGTGTTTTTGGGGTAAAATCAAAATATTAATTAGAAAAATGAATGGTTTTAATATCGTGTTAAAAGGAGGTGGAAGCTGTCTAATTTGTACCCAAATTTACTCATTATAAACATCAAAATTTAAATTTTATTAAAAATATCTGAGCATAATAGCACCAGCAAATAGTGTATTTTACTATTTTACTATACTATTTTGCTTTTGTTACATTTTTTTTCTAGAATCCCAGGGGGGAAATGTGCAGCCTTCAATCTAAAATCCTCCAAAAAAATGGAGAAATGCTGTAAAGATTTCATAGAAACACTGGCAGCAAAAAGAAACACGATTCTGTTCCTTACAAACAAACCCGAGAAAGCTTTAAAAGCTTAGAGGTGTGAACCTACAGACCTTAGTTTACCTTGAGGCTTTTTTCTTGATCATATGACGTCCAGCTGTGTCTAGAGGAAGCCTCAGGTCTGAAATGCTTTTTGCTTAGCGGTTGGTAGGAGTCTGACAGTGTCAAAACATCACCAGAACTGGTAAGGCTACGTTACGGGATCCTTTTTCAGAAATACTTTGGTGAAATCAAACCCCACAGGTATTACAAATTAATACAAAATATACATTTTTTGGAATTACAATTTTACAGCAGCTTGTGCGAAAGGAAAAGTTACTGTGATGTGATATTTTAGTCTCTAAAGGAAAAATAAAACAAATTTTATGTCATGTCACAATTAAAAACTTTGAAAAGCATACTTTAATGTTTAATGTAAACTTGCATTATTTCTAATCGAAATCGGTTTGGTTGTTTTTCAGACAAATGTGCGTCCAACAGATGGACTCCCATCAATCTCAAAGATGATAAAAGCAAATGTTGTACAAATATTTTTGGTGTCGTTTAGTTCACGTCCCCGAGCCCCCTCAGCCCACCCTACATTTCAAACTGTCCAGTCCAATGTGACCAGCAGCTGTTGTCAGTACCTCTAATTATAGCCTTTGCGCAGGCTCCCAGGGAAAGACTGGAGGTCAGGTTACACCTACTCAACGCTCTCACACAGACACACACCATAGTCAAGCACACACACACACATACGTTCATAAATGTAACATTTTAGTCCTTCTTGGTCATTTTATTTACTAAATAAAAAGCTAAAAAGAATTAAATGATTTTAATCTTAATTTTTTTTGACAAAAGGTCTGAGGGATATAATCTTAAAGTAGGCATTGGGACAGAAAGGTGTGACATTTTACTTTTTTACATAACACAATCTATTTTTCATTAGATGCCCGATCAGTTTTCATTTCTGCAATGATTTCATTTAGAAAAATAAGTGAAGTGTTTCTTAAGGTTACATAATTGAAAAATCAACTGTTACTTCTAGCTGTCTCAGCATTCATTTTTAATAAATGGATGTCATTTTCTTTCCACATATTTTTTTTCTGACATTTATTTGGTTGTTTATAGATGAGGTTTTCTTCCTCTTTGGGTTCAGCTGCTCTCATTACAAACTCTCGTTCCTCTTCATCCCTCTCTATTTTGGACTGTCAGAGGGGGCAGGGTGACTCAAAGAGTTGACCTCTTTCTGCCGTCCCTGCTTTCTTCTCCCTCTTTCTTTGGTATTTGAAGATTAAATCTTTAAAATTTTTTGTGTATGTTTTTTTATCTGAAATCACAACTTCCAAAGAAACCTAAAAAGCAGTTTCTTCCTGCCTGTGTGGATTGTTTTTCATGCGTTTTCAAACCCTGTGGAATCCATCCGGAGGAGCTTGTTGCCTTCTCTCAATCAAGCGGAGCCCAAGACGGATTTGACAAAGGAGTTAAATATTTGTTTCTATGGTAACTCTGCATTTCCAGAACCTCTGAGGACCAAAGGGTTATCATTCGACGTCCATCAAACGCAAAGATTAAGGTACATTAAAAAAATCTATTAAACCTCGGCTGAACTTTATGAACTGATACTGATCTGTTTCAAACCTGAGGGCTTTTTCACAACCCGTGCCGTTATCTTTTATTGTACTCATTTCAAATACTTTCAGAAGGGCAGCTGCCAATGTTGATATACTGCTTATCTCATAAGCTGAGGGACCGTTTCTCCTCACATTTCATGTGAAGCTTCTCAGTGTCATTGTTCATTCGATTGGGGGGTTTGAAATACACTTTTTCATCCAGCTGCATTCATTAATGTCACATTTGCATTTGCTTTCCAGGTTGTGCATCCTTTACGCCAACCATTTCTTGAATACAAAAACTGCAAATATTTTTATGTTGAATTCAACCCAATCCCTGAATTACGTATAGCAAGGGTTTCCTCCTACTTCTTTTAAATGATGAGGCAGACTGACTTGTTCAACAGATGAAAGAATAAAAAACAGGCACTAATTGCAACTTTAAAAACTGATTTTCATGTAATTTCTCATCTTAATCCGTAAGAACCCACGGTGGCACCATTGTAACATAAAAACATCATATGGTTTGTGGTATATTCCGAATCATTTTATTTTGAAGGAAAAATGGGTCTTTATGAGTTAAAACTCAAACTCTGAAGTTTGTACCTCTCTTTTTCATATTCTTTAGTCCCTTCATTCCCATAGTATCATAAATAAGTTTTGTTTGTTACCAAATGACAGTTTTCAATGTCTGAGAGTTCAATGTATGAGAACATGCCAGGCAGCAGGATGTTTCGTCATGTTTCTATGCAGAATGGTTGTTAATAACAAGCACTGATCTGTGGAGTGGGGGAGATGTTCTCTTTCTGGTCCTGTACCTAATGGTGGTGTCAGCAAAATCTAAGCTTTTTTTTTTTTTTTTCTACATGCCTTATGATGTCCTTCAGATAATTGTTCTCTCGCAGCACTGGAACTTTGATTCTTGAACAGATGGCATCACGTTTCCCTCTGGAATGTTCTGGTTCCCAGGGGTGCTATGGTTGATTTAATTGTTTAGGAGTGAAAAGAAGTCCAAATCATCACTCTTCCTCCACCCTGCTTGACTGCAGAAAGGCTGTCTGGCATTTTGACAAACATATAAGGGATTCAATTTAGTCTCTCGTTGAATAAATATTGATTCAAACGTGTAGAAGCTGTGCTTCCATGTATCTTCCAGGTAGCATGTGCTCATGCTACTGGCATAAATGCAAAATGGCTAATTTTATGCTGAAATCTCATTACTGTTACTCAAGAAGGGAGGAACAGTAATGAGTGGGTTGTTGCCCTCTAATGTCTTTGAATAATAACTACAAGAATAAGATTAAATGACTGAAAAAATATAATATATTGAGGAATATTAACTAGTACTAACTAATATTAGTCGTAATAACTAATAGTAACTAACTTAATATTAAATAAAATCTCTCCTGTGAATGCTTTAATGCAAAGCTTTTAAATTCAGTAATTTGCAAGCAGATGCTACAGCATTCACAGACTTCACAGAATGGCAAAGGCCTGAAGCTGTTGGCCAATGGTGCATCCTAAGGTACCATGGCAATCTGTACCCTGGGGTCATCACAGACACGACAGAAATGCATGTCGATGCCCGGTGTATTGCAAAAATAGGGGATGTATTAACATCATTGTTGACTAAAAACAAATAAAGGTGAAATGTTTTACATTGAGTTGGAAATTATGTTCAATGCATTGTTGCAAGAATATAACAACTTAACTGTTTCTGTGTGTCCATTTGATCTTCCTCAGATGTAAAAAAAACAATACTGTTCATCTGTGAAAGGAGTTAGGGACAAAAGCAAACAAGAACAGTCAGTCATTCTCATTGCTGTTACTTTGTTTCACTGCTGCTACTTGACGTGTTCTCAGAAATGTATTTTCACGTTCATATCAGTCTCAACAGTTGTCTGACTGCTCACTGAAATGCATTCTAAACTTTTGGATTAAAATGGCTTGATTTGATGTCCAATAATAGAAAAGGTTAACTTTGAACAAACTAAAGTCACATTTTTACAATTTCCCTTACACAAAGAGTCATTTCTGCCTCATTAACTGTTTCTCTACAGGAAAACATTGCTGTTGTTGCTTTTTTTAAACATAGTTTTCAAATGCTACATGAGTTTTGGTGACAGCAGAGAAAAAATGGCAGTGATGATACATTTTCAAAAGCTGTTAAAAAAAAATTAAATAAAGTCGCCTGAGATTGACCACTAATCATTTTGAATAAGTAAATGTGTATATTACTAAATTCTATGTTAAAATGTTATGAAAATAAAGTCCAATTTTGATTAATTTTTGGGAGCAAATGTACTTCTTTTGGCAGAATGAGCCGGCGGCTGCTTGCAGGCATCTGTGTTAGGTTCAAAACCCAAACATTAGTAAATCTGCAAAGAAACACAA
>BSAI01000101.1:14853266-14885615 GCA_036245035.1 Adrianichthys oophorus | reverse complement strand
CCCCCACACACACACACACACACACACACACACACACACACACACACGCCGTCTATTGTTTAGCAGATCAATGCCTACCCTTTTCAAACTGGACCCACACACAAATACACATTAGAGTAAGTGAAGGGTGGAATTATGTTAAATTGATTTTGCAGTTTGTTAACCGAAAGCTGCCACAGAAAGGTCAGTTTAAGATAAACGAGGGAATCAAAACACATCAATTTCTCTTGTTGGAGGAAATGCTGGATCGCGTGTGCGGTTCTCTGACTCAATATCTGCTGCTGCGGCTTGAATTTTTGCCTGTTTAGTATCAGAGAAGATGAACGTGAAGCCGCCATAATGCATTCTCCAACGTAGCCTTTACAGCATAGTCCTTACACCGATCCGTCAGAGCAAGTATCACTTCATATCGTTGGAAACACAACATAACAGTCAGGCAGAGAAACAGAGACAGAAATAAATCCAATCAAGTGCCACATAATGAGCACAAACAAGCTATTGCACACGCATAATCATGTTACATTAACACGAGCCGCTCTGCCATACATGATGAAAACTTTCTTTGGAAGAAGTAATTTGCCTCATAACTCAAATGCAATCTTCTCATCTCTTGGCTCTTTTTTTCCCTCCCACAATTCCCTCCAACCTTCTTACTCTCCTCCTCACTGCTGCATAGATAAACAGAACTTATGAGTCACCAGTATCTGCGTAAATAAACAGCTTGTTTTGGGCATTAATCGTATTGCTTGTATTTATGTTGATAGAGACAGAATTGGAAAAATTTGGCTCCGTTTTGAATTCATCTTGGCAAGATGCAAATGTTTTGACATATACTTTCAACTAACTCTGAACTCTGATGAAAACATAAAGGTCACGCTCTGGAGTCTGGAGTTTGTTTGATTTCTAGAAATATCTTCTGTTTACAGTGGCCTCCTAACTGAACTGAGATCTGTCTAAAGCACTCATCTTTTCCCTTTGGCGCTCTTCTTTGCTTGAGTTCTTCAGAATTATCCGAAAAAACACAAACCTTAAGGAGTGGGATCAGCAAGAAGCTCAAACTGGAAGCAAAACTCACAAAAACCTATTTTGCCCTTTCTTTTGTCATTTAAATTGCAATTGAGGCAGCTCTAATGTAAAAAATATTCACCAGCTGGTGCTGCAAGCACAAAACAACGTCACCCCTTCTGAAGATCACAAAGTGTGTGGGAAACAGTAATTCCTCCAAATGATGCTCATAACTTGAACTTCTGTGTGGGTGTTGCCGCCCAGCGTCTTCTGAACTTTAGAAAATTAATTCCTGGCTCTTCTTTATCCACTCATCTTCAGCTTCGTTCTTCCATGAGCCATCAGACCAGCAGCGGGGAGGCAGCCTCTCCATCAAAGCCCAGTCAGAGGACATTTTTGGATGATGTCACATTAACCTTCACCAACCCCATGGCCTGGCTGCTGGTTGTGGCCCTGATCATCACATGGTCAGCAGTGGCAGTTGTTTTGTTTGATCTGCTTGACTACAAGACTCTAACCGGTAAGTGTTTGGAAATGATTCTTAAAATATATACATTTTTTTATTTGAATTCAGAATTTTCACGCATGTTATTTCCCCTGAAAATAATCCAATTCCATAAAAATGTGATGTTTTTTTATCGAGACTTCCCATCTTACCCATTTTTCACTTTTGACCCAATTTTTCATCCAAATGCGGGACATTTTTGAAGCAGACTTCAAAAGTGGACATCACAATTATTACCCTTTTCAATAGCATCCACTAGAAATGGAAACACATTATTTTATTTTTCTGTTAACCACAAAAACAAACACCTAAAAATTGTAGCGCTTTAGTGCATCTGAAGTGGCACAAAGTGTGTTTTCCTTTCAGAAGATGCTTTGAAAATCAACACATTGCCCTCCTCTTTTTTTAACCATTTAAAATGTCATGTTCAGAATCTGTGTGCACACGCCTCCTTCTTGTCCCAATGGTTTGGCTCATCCTGGCAGAACAGATTGAAAGGAGTCTCATTTTGTTAGTCTGCATACTTAAATTGGAGTCAAACCGGTTGATTGAATCAAAGTAATATGATGTAATAACCTGGTTTACAGTTTTTTTGTGTTGCTCCTGCAGCTCAGTTTCTCCACATTTTTGTTATTGCTGTTTCACAGCTTAATTGTCTTAAGCGATCACATTTGCTTTTACTGTGATCATACCTAAACAGCCTCAGTGCTGTGAGATAAATGAAAATGCATTCCCTTGAGCTTGAAGCTGTGCGAGAGTGATTGAAGTAGATTAAGACGTCCCCTTTTCAAACACTTTCAGAGATGCTGACTGGCTCCTTGATCCAAATACACAGATCAGCTGCAACAAAAAAAAAAAAACTCCTCTTAAATCAATTGGATTGATTTTCTTATTTCAATGGTCAGTGGCAAACGGAAACAAATATAAAGTCAACTCTTGGTGGGAATAGATCTTCTAAACAGAACTGAAAATAACTGAGTTTTTTATTGAAACAAAATCTTTTTTGCTCTTTTTTTCTGGATTCAGATACATTTTTGGAAATATAAATGGAAAGTGGATATAGGAAGTCACCTACTGGTTTAAATCCAGTTTTTCCGCCACAGGTGTTGTTATTTGGATCAAATTAGACATCACCAAATTTAGTAATAGCTCAGCAAAAAGGGCAAATATATGTGACAGTTGTAAGAAAAAATGATTGGTGCAGAACTGTGTATTTGACCTTCACCTGTCCTTCAAATGACCACACCCACCCACAAATGAAAATATCCACAATGTTTATTAAATTCACCCCTGCTGTAGATATTATAGAACCAAAAAATGTTTTGGACTTCCAGGCTTTTATTTTCATACCTAGTTCAAAAAGGAACTGCAAATGTTGGCTTAATTCACCAGTCGGTGGTCAAAATGTCTAAAAGCTAAATTATTTTGAACACTCGGGTTACACCCAAAAAGTGCACAACCCCACATCCCCTGTCAGAGTCATGGATGGGAGGGCTGGTTGAGTATCAAGCGTTGCAAACCCTAATGAATGCATCCATCCTGTCAGAAACTTAATTCATGTCAAATCTCCAAATTTTACAAATGCAGTTAACAAGATTAGTGGCTGCTGGTAGTTATTTATCACAAATGGGCAATCTGCTCATGAAATACAGAAATTATGTATTGCAATGATTTGAATTTTCATTGTGTAAACTGGTTAGTGATGTGCTCCTGACTAACTCTGACACTTTTCACTTTGGCTCCCATGTTGGTGCAGAGTTTGGACCCTCCACAGGTTCTAAGATAGGGCCCACGGTCCCATTTGTTTCCTGAGTTGATTTTTAAAACAAGATAAGGAGAATTTAGGATAAGAATTAGCTTGGAAGGGCTGCACGGTGGCGCAGTGGTTAGCGCTCCTGCCTCACAGCAAGAAGGTTCCCGGTTCAAGTCCTGGCTGGGGGACCTTTCTGTGTGGAGTTTGCATGTTCTCCCCGTGCATGCGTGGGTTTTCTCCGGGTACTCCGGCTTCCTCCCACCGTCCAAAAAACATGCTTCATAGGTTAATTGGTCACTGTAAATTGTCCCTAGGTGTGCATGGGTGTGTGATTGTGGCCCCTGCGACAGACTGGCGACCAGTCCGGGAGTGTACCCTGCCTTCGCCCATGAGTAGCCGGGTTAGGCTCCGGCAGCCCCGTGACCCCGAAAGGGATGAAGCGGATTGGAAAATGAATGAATTAATGAATTAGCTTGGAAGCCACAACATTGCAATCCTTGATCTGATTAGACTGATTGGTGATGAGGTGGATGGGGACGCTAAACATCACATATTCAGCACCTTGGATAGCATCTGTCTCCGGGCAACTCATCCAAGAGGACCTGGCTGCAGACAGCAAGATGGTGCCTAGACATCCTTAGCTGGAACCAGAAGTCCGGAACTGAAAGTTCAGGAAGAGTCATACTGAGGCCAGTCCGAATCCTCAGCACAAATGCACATGTGTGTAGCTTCTGGGTCTTTGGGAGCTACTGCCAATTTGAATCAGAAATGTAAAAAAATCCAATCTTCTCCTTTTTAAATTTTATTTTATAACACAAAATAAGATGAACAAGGATCCTGGTGTAAACAAGTTGTGTATAACTTCTTTGGGTCCATCCCTTCTTTGGTGGTAGACAGAAGTTATATGGAACATGTACTGTACTATTAACTGTATTGTATCATTAACTGTATTCTATACACATTTACAAATAAAACTCTCAATCAAATGCAAAACAAATTCAGACAAATGCAAACTAATTCAAAATCAGTAAGTAAATACATCAGAAATAAATTTCAGTTTTCTGTTTATTCAGTCTTCTACAGCAGCTGTATTCAGATTTAAACATCCTTATTAACACAGTTAATTAATTACCACTGTTACATTTTAACTGTGAAACAAAAAACAAGTATTTAACCACGCCCAATGGGTTCTTCTGATCATGGCTTCTCTTGCCTACTTCTTACTACTGAGCACTAAGCAGAGTTTCCAAGTACCACAAGTTATTTTAGAGAAGCCAGTCACCCACTTCAATATTTTTATAGTTAAATTCAAACTGTGGTTAGTAAAAGAACAGCGGTGTTCATTGAAAATCGGAACAAGCATTACATAAACCTGAGATCAAAGAAAAGTAAAGAACTCATCAATGTGGTCTACCCGATCACTCTGTGGCAACGAGCAAATATTACGTTCTTTTTGTCTGTATGTTTGTTGTTTCAAGATTGTAAACCTTTTAATTAATAATCAAAAAATAAAAAAATGAAAAAGATCAGCTCCCATTAGTATTGCCCGACAGTTCTGCCTCTTTTACGACTCTCCGAGCCGTTTAAACAGTGGAGAACTTTGTGATCACAAGAACAACAGAAAGCTTCCCCCGACTGGATTACAGCGCCATCAGGGACACAACAAAAGTGCCAGTCATGCAAAACTGACGGGCCGCACTAACATGAAACTTTTAAATTAGTGTGGGGGCCGCAAAATATTGTCCTGGGGGCCGCACACAGCCCGCGGACCGACAGTTTGAGATCCGTTAAGCAAAAATTTAAAGCAAATTTACACGGCCACAAAATAATCTGATTCACGTTGATCACCTTTAGGGTTGAAAAGTTACAGTACTCAAAGTGATGTCAACACAGGAGCTAAAGCTCTGTTGTAATTGTGATTGTAGTTCTACAAACCTGAACACTTTTGTTTATTTCAAATTTGAAAGAAATACAATTATCCCAGTTTTTTTTTGCCTAATTTTAAGCTCACCTAAACTAAAGTGTTTATTCTCATTAAAAAGATTGAATAAAGGTGCTATCATTCTGAAGGTGCTACCATTCACAAAAACTTGTGGAATTTTTTGCTCAAGGACTAAGGATGACTGAGCACCAACTTGTCTTCAGCCAGGTCCAAAGTCACCTTGTCATGACGCTGTTGCTATGAGAGATGGTCTATTGGGTGGCCTTGGCTCATCACAGGTACTCATCTCCATAACCACTTTGTCCAAAGTCAAAATGATTGGGTGTGTCTTCAAAAAAAGTGTTGTCATTTTTTTCGCCAAAAACCCAAACGACAGGAAAAAATAAACTTTCTGTGAGTACATTTCTGGTTAAGATAACACAAAGACATAAAAAAATGTTTGAAGGGGGACTTGCAAAGTATAACAAGTAATTTATTTGAAAATATCAGTTAGTTTTAGATTTTTTTCCATCATTGTATTTCAGGAATGGATGGCTACATAAACTGTGGTTTCTACCAGTCAGTTGGTGAACAGTCAACACAAGTGTAGATGTCTTTTTGGGTGTGGTCGGATCTCATAGAAAAGCTGCTGGAGCTGTTTTGATGCACAATTTCCTTTTAAATCCAATGGACTCCTGTTTAAAACTCATGTCCTGGCTTGTTTAAGGAAGTTGCTTTTAGGTCTTCTAACTGTAAATCCTCATAAATAGCATTTTAAGGTTTCTCACTTTATAATTTAGGAAAACATTTTCTTTCCATCAATTTGATTGACACCTGATTCACATCTCCATGCATTGGGACCCCCCCCCCCTCTTGTGTGGGGATAGTCCTTTGGGCACACGTGTAAATTAAACTGCCATCTTTAACTCCTTTCCTCAATCTCCTCCTGTCTTCAACCCTTTCCAACTTCCACCCGTCCAAATCTTCTCCATCCTCATGCTGTCAATCATCTGTCATCCCACACAAAGACTACACATCATACTGTGACGACCCCGTGTGTTTATCACCTGGTAAAAGAAAAGGAGAAAAAAACAACGACTAAACCTTAGCTTGACTGCACTGCTTGCTTCTCGAGTGCTGCATGTTCTAAATCCCTTTATAGATCTCCATCCAAAAAGTGGTCAATATTCCACTTTGAATTTGGCCTTTTTAAAGGGTAAATCAACATCAAATCGATGCAAAAACTGCCAGTCACACAGCTAAAACTTTTTGATTTTCCACTTTAAACAAAAATCTTAATATCTGGTTTTAAGAAAATGTATTTATTTTCTATTTCAAGTTTTTCACCTCTTGAACAAACTAAGGCAAAAAAAAAAATCATTAGTAAATGTGCAATGTTTGCAGCATTATCTTTAAGTATTATGCAAATGTCTTGGAGCCTAAATAACATGAAAAGCAGTTTTGTTTGTAGAGCCCAAAAACGGTCTTAAAAATGTGCATGGTGAGATATGAATGTGAGAGATTTGAAGGTGGAAGCACAAAAGAAAACTTTTCACTGGAAGTGTTTGCTTAAACCTGTGTTCTGAGGGAGGTGTGAACGTTCTCCTCTTCTCTTCCCTACATGTTTTCACCATGCAAACCCACAGGTCAGTTTGAACAAATCTGTTTCCTCGCATTGAAGCATTCAAGGGCTTCGCTTTCATCATGTTATTTAGCAGACTTTCATTCTAGCTATTTATTTGAGTTGAGTCTCCACATTAGCCACCCACAGCCTCAAGAAGAAAAAAAAGAGGTACCGAATGGTTCAAGAGCTTAAGAAGCCTGTAATATGTATGATTGCCAGGCCCCACAAGCCAACACAACACATTGTTTATTTGCCCTTTAGCCATTTAACACCCCATGTCAAGCTTGTCTGTTCTGGTGTGATGTCAAGTGTACAAACCCTGTGTTTGTCAACCCACTCCACCAGAGCTGGATGACATAATAATAAGTTGAGCAAAATGGGAATCCAGAAACGCCTGCAAATGGTTAAAATGCTTACAAACATTAATTTGTCATCCATTCTTGTGGTTGTGTTCCTTTTTAAAGCTACGTGTGTGTTTGCAATAGGAGTGTGGAACAGCATGTGTTCTTTTTTTGGGTTTGCCGTATCTTCCAGACAAATAGTGGCTACGGATCACAGCATCACTCCAGCCGATCTGTAAGACGCTTTAGAATTTTTTTTTTCCTTTTTGCATTTATCTAACTTGCATTAAACAATGTGAAACTTTACTCCTCAGTCGCTCATGTGCCACAGGAGAAGCCAATGTGAAACCCTTCTCATGGGTTACACCATTATAACAAAAAGCAAATCCATCTCCAGTGCAAACATTTGCAAGGTGACTGTGGCAAAATGTGGTGCTGAATCTTTAATCACTTCGCTTTTGAATGAAGAGGCGTGGGCGTCTGTGAAATGGTAAAAGGGGTCACATTTGTTCTTTAAAAGAATACGCAAAAGCATTGCTTAAGAGCACCGAATCACACGTGTAAGAGGGACACACATCTATTGCTTTTGTGCCAACAGCAGGTTTTCAGTGAAAAACCAAGTGTGTGTGAAAACAATAGCGATGCAGAAGGAGAATAAATACATAAATATTCATGGATAGACATACTGCATCGAAAAATACAGCGTTTCTGAGATTTAAGCAGCAGGGATGAAACAACTAGTGGGATGTCTGCAAAAATCAGCAGCAAGGAAGCTGCCAAAATGTTAATTTCTTTCATTTTAAAATAGTTATTTATATACAAATGGTTTACTTCAAAATAAAACAAAAAAGTGGAGCAGAACGAATAAAGACTGCAGTAATCCAGTGTTTGCTTTCTGTTTCAAACGTTCATTTTGGAACTTTTAAAGGTGCTCACATTTCCAGGCGGAGAGACAGGTGCAGTACACATCTTTTCTCATCCGTTTCAGATATGTCACTTTTATTTTGAAGTCCTTTAACTTTGTATTTTTACTGCTGTGCCACAATTTGTGTGTTAAGTTTCACTTCACCTGTTGATGTAAAAAGAAAGTAAAGCTGTCATAAAAACACTAAAGAAGAAATATAAATCAGCAGTAAAATATTTCTAATACTTAAAGAGCGTTGAACATATTTTGAATACAGAGAAAACTGATTTGGGTGTAAAAAAAAAAAAGCAGCAGCAGAGCAGTGAATGACAAGGCAATAAGAAATAATGGAAGACAGACAATTACCAAGTGAAATGCTGGTCTTTTATTCCTGGTTTCTCTGGCAGTGTGTGCAGAGTGCCAATCAAAGAAATGTCAGTGCATTAATCAGATGTTTATGAGGCTCCATTAGCCTATGCAACTCCTCCACACGGGGAGAGAAACGGGCAAAAAGTGCCTTCCATCTGGCACAAGGAAAATTAAAGACATCCACAGAGAAAATCCAAACAATGCATTTAGCACTTTACAAGAGATGGTTCTCATAACACTCACGGAGCTGTGATGAATATGCCATTTCACTCATTCCTCAGAGAAACGAATGCAAAACACCTCGCTGCAGGAGCAGAGCGTGATCAGTCGGATTTAACACCGTTAGCAGGTTTAGCTGATTTCTTTTCACGACAAATGCAAAAAGAAGCTTGGCTTTGTACATTCAAACAGCAGAAAGATGCCATTGTTCCATTTCTTTTCCACTGGTGCATATAAACGTGTGCATGAGTTTGATATTAGGCTATTGAAAAAAAAAACAGCAATTCTAAATGGACAATGACAGCTGTATTTAAAAAGGAACTGGGAATATCTTTTGATGAAATTTGGTGACCCTCTCCTGGTTCAAATGTTCTGTAAATACATTTATTTTTTTAAAGCCAATTTTAATGAGACACCTAAACAATGTGAGATTAATACAAATATTAAAAAGATGATTGATCAGTTCAATAATTCAACAATAAATACATTTTTTAGTTTTTATTAATTACTTCTCACATTTCAGAAAATAGATGATCTGTCAAGGCAAATTATAGAAAAATCAAGTCTAACATAGGACTATCTAATAATCAATTCACCCTTTTTTTTGGTGAGAAACAATCTTGGTCAAATCCTAACCCAGGGGTCTGCATGGGGCTCCGGAGCCACATGCAGACCTTTTACCCCTCCATTGTGGCCTTCTGGTTGAGTGAAAAATACAATGTTTTTTTAAATGTAAAAAGTAATGTACAAATCAAGCAAAACATTACAGTCAGGTTAATCAAACTTTATTTAACTCATTCATAAACAGTTGACGCACAGTATTAATCCACGAGTCTCCTGACTGCGGTATCCGTGATGCTCCAACAATCCATCTAGTGGTGCGTCTTTCTAATCTACCAGAGTCACGTTAAAACATTTTGACAGATATTTGAGTGCTTTATGGTCTGAAAAATCTGGTAATGGTTAAATAGTGATTTTAATATTAGTTGGTTAGGTTCATGAATTTGTAGCTTAGATGTAGCAAAAGTCAAATAAACTGTGTATAGGTTTCTTTTTTTTGGTGCTGACATGACCCTATGGTGATGTTATGTTGCACAGGGTGTCTTTTATTTTGAAAGGAAGTCATGTGAACCTCTCTCAAATATTTCATATTTAGAAGAAATTGCTATTTTTTATTTATTTATGTCAAAAATACCTATTTATATTGATCATAATAGTAACCATAGCATAAATGCAAATCAGTGTTTTAGTTTTCTTAAGGATGACGTAAGACTTTGTGGCTCTTTACTGGGTTGTAGTCAGTGAGAAATCAATCCATTTGGCTCTTTAGGTGTTGAAGGTTAAAGACCCCTGTCCAGACCCAACTAAGTCTACTTGTTTATTTTTAATTCTATTAAATATTTACATAATTTTACTTAACATGTATACACTAAAAGTTATGTTTTTTTTCCTAAAACTCACTGGTTTATGACTGAAATCACTGCTCCCATCAAGTTTTTTTTGGGTGTCCTAACAGAAACATCACTAACACATGTTTTTTTGTACACATATTGGTTATTTATCTTAAATAAATTTGGAAGAAGTTAGTGTCTGACAGTGTCATATTTTTACACAGACAGTGTCAGACATGGAAGAGCAGGTAATGCAGAACACAGACGTCTGCCTGACATTTTCCTCCTGGATTTGTGTTGCTGTGGTCTCATCCAGCATGTTTGCACCATACCAAGGAAAGAAAACACATTTGAAAATTGTGTTTGATACATTTGTTTTAGCGTATTTGTGGCTTCGTAGGGGCAAAGCTCTGAACGGTGAGCTGCTTTAGCCGTAATGCATGTTTTGTCGATGTTGCACTGATTTTTAACATTGTTTTCTGTAATATGCCCTTCAAACGATGCTCCTTTTGTTAACATGTCTCTCCTGTGAAAGGTCTCCCACCTCCTTCTGCCATTGCCAGAAAAGCTTTAAGGTCTAGAGGCAAGTGGAACACACATCTTTTTATGGATGAAACCTGGAACTAAATATGCTTTTCTGTTCATTCTTCTATAAATAAAGTTGAAACATAAAATATAATTATTGTGTCTGTGCAGAAAAAGCCTCAAAAAAGCTGATTAAGCGCAGCATCCTTCCGCATCGGTTTTCTTTTCTCCAGGTGGGGCTCGGGTTGTAAAATCAAGACCCGCTGAAATTATTGGCGACACGACAGCTCAAGAGGGAAATGATTGGCTGGACATGATGTGGACGTTTGTTACCAGTTTGGTAGCTCCTGATGAGGAAGAGGAAGGTATTCATCAGCTCACTGAAACCCTCACATGTAAGAAAATGTCCCACACCAATCAAAATGTCCTACATGAAATGACTGCTGCTCAAACCTAGCCTGCTACAAACAAAGTTTCACCCGCTGGATGCTTTTGTTTATTTATTTTTTCATATTTTACTGAATGTTTATCGGTTCTTAAAGAAGTCATCACTTTCTGAATGAAAGATTAAAGTGAATGTAAAAGTGATATGGCAAAAGAATATAGCTTTAATAAATACAATTTGGGATTAAAATGTCTTCAAAGCATTTATGTCAATCTATTTTTTTTTTTAAAGTTGCACTGATCCTGATTGGTAACGAGCAAAAAAAAGGCATTTACCGTTAGAACAGTGCAGCATAGAAGGAGAAAGTAAAAATAAACCACAGAAAGGGAGAGAATTTGAACACTAATTTTCTGTTATATAAATTGTCATTTCCAATGATTTGGATGTCAGTCTTCTACTACTACTGAAATGTACTGAAGTCAGGAACATTTAGACTAAAACGTCCATATCTTTTTTTCAGCTTTGCAATCAGAGGAGCTCTGAAGAAGCAGGAACTATGGACTGCAAGGAAGGACAGTGTCTAAAGGACAGTGAAGGATATACCAGGCAGAGAGAGGAAGATATTGTTAATATTATTATTCTAAAACTTTATAATAACATTCTTTTTTTCTCTCAAACTGTAATTTGACCAATAAAATCTACCAAATTGATCATTTGACTGGTATTTTATTCTTGAAAAAAGTGTAAATTATACCATAGAATATCTTGGGGGAAAAAAATACACACACACATATATGTATATATATACAAAAGAAACTTTTAACTTAATGGTATCAGTTGATCCAGGGAACAGAAACCTGATGTGATCTTTTTGCCTATAGTAGTTCAAGATTCAGCAACCAACAGGAACTGGGTGGATTCATGGGAGTCTTTTTGTTAAGATAATTAGTTCAGTGGATTCAGATGGCATCCACAGTCACCAGATCTCAACCCAATAGAACACCTTTGGGATGTGGCGGAACAGGAGATTGGTATCATGGAGGTGCAGCCGATGAATTTGCATCAACTGTGTGATGCTGTCATGTCAGTATGGACCAAACTTTGAGGAATGTTTACAGTACCTTTTTGAATCAATGCCACCAAGCACTGAGGCAGTTCTGAAGGCAAAAGGGGGTCCAACCCGGTACTAGCAAGGTGGACCTAATAAGGTGGCCAGTGAGTGCAGACAATAAGTCTCCTTTTTCCTGCCTGTGTTACCTAAAGAGGTAAAACTGCAGCATCAGCTTCCAAAGGTCTCCTGCAGAAGATACGAGCAGAATTTCCCCAATTACTTCAGCATGGAGAGCAGGTTCAACAGTGACCGCAGTGGTCTCATTCCTGGTATATATATATATATATATATATATAAAAATGGTAGTCAATTTCATCAGCAAGATAATTTAATGGAGTAAGGTGGGTAATGTTTGAGTAATTGACAAAAAATACTGACACACACACGGACTCACAAATACCTGCTCTTTCATTCCCGGCAGTAAAAGCTATGAATAATGGATCCTGGTTTTTCTTGGCCTGAGGGAGAAGCTTTTAAACATAATTTGTTGCCTTAATTTATTTACACAACCTGGTTACACCAACCCTGAGGGTGGATGTGTTTCAGGACTGGACCAGAAGAAGACGGACACGTTGAATTTGTAACGCACATGCAGGCTACATAGAAACAGAAAAAACAATAAATCATAACAATTATTTCTAGTTTGAATTTTATTAAGCATTTTTAATGCCACTTTTACTGAACTAAAAACCATGTGAAAGTGATGCAGTGGCCCATTTAAGTGCTTCTTTCCAATGATCTACATAAATACAAATAGCATCAAGAAAATCTTCAGTTTAATGCAATAAACACCATGATGAAGTACACATTTTGAACATGCATAAAGATTAGTGATTTGTCTTCCTCTTTGGTTTTCAGCTGCTTCCTTTAGGGGTTGCCACGGCGAATCATCTGCCTCCATCTAACAATGGGCATCAGAACACTTTGCTTTTACTTAGACCTCCTCTCACTTTTCAAGATCTCCTTTAACAGTCCAGTCAGAAACTCTGCCACCACTTCTCCTCACCTCATCTTTACTGATATTTGCCTCCTGTCCCACAACAGCCACCAATTCTCCTCTGTGCTCTCCAACATTCCTTTGTTCATCAGCTCTTGAACATTCTTCTGTTCTCTCAGTGTCCCACTTTTTCTTAGCTCTCTTTTTCTTTCAACACACTCCTGGACTTCGTCATTCCATCGCCAAGTCTCCTTGTATGTCTTCCTTCATTCCAGATGAAGTTCCTTCCTCCCATCCCTCATCTCTTAAAGCCTGCTTCAACTCTTCCCTAAAAGCACAGCACTCCTCTTTTATCAACTTTAACCACCTGATCCTCTGCTCTACCCTTTGTCCTTCAGGTTCCTCACCACCAAAGTCATCCTACACACCACCACCCTATGCCATCTATCAAAATTTTCCTCAGCCGTGATTGGTCTGCACAAGATGTAAACAACTTGTGAGCTCCTCCCTCCACTCTGACACCACTTTCACACCAGGCATGTGGCGTGCATTCAAGAACACGCTTTTAGTTCACAGTGGACTGTTGCTGACCGATACCAGCGCAGTTGGAAGAGACTTCATGCGAAATGTCAAAGTGGTGCAAATCTTGTGAACTTGCTTCAGGCTTTTTCTTTCACAGCTCTGTTCTGATATTTGAAAGACATGGAGTCACACAATTCCAGCCGGGCACACACTGAAATTATTAATTTCTCCTCCGTGATCAATTTTCAATCAGTTGGTATTTTTTTTTAATTAAGGGGATGTCATCCATACATCACTACCAAGTCCAAGTCCCTGATTGTTTAAAGCTTGACCTGGTTTAACTTTCAATGCGCGTTCAATGACCACGCATTTTCTATGTAGAACCCAAAAACGGAATCAAAAACTGGTGTCGCTACATGTGAATGCGAGAGTTTTGCAGACGAAAACCCGAAATGCACATTTACATAGACTTTTCAATGGAAGTGGTCGAACAAACTCGTGTTGGTGAGGGTGATGTGAACAAAGCATTATATGTCACCCTATACTCCTCTCTTTTCTGATAAAATGAGTTCACCACTGACATTTCCATTCTTCAAGTATACTCCACAGCTTTCTGTGCTTCTACAGTTTTGTCCTGAACACTAAGCACAGCCACTAAACTCACCCATATGTCTATTAAAGTCTACTCCAATCACCACTCTGATACTTTCTCCACCTCCAGAACATTCTCAGTCAACTCCTTCTTCAATATGACTCAAGTTCTCTTTTCATCCCCACCATGATAACACAACTTGAACCTCATCATCAACAAAAAGTGGTTTATTGTGCATGAGGCTGAGCGCTATGTTTCCTCCTCTGCTGTTTGATTCTAAGCTCCTGCTAGTGACAGTCTCAGACCTCAGCAACAGTGATGGGTTTGTTCGATTTCCCTGCCTAAGTCTTTCTGCTTTAGTTTTACATCCACAGTGGCTGCAAAAGCCTGGCACCATTGTCAGAATCACTTAGGCTGTAATGCATGTGAAAATACACGTGCATTTGGCTGTGATCAATGCCTGCAATTCTCTCAACTTCACACTGAGGAAAAACATGAGAGAATTGAGATCACAACTTGCTGTTTGATAAATTATTTAGATTTTTTTTGTGTTATTTGCTCCAAATGGAGACATGCTTCCTTTTTAAGCCAATAGGCTTTTTATGTTTTACTTTTTGTGGTTATAGTTTTTTTTTTTTTTTTTTGCATCAAAAATACAAAGAAGCTGCATGTTGGTAAATCTTTGATCACATTTATCTTTCAGTGTCTTAGAATTATATCTTGCTTGGTTTTCATGGTTATAATTTTAAAAAGAAATGATAAGTACAAACATCTTTTAAAACAACTAAATATGACTGATTTTTTTATTAAAAAGGGCAAAAAGATTCTAAAATTACAACAAGAATCAGCATTTTTTTTACGTATTACCCCATGGAGTTTTTATTTACTGAATTTTAATTGCTTTTGTTTTTAAATCTGATACAATCATATTTGAGAGTATTAATATAAATTCTAAACCCATAAGAGCAGTTCTTTACTAAGGCAGCGAAAAGCACAAAGCTCTAAGTTGGATCACATCTGCAGCTTCCTTTGGCCCACATTTGACCATGAATGATGGTGGTGACTCAGGGTGAGTGTTGTAGCCTAAACTCATCCGTGTGCCCACATGTTCAGGCCTCTGGGTCACACCTGATCCTCATCACAGTCACCAGTGCAGGAAGTGAAGCGTGCGTGCCAGAAGCAGCTCACACAAGGCCCATCTGTGTCTGCTGTCATGTTGCAGTTGGAGCAAAGCTGTGCAATAGCCAGTAATATTAATGAGTGTTTACGTGCAGCTGAATGGTGCAAGCGAGTCTGGCAGCTTACCGCAACCTTTCTGCACTGGAATTTATTTGAATTAGTATGTCAACATTAGTGCAGTATTTAGCCACATGGTAATTGGATAGAGTGAAAATGTGTTAATTATTTGAGATATTTTAAAATATTCAGATTTCTGGCAATGATTTTGACATGAATTTACACTTTTAGATGCTGAAAAGAGAAGTTTTTTTGTATACATTACATTGGCAACTTATATGTTGACTATGATTCATGTTCGCAGGAACATATTTAATATTGAAATTATTTATTGCAGGAAGCGACAGGAAAAAAATGATTTGCAACCTTCAAATGAGCCAAACAAATGTATACGAGGCACAAAACAATTTTATGTTTTAACCCCGAGAAAGTCATTTATTTTAATGCAACTTTAAAATGAAGTTTTAAATGATTTATATTAACGGAAAAAAAGAGCAAAAATAAAAGAATTAGCTCAAAGTCAAAATTTCGTTGTCAAATCCTTTGTTTTTCCACTCAGTGCTGTCAATCCAGGTTCTAAATAGATAAATGTCAGAAATCCTCAAGTTCTGCTGCATCAGAGGACTGCAGGGAGTACACTGTAACAACATGCTGTAAAGTAGAAATGGGGAGAACCATGCATCAACACATTTTGTGAGACTGCAGTGCTGAGACTTATGTTACAGACAAACTTTTCTATCAGATAAAGAAATGCCTACATTTAGCAGGTTTTACCGAAGGAAAGATTGGATAAATGTAAAATCAAACAGAAAAAACATTACCAATACCAATTGTTGATACATTTGTAATATTTCCAATATTTCCCCATTGTGTTAAACCAAAACACAAATAATCTAATAAAATAAAACAAAAAAAAACACAGCATAGGTCAGCACTGTGTGCACTGAACTGATACTTCCTAACAGGTAAAGCTGGCAAAGCATGAGGAAAGACCAAGCTCTGACCAAATATAAATCCTAATTTATAGTATGATTTACATTAATCATATTTAATCAGAAATGTATGTCTTATTTTTCAAGTGTACTGCATGTTTTGAATATTTTGTTTACATTTAATGCTTCTTTTAACAAATGAAGTAATAAAGTATAAAAGTAAATAAAGTGTTCATTTTTAAGATTTTCTAAAATGTTTTTTTAGACATTTACTTCACTTTTTTTTTATCAACAAAGCTCAAAAATGTGCCATTTTTAAAATTAGTGAACATTTTCCACTTTTCCTTGAGCTTTAAAAATACTTACCGACAGTATATATGTTCTTTTTAAACATGAGAACATTAAATGTTGCTTAAAGGGGCCCATCAAATATTGTTTGCCCAGATCCCCAGAGAATATAAAAGCACCCCTGTGCCTACATTAGTAAATAAATATGCAACACCACCTGTCATTACTGTGTTTCAGCTGGCCAGGGAGCATCTTGGAAGATTCCAAAGAGCAGAATTTTGCTTTGATGACCGAAGAAGGGAGAACAGTGCATCTTTGCTTGGACTGCTGCACCCAAACCTGAATGAGAAGCAGAAAAGGAATGTTTAGACTTTTATTCATGAGTGGAAAATGCAGGATTTAGAATTTTGATGTGAGGAGTTCCCCTAATTCATGCAAAGATTCTTGTTGGTTTAATTGGTGTGAAACTGCCATTGATATGATGTCTCACGCCTAAAACATGCATTTGTACTATTTATGGCAGTTGGAGTTTTTGATTGTCTTTTCTGCGTTCACCCCAGAACATGAGATCTGTGCTCTGCTTCTTCCAACACCTATAGAAGGACATGTCCTCCCATTAAAAAGTGTGATGTTCAGTCTGACTCTGCACTGAACTTCTTTTTAGGCCAGGGTTTGTCAGTGAAAAGAGGAGGATATTAAATTTTCTGCAGAGATTTGTCAACCTGAGTGTGCTTTTCTGTCATTGCAGCAATGAAAGGTAATCTGTTTCTCCATGCAGCTGTCGTGATCAAAGGACTCACACCCCCATGTCTGCCATGCTCAACAACCCACACAGAGGAGATGGCACGGCGACGCATATGAATACACCCCACTCTTACACCGCACAGGCATGACACACACACCAGTGCGGAACATTTACTCACAGCTTTGATTCACACACTAAGGAAATCTCACTCCCCCTTGATGTTGTGTACTCTTGTTAAGAGGCTTGGCTCCTGCTGTGAATACTGCAGTGAAGAAGCACACACATGAACAAACTCATGCACAAACACGCAAAGGTGCACACCCCCATGGGAGTCAGCAATCAGCTGGAGCTCCTGAATTGGATCATTTTAAGATTTTGTGCAGTTCAGTCTCAATTTTTTTCCCTTCTTTTTGTACACAACTTTTGGTTTAAAATATTCAGAGAATCTGCAAATGCCGGGCGTTTTCTCAATTATTTAAACACCCACTCGGAAGAAAATGGTGTTTTGGGTTTGTTTTTTTTTACATTTTTGTGTAACATTTTTCTGATAATGGAAGACATAGATAAAGAAAATGAAGCATAGAATTGCATTTCTGAGTATTTCCTTATTCAAATCAGGGGCAGACAAAAGAAAATGCAGTTTGAAAAAGAGCTTATTTGTTATGTAGAAAATACAATAAAAAGCTCAAAAGACAATCATAGAGGGTCTTTAAAAAGCTAAGAACTTAAGGAATATGATGAATGAAAAGACAAAGATGTTACAGTTTAGTTGTTTCCTCCAAATGTCAGCTTTTTGACTCTTCTATGGTGCTTCTCTCTGTGCTGCAGCAGGTTTAAACCTTTTGCTGCCATCCGCCATAAGCTGCTGAAGCATCACTTAACTCAATCCTTAATGGCTCTTATATCCAGAGCAGCCCCACCCCAACAGGTCTTTTAGTTCCACTTTTGTCTCTTCAAAACTGATGACAAATGAAAGCTCACTATAGTTGCACATGTCAGCCCAAAATCTGAATTCAGTCTGTTACCTGACACTCAGCTTTTCTCTCCCCAAAGCAGACTGACTAATTATTGGACCCCTGGGGAGCATCATCAGCACTTTAAATAAAAACTGTCATTAGTGACCAACAGCTGACTCTGAATCTTAAACTTACATTAAATCTGTCATGTTTTACACATGAAAAGAAACGTATTTAGTTTGAATGGATTGATAAAAAGGAAGGCATCTGAATCACAAAGAGATTTATCAGCCCATCAAAAATAACTAATGACTAAAGATTCAGATATTTTTAAAAGAAGTGGAGGATTGTGAGCAGGAAAACAGGAAGTTCAAAGATTTCAAAATAAGTCATTCATAGAAGCTAGAAAATATGACTTTAGGAAAAAATAAAAAAATACACTGAGCTCTTATTTAATGATTCTCTTTGAAGAAAATATGGAAAGATTAAGATCCTAACATTATTTCTCAATGTCAACAAGTCTTGGGGGTCTACTTCCAATTAACTGATGACTCATTTAAATCATTAGACGTCCCTGATTAGGAACTCTTCCCAACAGAGAATCCAAACTCCCAAGGATCCATTTTCTCCTTTTGTGCACTCAAAAATGTCTGACTGAGTTTCATGATACTGGAGGTGATGCATGGGCGAACACAAGGCTTATTTAATTTTGCTGTAGATAGGTATCATTTGAGGTAATGCTTTAAAAGAACAAAATTCTAAAGAGGCTAACCCAAACTTAAAGACCCACTGAAGAAAAACATGTTTTTGATATTTTGAACATGTTCTTGGGGCATTTTTCTAATTATGGAGTAATCCAGTAATATTAAGAAAATTAAGCTTAAAATTGCATTTCTGAGTATTTCTTTTGTCTTGTGAATCAAGAGCAAATGAAAAATGCCATTTGAAAAAGAACTTATTTGTGAAATTATGAAATAGAAAGTAGAAATTATGCCAGGTAGCTCCTTGCACCACTTCACTCTGCCACGGGGAGGGGAAAGTGGGGCGGTGTTGCTCCAATGAAACCCAGAGGTGAATATCTAATGAACTCCTGCTGCCCCTGCAGAAACTATGTCCTAACAACACAGGCTTTGAGAATTTTGGCCAAAAAGAGCTAAATCATTATTAAAATACCACTTGGAACGCTTATAAAATAGATGAAAAGATGATCAGAATTGGACTTTAATGCCATCAGAGTCATTTTTAAATTGCAATGTGTCCAAATCCCTGCAAACACAGTGAATACAAATGACATCCATTCATGTTGAAACAAGGATGACAGAGAAAACTAAAAGCATGTCACGTTTATCTAAAAGCACAAATCCACAGCAGTACATCATGGGATAATAATCTTTGGATTGTCACTTTGTGAATAAATGAAAAAAGCTGATCACTGATGAATTTGCTTTCTAGCCACTTTCAGCAATGCCATCAATAAACCAATCTTTGAGGCTCAAGGATCAATATTCTCATCTTTTCTTGCTCCATTTGGAAGTTGAAAAATTACCAGTACAGGGAGGGGCAGGAGGATGAAGAGGCATGACAGCACGTCAAAAGTTAGTTTGTCTCAGCCTGAGCACACTCCAAAAACACAGTAAAGCATAATGGAAAGAGTTTCCTTCACCGTACTGTCACCAAACCACACTGTGGGCAAATGAGGCGCAGATAAGGTCATCTCTGTTTTCCTTGTGCTGCGTTATTCGCTTCCCTGTTCAACTTCAAGTCAAAGGAAGGGAGCACTGTTTTATAACAAGGGAAAAAATGAATGTCTCACATTTATTCAGACAAATTCAAGCAATCTAGTTTTCTAATAAAGCTGTCATATTTGCATCTGGTGACTTACACTCACCATCGTTTTAATTTGGTTCCCGTCAAACCTTTTGATTTATGAATCCATAATATCTGAGAGCTACATCTATGATGGTGTGTATATGAAGTCTACAAAGCCTGAACTTTTAATTGAACATGCAGATTGCCCCTTTATAAAAAAAAATAACATTTCAACATTGTGGTGTTAAGAGGATCCCTTTTTGTAACATGAAACAGGGTTTTTTATTGGTTTCCATCTTTAGAGAAGCCTCTGTGCCTATATAGCTGTTGTCATGGTTGTGAGTTTTGTTTTTTCCCGGATAGCACCACCTTTGCCAGGTTTATTCTGAGTGTAAAAGGTCAATATCCTCTCTGTTTTAAGCAGTGCACATATAAAGAGGAGATTTCCTTCTGCAGCTGTCCTACAACCTTTTTTTCCGAAAATTTTTTCCTATAGTTTGCCTCGTTTTGCAAAAAGAATCACTGTCACTCATTTTCCAATCCGCTTTATCCCTTTCGGGGTCACGGGGTTGCCGGAGCCTAACCCGGCTACTCATGGGCAAAGGCAGGGTACACCCCTGGACTGGTCGCCAGTCTGTCGCAGGGGCCACAATCACACACCCATGCACACTCACAGTCACACCTAGGGACAATTTAGAGTAACCGAAGCATGTTTTCGGACGGTGGGAGGAAGCCGGAGTACCCAGAGAAAACCCACGCATGCACTGGGAGAACATACAAACTCCACACAGAAAGGTCCCCCAGCCAGGACCTGAACCGGGAACCTTCTTGCTGTGAGGCAGGAGCGCTAACCACTGCGCCACCGTGCAGCCTCTTACTGTCACTGCCACAAATAATATAAATCTCTAACTTATGTGTGCAACGTCTAAATTAGGACACTTTAAAAATTATTTTTAACTCAGATTTTATTGTAAAATAACAAAAACTTTTACACTCAGGACACAAATCTGTCTTAACTTCCTTGTAAAGAAGAAAAGTTATGAAAAGAAAAGCCAAAGGCTTCTGAAGAGATTCACAAAATTTCAAATGACACACAAAAACATTGAAATACAACATTTGCTAAAACCGAGAGGCCGACTGCGGTGCGTATGTGACCAATGGGTGGTGCAAAGACAAACCTCGGCACTATGGCCACGAACAGACTTCAAACTGGGAAACAAAGAAAGTAGGAGGAAGAAGAATCTGAGAAAACCATCCTACAGAGAGAAGCATTTAACCACAGTTAATAAATAGATTTATCTCAAAGAGATAAATGACTTAGAAAAAAAAAAGAAAAACAGAAGTACATGGAAAAATTGAGCTGAACCCAGGTGTCCTTTTGCGCTGTTTCCTGGACTCGTTTTTTAAGGAACTTTGCCACGAAGCAGCTCTGTTCACTGTATTGATATTTGTTTACGGAGGCTTGATCTTAAAACCCGATCAGCAAAACTTTTGTTTACTTGTATCCATTATCACACAATAAACTGTAAAGAAAAGTTGCCTCTAATCTTTGAACCTACAGGAGACTTTTTCTCTGAAAGATTTTCCTTCAAATCCTATTGATTCGAGTCTTCTGAGCTTTAGCCTTTGCTATATTTTTGACCTTTTCATAAAGCTGGAGCTCTGTGTAGACGGTGAGTCAAACCACAAGGTTAGTTATTTGTAGAAAGCTTAATATCACTTTATCATGTATTTAGTAGGTTGTGTTTTATCACTCACCTCTGAAATAACCTTGATGTTTGTAATCTAGTCCAACAAGGAGGATCAAGATGTCTGCTTGAATTAACTGTTGGCTCCGTCTCAAAATTCTCAGAAGCACTGGCCAGCCTCCAAAAGTGGCCTGAAGCCAGATCGGCTACGGAACTTCTCTATTAAAGTTTCTGCATTTACTGGAAGCATCTCAAAGACTTCTGGTATCTGATTACCATCTTCTGGCCAAAGCTGGGCACTACTCCAACAGAAGATAATGATACCAGGAAGACATTCACTCATTAAAAGTCCAACAGACTAAACTGTCACACACCTCATCTACACACTGAAATATTTATCATCGCAGGGTTTTTGTGTTCTCTCAGAGGTGCCACTGAAAACACCCCCTAGATACAAATCAAAGGCATCGCAGCTGATGTTCAGCTGTTGCAGTAGGAGTCTTTGAATGTCTTCGCTGAGAGTGTTGTTACCCTCAGACGCATACACATGAAACTCGGCTTTATTCCTCCATCAAAGGCTCAGCGAGGGAGACTGAGCTGAACCACAGGGAGCTGTCTTTCTCCTGCAGAAAGTCTGACACAGGAGAAGAACACTTCTGTCTGCAGACAGGCTGAAAGGAAGTACACTTTCACAGAGCTTTGCACTCAGAGCTGCTTGATGTCTTGGGACTAAACAGTTTGCTGTTTTTGGTTTCGGGGTATCTCTTTTCTCACCCTTCATTTGTTACCTTTTTTGCAACTGACTGCTTTTCTGGGTTAAAAAAAATATTCTTCATCCAAGGATTATTAATCCAGATGTTAGGACCGTGAATAATTCTGTTTCAACCAAAGTATTCTAGTGAGACAGTAGATGCCAGAGTGAGCTTGACAGTGGTGCAGAACCTGAATGGTGCTGCACCCTGCTGGCTTTGCAGCGGGAACATGCCGTGCTGTTTCTGGCTGAACTCTGAAAAAAACTGTGGGGCTGCATGCTACTTATAGCTTTAGCTGCAGAGCTGGGGGTCCAAGCGTGAAGGTCAAAACAACCCAACAGAAGGAACAAGGCAAAGTCTGGTTAGTGTTGCTCTTCAATTCAACTTTCTCTTCTTTTAGTGCTCAGTATGAAGACCTAATGCACGTTGTTTGTGCAGCTTTACAGGCTTGAAGACATCCTTTAAGTTAGCACAACTGCAGAGTAGAAGAGTGTAACTGTAACATTTCTGGAATCTTTAAAAAAGATTTTTTTTTGCAAATGCCCTTACAGAGAAGAAAATAATATTAATAAACATGACGTTACAAAGTGCATGTAAAGAATGTGCAAAAGGACTAACAACTAACATATGAACATTTTCATTTGTTTACACTGGGTTTGAATCTGTAAACTTTCTGTAAACTTGCAAAAACACAACTATTTATTTTTTATTATTGTCCTTTCTTTAGGTGAAGTCATGTTTGTTTTACTCAGGAAAATTCGGCGTGCAAGCGAAACAGCTGCTTCTGTCCTACAAAGTAGGTAACCGATTCCCAAAGTGTGAAAAACTGGCTTCCGTCTTTAATCTTTTTTTGGTTGAGCTCTTTTTAATCAAAGATAAACAGAAAAGCACTAAAAGTCTAGTTCTGACTGCGTTTGGTTTGTTTTTATGTTGCTTGATATCCATACATTCTTTTGATGACTCCACTGCTTCTCCAGGAGCAGATTTCTGCACTGATTCAGATATCCGCTCACTGACTAGAGAAGACCTGCACGAGCTGTTTCCTGGAGCAGAAAATCTTAAACTAAGGAGGACAATCTTTAGAATAATACACAAACAGGTGAGCAAAGAACCCTGCAATGAGTCATCAGTGTCATTATTTCAATTTTGATTGATTTTTTTCTTTTTCTTCTGCTCAGAAACCACTCAACCTTCTTCTGAGGGAACTCAAATGTTTAATTTCACATAATTCTCTCAATGGTATATTTTTGTTTCTAAACACACAGTTTTAAACACCCATTAACATCTGTTATTCCAACACAATTCTTTTTTTGTCCAGCTGCCCCATCTAACAACGGGGTCTTGACTGACTACCTCCATGTCCTGAGGAACCTGCAGACTCAACTAAATCATGTTCAGAATTTTCTGGAAGCTCACATTGGTCTGCTGGAGGACATCAGCAAAACTCATGTGGACCAGGAGCCTGAACGAGGTGCTGCGAGATTTGAACACAACATTCACATCATGATAGTCCCACGCCGTGCTTGGGCATTTGTTGCAGAGATAGTGCTGAGACAAAAGATGAATGCTTCAATAAATGATGACAGATGAGTCCTACAGTTTTAGCCTACGTTGAGGATTAGTCTCAACCCCATCAGCAGCAAGCATTATTATGCACTAGGAGGTGAATGAGGGAGAAGCTGAACAAAGATGCTGGGGAGGCGCTCATCGTAACAGACTTGGAGGTTATTTCTTCACCAAAAGATGAGCATAGAAACATCCAGCTGGCTGTTGCTGATGGAACAGATGTTTCTTTTCCCACTAGCAAGAGTTTCATTAACATTCTGGCTCAGCAAGTTCTGCTCTGTTGTTTTTATTGGTGGAAGTTCTCTCGTTAGGGACGGTGATAGATCACACATTCATCACATCAGCTGGCGAGAGCTTTTTTTTTTTTTTTTTTTTTTTTTTTTTTTTACTCCAAACAAATATCAACAGCGAACTTTATAGATGAGTGTGTCAGGTTAGAGCAGATGCATCACAGCTGCAGGGTCTCTCATATCATCACGGACCTTTTTTTAATTATTATTATTTCAATTCATTTTCACTAATTGAAATTGTCATATTACAGTGGAGATTAATGACTGTAAATGTTACAGAAACAAAACAGAGAGTTTATCGCAGGCTTTTGTAAAACAGATAAAATACATATTATCAGGATTTGATTGAAGTTACAGCCATGATTTTTTTTATTAGGTTAAATACATGAAAAAGTTTTGATTCATTTAATTACTTATTTCCAAAAGCATTGTCGGTCACTTAATGACATTTATGTCGCAATCAGTGAGAATTGCACTTAGAAAAGTTTGCAATTTTAGAGTGAACACATGACACTAAATAATTCTGTTCCTTCTTTTATTCTATGTTTTTTAGTAACAATTATCAAAATAATTTCATTATGATCCCACATTTGATGGTATTTTAATCACAAGAAGTTTTATCAACATGCTCATCTGCTATGACTTGAGGATATATAAAACATTGTAACAAAGCTGTAGGGGCAACACTTCCTATGCAAAAAGTTAAGATTCCTCAAAGGATAAAGTGGCACAAAATCTAAAAAAATTAGGACTTGATAGTAAAGAAGAGCAGAAGGAAGGCTGTTAGACTAAAGGCCCAGGAAAGGTTGAGTGTTGAACTGTGAGAGGCTCTGAAATGAATAGAGAGTGTCTGTGGAGGCAAACTGCTGAAGCAGAAATGAGCGAATTTGACAAATCGTGACAGCTTCATGTCATTGCTTTGAAGGGGATTTACCAGAAACAAGCAGCTCAACCGCCTGCACCCAACCACGCCTCCACCCCAGCCAAGCTAAAGTCCACCCGGCTCGATGTAATTCTATGGCAACCTTTTCTTTATTTTTGAATCTTTGAAATCATAGTTTTGTTTTAGACCTTTAAAAGTAGCTTGCTTAAATCTGTTGTTAAAACGTTCAAAACTGTTTTTATCTTTTTGTTTGGGTTCTGAAATTTGTGTACAGAAAGGAAGCATTGTAAAAAAAAATTAAGAGTAAGTTTGTAGAAATTTCTTTAGAAATTTTAAAAAAATTAAATCAAGAAAAAAGATTTGACAAAACATAACAGCAAAAATGTCCATATATATTTATTGACTTAAAGGACTGTAGACTTACTCATTCATATGTATTTAAACTACACTGATGAACCGTCTCTGTTGACACAGTGATGTACCAGATGATTGTCAGTGGCAGAACCTGGGATGCCCATCTTCAGCTGATGGCCAAGGTCCAGACTCATCTCCAGGATCACGTTCAGCTCATTTCATGCAGCCAGAATGGCCAGATCCTCTTTGTTTTCTGCCACACCGGCTCACAGGACAGGGCTGATGTTGATGCTGCCTTAACTGATATAAGTGGTAAGAGAATGGAAGCAGTTCAAGTCTAAGATGTAAATCCGGTTTCTCCTTTGAGCTTTACATTTGCTTTCCTTGGGTTTGCAAAAATATTTATGAAACCATTCTTAAGATCACTGATAAGTTACCTTTTCGATTGTCAGTTAAGCTGACTTTTCTGGTAATATTTAGTTTGGATCTTTTCATAAAAACATTAATAAGTAGAATATATTTACTATTAATGTCTTTCCTGCTCTCCACAGATGATGTACCTGTCATTCTAGTGAAGATGCACCACGTACTAGAGGTCAATCAAACTACTCCAATGACAACATGGTCTTTTCACTCCAACGTTGTTCTGCAGATCAGTGTTTTTTTCCACAAGGAGGCTCACGGATTGTTAAGATGTCCAGAAAATTCAGCCGCTGTCTCACAGATACGAAATAAATTACTGGAGTTCAGTAAAGTCACAGGTTATCAGAGGACAGCTGTTGGTCCCGGTGATGAGAGGGGCTCTCTATTTGAAAGTGGTGGTAGTGATTTAGATTTTAAGCTGTTTGGTGGTAGTGGTTGCAGTAGCAGTAGTAGCAGTAGTAGTAGCAGTGACAGTGAAACTAAAAGTATTTGGGAGGGTGGTGAATAGAACAGCTGACTGTGCAGATTTGTATTCCTTAAAAGGACCAGTGAGCCTTTTATTCATTTCATTAAATTAGTGTTATTATTATAGTTTATATCATTCAAATGCATTTTTTAAAATAGTGTAGTTGGTGAAAGAGGTTCATGTATAAGAAAAGAGAATTACTTTTACTTTTGTGCATTATACACTCAAGTTGGGTTCTTCTGTGATGTTTTTGGTCATGTTTTGCTTTGAGTTGTCCCCTTGTCAGTCACTCCAGGTTGAAATTAATAATCATCCACTGCTGTCTTCATTTCTGTTACTTGTCCTCAGCTTATATAAGTATTTTGTTTTCTGTTCTTCATTGTCAGGTCATCTGATTTGTCACCCATGCGATTCTCCGTGGGTTTTTATCATGTTGTCATTTATTTGTTTAGGGTCCCATACCATGAAAAAACAACTTTTTGAGCTTTTAAGTGTATTATACTGTTCATTTCTTACTATAAATAACCCCAAAGTGGTATTTTGATCCATTCACACATTTCTGAGTAATCCTCTAAAAACCTGTGCTCTCTGTAGCAGCCCCTCCCCTATCCATGAAAGCGAATGGGTTTTCACAAGCTGACGTCATAGATTGAGGACAGCCGGTTTCAGGAAGAGTCTGCGCTGCCAGCACCGCCTCCAAGCCAGCACACACGCTTTCTCTGGAGCTTGCGATGATCTGTAAAACGCTTTCATTTCATATGCACAATATGCACATCCATCTTTACAAAAAGTTCAAATATTGTTTGTTTGTATGCGCGGACATGCGCAGGCTCGCTGAGGCCAGCTCTAGGATGATGTCTTGAAATGGGCGGGACCAACAAGGAGCAAAAGGCAGTGCCTCAGAGATTGAGTCATTTTACTTCCAAATATAAAAAAAAGTCCACAAAAATAACTCATATTTCATCATTTGTTTTTTAGTGTTCCAAAGGTAATAAATGGTCATATACATGGACAAGCCTGGTCTAAATTTTGGTTCCTACTGGTGGTGTACACCATTCATTCATTTTCCAATCCGCTTTATCCCTTTCGGGGTCACGGGGTTGCCGGAGCCTAACCCGGCTACTCATGGGCGAAGGCAGGGTACACCGCTGGACTGGTCGCCAGTCTGTCGCAGGGGCCACAAACACACACCCATAAACACTCACATTCACACCTAGGGACAATTTAGAGTGACCAATTAACCTGTGAAGCATGTTTTTGGACGGTGGGAGGAAGCCGGAGTACCCAGAGAAAACCCATGCAAACTCCACACAGAAAGGTCCACCAGCCAGGACTTGAACCGGGAACCTTCTTGCTGTGAGGCAGGAGCGCTAACCACTGCGCCACCGTGCAGCCCGCTAGCCTTAGTTATGAAGTTAATTTTTGTAAAAGCTAAAAGCTAAAGTTATGTAATAGTTTAAAAATGTTTTATTAAGCACAGGGACAGCTTTCACATTAAGAACTTTTCAAAAACTTAGTACAAATAGATTTTTTTGTCTATATTTGCATTGTATCAATAAATAACGATTTTTAAGTACTATTGCATAACTGAGTTATATTTAGAAAAAATTCAGATATATTGTCTGCTGCAGCAATGTGTTGGCATGGACAGGAAATATAAAAAGCCGTTTTAAAGTTCTTTAAGTAATGGATTTCTAATTTTCCTGCTCATTAACAATAAAATTAAATTTCATTAATAATCTAGATCTTTTTTGAATGTCTTTGGTTTACTGTAATTTATGCAATAACATATTTTAAATGTGCAATGTGTTCCTTACCCTGACCTAGTTTCTGGATCAATTTTATTTGTCTTTAAAATACTCCTGCTACAGAGACATTTTTATGAAGAAAATACGATGAAAAAATTTTTAAGTAAATACTAAAGAACTGCCTTTGCATTTATAAAAAAAGTCAATGTCTCTTCTCTTTGTTCTTAGTTTTTATTAATTATGGGGGGAATAATTGACTTTTAATTAAAAAAAAACATTTTTATTCAACATCAAATCAGATAAAAATAAGTGGGATCTCGTTCTTCAACTCTACTTTAGCGGTTACAGTAAAATGCTACAATGCATGTGCAGCTTCTGTACCTAAAGGTAAGTGGTATTCATTTCAGTCTATTAGAACTAATTAATTAACTTACCTGTAATCATGTCACATGGATATTTAGGCCCCACCTCTGTGTATTTGGCAGATTTTATAGTTTAATCAAACCTGGTATTTTCAGAGGCAAAGTTCCAGACTGATTCTGAGATCCAGACCCTTACTACAAAAGACCTGCAGAAGTTGTTGCCTGGACTAGAGACGCTAAAACTGAGGAAAAAAAATCTTTGAAATAATTCATAATCAGATGAGGAAAGCTCAATATGGTATCTTCTATGCACAAACACATCTTTCAGATGAAACAGAGGCGAATTCATACACTCCTGGAAGTTCATTAAGGTTTTATCCCACAAGCCTTTCTTAGTGGGCTGTGCAAAAGTCACTTGTTACTTTCACTTTGTATTTTCTTAATCTGTATTATCATCTGTGCAGATGTTCTATTAATCTAATCTCTTCATCCCGATGCTCGTGTTGTGACCAAGTACAGGATAAAGAACACATAGGATCAGCTGGATGAGATGCAGGCTGACCTTGAAGCTCATAATAATGTGCTAAAGTCTGAATTCTGAAAAAGGTCATTATGAAGTTTTCATATAAACATTTTCCTACTTATATTTCTTTACAAGTGTATTTATTTATTGTTTAGCTATTCATCTACACCAATTCTTCCATGACAACCAAGGAGATGCAAAAGAAAAGTCTTTTAAATGAAAAGAAATGTGTGTTTCATGTCCTAGAATGGCTTGTTTATGTAGAAGATGTTTATTCTCTCGTATTCATAACTTGAACTGTCCTAGTTTTTAAACAAAGCTGCAGTAAAATAAAGTTCAGATCAAATTTGATGTGATTGTTTATGTCGTAGAAGAAGGAAATTGACCCAGCAGTTCACAGTTCTTACGACATTGGCTCCATGGTCTTCCACACATAACTGCAGGTAACATAAAGGTGCGTTGCACCCCTGCTACATACCAGTATGCTTACATTAAAAGTGTAAAATAATTGTGCTAAATTTAAAAAGGATTTAGTATTCACTGTTTTACTAAATTAAACCAGGCTTGGTATGAGCCAAATGAAGGTTTTTCTTTTTTTCATTGCTAATTGCTTATTAGCAAATTTAAAAATAAAAAATACATATTTTTCCACATATTTTGAAAGTTACAAATCATATATCAAACCGAAAGCAAAACCATTACCCAAAATTTGAAGTTTGAACCAATTCATGTTGTTGCATACCTAGTATTTATGCATTTTCAGCTAAATAGAAAGTAACTGAGGCGAACACTGAGGCAGTCTACAAGAAGAGCATAAGCAGACTTTACTTCCTGAGGCGACTCAGGTCCTTTAAAGTCTGCAACAGGATGCTCCACATGTTCTACCAGTCTGTCTTAGCAAGCACCATCTTTTTGCTGTGGTGTGCTTGACTGGACAAACTCATTAAAAAGGTAGGGTCTGTTGTTGGTTTTCAGCTCGCCAGCCTGGAGGAAGTGGCGAGGGACAGAATGCTGGTGAAACTGCTGACCATCATGGACAATCCCACATACCTTCTCTATGCAACTGTGGACAAACTGAGAAGTAGCTTCAGCAACAGCCTCCTACAGCCCCGCTGCTCTAAGGAACGGTACAGGAAGTCGTCCCTGCCATCCGCCATCAGACTCTATAACTCCGCTGTAACTGTCTGGTTAAAGAAGAAAAGAAAATGCATTAATGTATCACCTCAGGTGTACAATGAATAACATTTTGAGTTACAGTTTGCTACAACACCACACTGTTGATGTACAATGTGTTTTTCAATTCAAACATCTGGATCAATTTTCTTTTTTTTTTTTTTTTTTTAAATCTTTCCTCAAGACCCACTCTAAAACTCAGGGGGGACATTGCTTTTCAAGCAGTGCCCAGAGACTCTGGAAAACCCTCCCCTTCTCTTTTCAAATTGCCATTCACTTGAATCTTTTAAGAAACAGTTGAAAACACTTCTTTTTTAAAAAGCTTTTGAGTTGCTTTTTATTCTTATTTGTTGATTTGTATTATTCTTGTTTTACTCTGAAGCACTTTGTGACAAACTGTGAAAAGTGCAATACAAATAAAGCTTACTAACAGATGATGTACCCATCATTCTAGTGTGGACGCACCGCATCCAAAAGGTCAATCAAACTGCTCCAATGACAACATGGCCTTTTTCACTCCAATGTTACTCTGCAAACCAATGTTTTTCTTCACAGGTGGCTCACAGATTAAGATGTTGTGAAAATTCAGCCACTGTCTCACAGGTACAAAGGAAATTACATGTCAGATTTAAGGTACAGAGGTAGGTCAGACTGGAATTCATTGCCAAAAACTATTTCACAGTCAAAAGAGCAAAGTTATTTTCAAATCATCATAAACTTACTTTTGTAGAATGAAATAAGCATTTTGATAATGTGTAGCTATGTCATTATATGGGGGTTGTGTATGTAGTGGGTAAGCAGGGATCATATACACTTTTGAGAAGATTGTGTGATATTACTTTGTATATTTGTTTTGTGAAATGTCTAGACCACAGGACGAATAGTTGCAACTGATTGCTTACAACTAATGGTGGATCCATAATATATATTTTTTTTTTTATTTAAAAAGGTATGGACCCCAAGAAACGAGCAGGCCAAAGCAGAAAAATGTTTCTTTGGGGCTCAGGTCGTACAGGGAAACAGGAGCATCTGGGAGCAATACAGTCATAGGCCAGCAGGTGGTGCAGCAGTCCGCACAAGAGACGAGGACTATATTTTGTTCAATCAATTCAAATACATTTTATTTCTAAAGCACCTTTCATATCAAAAGAACAGCTCATGGTGCTGTACATTAAAACAATAAAACACCATTCCCCACACATGCAACATAAATAAAATAAGTCAAACCCCTCACACTAATAAACACAGAAGCAAGTAAATATAAAATGGAGATTGGAAGAAAAACTAAAACAAGCAATACCCTGAGGAGTAACCTGAAAGCGCTGTCCACCCTGTCCTTCTGAATGAGAAGATGCTCATATACATGTGCAAAAGTATAGGTAAAATAAGATGATAAAAAAAACAGCCAACATATAAAAGTGCAAATTAAAACAAGTTAAAAAAAAGAATAAAAAGCAGTTACAAGATATTATAAAATAGAATAAGTTAATACATAAAAAGCACCACTCAAGTAATATTAATAAAACAAATATGATTAATTATCATAGAATAAGACAGTAAAATACTACTTCTCAGATAAGGCATCTACCTAAAAGCTGAGTTAAATGTGTTTTTAGTTTCTTTTGTGTGTGTGTGAACATTTTTTTAATCATTAAATCATTTCAAATGACAGTTCAAAACAATAAATTAAACAACCCAATAGCCCTCCCCCAACCTCCCATGCTCCCCAGGGGTCCCTACAATTGAATTTAGTCAAAGACAAACCAATAACAAGGTGACACACACACACACACACACAAATTGTCGAACAAAAAGAGAATAAATAAAGTAAAAATAAGACAAGGGGGTGGTTGTGCTTTATAGTCAAGCAGAAATAAATAAACGATGATACTATAATTGGATAAAATGCTCCTGTGTTCACCTTCCCAGATGTAACGATGACACTGAGGCATGTGGATCCATATGCTACTGGATTTAATGCAGCAGAAGTACAGACAGGGCGAGACAGAAACGTGATCAGGGAAACAAGCCAGGATCAGGACACAGGAGCG
>BSAI01000101.1:14813687-14853256 GCA_036245035.1 Adrianichthys oophorus | reverse complement strand
ACACAGGAGCGAGGCGGGAGACGCAGGAACAGGCGGAGGTCCAAAAACACAGGCAGCCAGTCAAGGACCAGCTTAGCATGACCGTAAGGGGAACCACAGTTCAAGACTATGCATTGTGCATGGAATGAGACAGGCTTAAATGAATGTGAGGTGATGACATGATGGGGAGAAGCTGGTTAAGACAGGAAGTGGTGACCAGATGCATGATGGGAGTTGGAGTATGGCAGGATGACAGAGGCAGTTAGTACTCAGGTGAAGGCTCCCTCAGGTGGTCAGAGGAGAACAAGACAGGCTAACTCCTTACACCAGAATTCTGATCTTTAACTGCACCACTGCCTCCGACCACATGTCCAACGTTGGAGGTCCAGCTCCGTTTAACCTGGCAGTAGATAGTTCCAACATTACAATCTCATGAAAGTATGCCAGCCATTTCTTGGTACTAAGGTCATGAGGTGGCAGCCATCTTTGAGCCAACGATTTCTTGGCTGCTGTTAGACCTGCCAGCAGCAATAGGCGCCGCTGCCTGTTGAGTCCCAGCTGAGAGTCATCATTGAGAAGTAACACAATGGGATCACATGGAATACTTTTATTGATAAATTTAGATAATATCTTTGATGTTCGTCTCCAAAACTCGTGAACGGGGAGACAGTCTCACCTCATTTGTTTAAAACTGCCAAAGGAATTTTGTGAACACAAATTACAATGTAGGCTCCAACCTTTCCCATACGAAACATTGTAGCAGGGGTGTAATAAAGCCTGTGGCAAAAATTAAAGTGTGCTGGTGGTTGGAGTTTTTGGAAGAATTAGAAATATTGTTCCATTCATTCTTCCAAACTATACATACGATATATTCCATCTAGATCTAAGTCTCTTCTCCATGCATTACATACCAACAAATGTTTTTGATGACTGGACATCAATTTATAGTACAGACTGGATACAAATCTTCTTGAGGCATCTGATTGTTCAGTTTATAACTTGAACAACTTGCGATGATGGAGAATAGCATGAAAATATATTAGGATTAGAAAAAGTCTGTTCTAACAGTTTTCAAATCTTGATGAAATCAGACGTAAAAAGTTTAGTTCTCCTTCAAGGTTTGTCTTTATTATTAACAACCAGAAATGTCAGTGTATGTATACAGTATGCACCTTCAAGGAGGGTAGAATGATGTTTTTTTAATATTTAATTTTTAGCTGCTGCCAGGTTCTTTTTATGCCTGCTGGATTACAGCTACATGAAAATTAAAATTCAATAATTAAATCAGTGTTGGATACATTTTAGAAAAGCATTTTGAAAAATGAAATTGTTACTCTGGATGAATGTATTGGATTACTTATTGATCATGACTTTATGAATCCCAAATTGCACTTATTAACTATGAGAACTGTCAAAGTCAGAATAAAGAGATGTCGAAGTGTGATATGTAAACTGACAGTAATTTTTTTAAGAAGAGCTGTTGAGAGTCCACGGGGGTACCCGTGTCAACCGCCTTTCCTTCGCCATATAGCAAATTTGCTGTTTGAGCGTAAAAAACTGCGTTTTTGATGGCCAAAACGTCATTCTTTACTCCCTTTTGCCGCATGTAGAAGGAGCTCCTGCCAAATGTTTTCAGCCTGATCGCTACATGGAGCGATGTCTGTTTATATCTCATTACAATGTATGGAAAACATGGAGCAGTGATGTAAGGTTGTGGCTGGTGAGGCACTGACTCTTTCAGAGCCAGATTTACAAATAAATGAGAGGCCTGTACGGTTCATTCTAGAACTAGAGAACATTTTATCTACCACTCATCATATTTCAAATTATCTACAAACAAAATGTTAAAACATGTAGTTTCTCACTAAATTTAAATGTCTTGAGACCAAATCTACCGAAACTAAGAGAAAAGAACACTTGAAAATTGTCAGGGTTGACGTGTGAACACAGATGCAGACGACACTCGTAAATACAAAGTCTCTCGTTTAATTGAGAAAGGTTCACAAGAAACTGAACACAAACTCATGAAGGTACAAAAGACCATCCGACAACCAGTGCAGGGGAGACGAAGACTTATAACAGGAGGAGGGAATGAGGTAAATGGAAACAGGTGTGCCAATAAGGAGGGAGAGAACACAGGAAGTAACAACCAGCAACAAAATAAAACAGGAAGTGGAACCCAACAAAAAAACAAAACAAATGTCCTGGGTCCATAACCCCACAAAAATAGTTTTGAAAATTACAAATCAGTCTAGAGTTACCCCTGAAAGGCTATTTTTCCTATGTCTCCTTCCTAATGTCCACATTGAATATAAATAAAAGTTCAAATTAAACGATTTTTTTTTTTTTTTTTTTTTTGCCTGACGAGGACCAGGGTTGGTGACCCTGGTCTATAGAAAGGCCAGTTTATGGTGGTACCAGCTGCTTTGCCAGAAATAACGTATCTCGGCCTGATGAATTACCTGCTTGTGTCACCGAACCTGGTTACACAATGCAGGAGATGCGTGCATAAAAGGACATGGCGCATCAATATTTCCCATCAGGATGGGTCTGTGATGTTGCTACAGCATTCCTCAAACTGGACATTGCAGTAATCCCATTTGTACAAACTATGCGCTGCTGCTCAGCATGCATGTGCTCACAACACTACACACTTCAATACACATCTCAGTAAACAGACTGCAACAAAAGTCATCCAGATCCAGTGCGGCTTTGGTTGTGCATGTTCGGTATTCATTGTGTACATGTAGTGTATTTGAAGCTAAATGGATGCATTGAGTATATGCATTGCTTTTAGCTGCATGTTCTCCCTAAATATTTACATGAGCAGGTTATTAAATGCATAAAACTTGTGTATATTTAGCTAAAGTTTGCAAATTGTAACTCACCTTTGTCAAAATAATCTGATCAAAGTTTGCTACGCTGCTGTCTGTGCGTATAGTAGGTAGGATTATCTGATAAGGTAGGACATTTGGGCAGTTTCGTTCTTTTCTGTTTTTCTGTTTTTATGTATTTGCGCCATTGGCATAAAGCTTGGATACACACAAGGGAACACTTACTAAGTACATTTTGTGTGACAACAGAACACAACAGCACTGGTGTGTGCTTGTAAACTCCTGTGTGTCCCCTAACGTCCACGGGAGGTGAATTTCCGCAGAATTTCCCTCTATCAGGGATGTCAAATGCCAGGCCTCGAGGGCCATTGTCCCACATGTTTTCCAACCAGACTGCCATTACACCTCATTATTGGCTAAACACACCTGATCCATGTAACAGGCAGCAGATAAGGCTGGATTTCTGGAAAAACCTGCAGGACAAAGGCACTCGAGGCCTGGAATTTGGCACCCCTGGGCTACCTGAATGATTGTGTAAAAAGCCTCTGTGCAGTAGGTGAATCTAGTTCACCTTGCTGTATAATAAATTTGTATCACAAGTTATAAATGTGCTCTTCTCGTCTCAGTACAAATGTATTCACCACTGACATTTTCTATTTTTGTGTGAAATTCATCACCATCTGTCCACCAGAGACAGTAAAATGAAAGAAGCTGCTTTTAAACTGCTCTGCGTTCTGATGGCCTAACAGCAAAGGCTGCTGGTCTGCCTTTTTTGACATAACCCTCTGCATTTATCTGGACTTGGGACCGGCACATGAAAGCACTGTTTTGTGCTCCCTTGTGGTTGCATTACTTTTTTTTTTTTTTTTTTTTTTTTTGCTTATTTCCTTTACCCATCTTCATGGAGCTCCCTGCAAAGGCCTACACATACTAAACCCTATTCCACTAAAGTACATTTTTTTCCTATGTTTTTTTTTAACTGCAGTTTTTTTCCTACATTCTTTTAAACTGCAGTTTTTTTCTTAGGTTTTTTAAACTAAAGTTTTTTTTCCTACGTTTTTTTTCTAAACTACAGTTTTTTTCCTACACTTTTTTTAACTAAAGTGTTTTTTCCTACGTTCTTTTTTTTTTTTTTTTTTTTTTCTTTTTTCTTTTTTTTTTGGAAATCATGAAATTTCCTTTAGTTTTTTCCCCGTACTCCTGATAAAACTAGTGTTTCTTTCGACGGAAAAGGTTCAAAAACCTTCTAAAAGCGCCGGGCCTCTTTGGTTTCATGAGGTGCTTTTTGAAGCTGGAAGCAATGACATTATTGACTACTTCAGAATTTGAGTCAAAGAATATCATTAGGAGTTCCGGTTTTTTCCACTTTTTTATCAGGTCCTTGTAAACAAGCAAGTGTAGCTTGTTCAAAATTTTGCTTTGATCCATCTGGATGCCTTCATCTTTGACCTCATTCCAGATTCTTTCCACGATGTTGGTAACGAAGAAAGAAAATGTATCCGAATGATGGCCAAACCCTGACTTTGACAGAACATGTGAAAGCATCATCAAAACAGAATTTTTCACAGCTAATTTCAGATCTTCAGCCTCATCAAGAATCTCAGGATCCTCAACTTGTACCGTTGGATCTTCAAGTTGTGCTTGTTCTTCTGCTGGACCTTTCTTTGGTTTTTTTGCACACAATCTGGGAATGCATGTCGCTGCACCAGAACTGCTTGATTGTTCAGTCTGATCCTCCATTTGGGTCTCTTCAGGGTGAGTCTGTGTTTTTTTCAAACTTCTCATCCTTTGAGCACAAACTTTGAGGTTTGCAAAGCACATTTTGACTGTTAATTTCCCAGGTTTGATGTGCTGAAGGAATGTTTGAGATCCTTCATCACTTGCTCTCTTAGTCAAAGCTCTATGTTGAAACATGATCACTTTGAGTACAGCCTTCACATTTGTGAAGATGGACTTCAAAAGATTGGTCTCAACACAGAACTTTGCTTTTTTGACCTTGTCTTTTATGCATCTGACATATTCTTGGTGTCCCGCATCCACTGTCCTAAATGTTTTCACAATTGCGTTAACATTTGAAGGACGTAATCCTTGCATCCTGGCCCGGATTCTTGCACGGCATGTGTTGTCTTTCTTTGCCCCAGGCTCATTGTCCTCTGCAAGGGAGTTTAGTTTGTTTATCCATGTTTTCAGTTTGTTCGTGCACTTCTCCAGCTTTGCAGCTGCAGGTGAACTATTTGCAGTCTCAAGTAGAGCTGCAGCATCCTCAAGAAGTGCTGTTGCACTCCGGAGTTGGTACTGTGTTTCTCCAGCCACTATTGTGACTTTGCTGGAACGGTTTTTGAGCCTTTGGGTGTACTCCTTGACATTCTCAGCATAAAATTGTAACCTTTGAGCCACTAATTTTATGCTTTGAATGATTGCCTTTATTTTCTCTTTGGGAGGCCGGTTTTGAGTCACTTGCCGTGTTGCAGCAGTGCTCCATTTTTCACCTCTTTCCCTCAGTCTTTTTGTTCCAACTTTGATTTTTGCTGCACATAATCTCCTTAACCCCTGGCTGGAAGAGCTTGATTTCTCCTCTGTGATTTGTTCTTCTGCTTCTTTCAGTTGAGTCACTGCATCCTCTTCATGAGTCTCAACCTCATCTTCAGCAGTCTGAACTTTTTCAAGCCTTTTCCTGAGCATTTGGGCCCCAGCAGCTTTTATTGTTGCAGCACATTTTTTTGCTGATCCAATGCAGGGAAACCTTGATTTCTCCTTTGTGATGTGTTCTTCTGCTTCTTTCAGTTGAGTCTCAACCTCCTCTTCTTGAGTCTCAACCTCCTTTTCTGCAGTCTGAACTTCTTCAAAAACTTTCCTGATCAAGTTGACACCAGGAGCTTTGAATGTTGCAGCGTGGACCTTTTGTGACGAAGAGGTGTCAAAGTCGGATTTCTCTTCTATCACTTGTAGGTCTGTGCTTGCACCTTCAGGCTGCAGCTCTGGCTCTTTTTCTGGAGCCTCTTCACTGACTCGGGTCTTTTCTTTTTTACTCCCAAATTTAAAGCCTGACAGCCTGTTTTGCATTTTCTTCTTTGCATTTGTCAGTATTTCGCATTTAAGCTTTGGGGCGGGTTTGTTCATGTCCCTTTGGCTGAAGAGCTTCACTTTTTTGTAAAGTCTCTTCACATCTCGCCACACAGCGTTGGAGATGAAACGGCTATCTTCAACCATGAAGGGGTCCTTGGGTTTGTCTTCGTCCCCGGACATCTCTTGGAGGATGCTGTCCATGGCTTTGTCCACCTTTGTTGGACTGAGCTCATCTCTCAGCTGGGACAGTCGGGTCTCCGTTTGGTCATCGGGAGCTCCGCAGACGATCTGGAACACCTCCTCCGCCGCCAGCTTCGTGAGGATGTAGTACCCGTCCTCGGTGAGGAAGTGCAACACACCGAGGTCTCCAGGCAACCCGGTGTTGGGCATTTTCTTTGAGGTCTTTCTTTCCCTGTTCATTGGTCCTTTCTCCTCTCCTCAATGAACTCTTGTTCTTTGTAAAAGTGGGGACTTTATAATAATTTTTTGGCGCATTATTCGGACGCAACAAAATGTCATTCTGTTACGGGATGACGTGGAATTCGCAACGAAATTCTCCTGCCATGATTTCATGATGTGTGATGACGTCATCAGTAGTCATTATACGTTCAACCGTAGACATTGCGCGTGATCTTCGCTGTTACGTTTGCCGGGTCTGTCGCAACCCGATCCATAGAACGTGCGCAGAGCGCATGCGCAAACGTAGCGGCGCTCCCTTTGCGGCCAACGTTTGCGACAGTTGAGAAATTGAGATGTGATTTGCGGCAGTCACAGATCTTTGACAGCTGCAAACCGATCCTGTTGTTACATCTCCGTGTTCAAACAAATCCATGCTTTTCTCAACAAAGGATCCCTTCCTCCAACTGAATCACAGCGCCGTGACGTAAAAAGAATGCCATGCAACAACAAACTGAATGGTAACTACGATGTATTCAGTATGTAAATAACTTGCGGTCGTTGTTTCTTTGTTCAAACCCTTATGAATCAAGAGCAGATGAAACATGTGTTTGGAAAAAGCTTTAGTTGTTTAGTAAAATCAACAGTCGGTGGGTCACAAGAGGTTTTCATATCTAGATATATGACAGGATGAAAAATGATGTATTTGGACCAAGTTTGCTTGTGTCACTGCAGCTCAACGACAGTATTTTCAGCATCCTGAATATTACACACGCTGTCTCCAGTGAGTATCATCCCCAAACCAACAGACATGTTAGCGTTTGATATCTGACCTTTAGTAACCCCAGTGAAAAAGATGACAGTTATGCATCTATTCTACAATACAGTTCAAAGGACGAAAGGACCAAGCAGAGCATCAAGCGTGTTCTCAGAAAGAATGTCAGCCAAAACCATGACGACTGGGACCTTCTGCTGCTGTGGTGTATGGCATCAACATTAAGAAGCAGGTATTCTTGCACTGATGTTTCATATATTACATATAGTATTGCTAGTAAGATCCTTTACATTGTAGCATTTTGTAAGAATGTATTTTTAAATGTCAGTTGTTAAAAATAGTTGATGAATCCATGAGAAAACAAACGAATGCAGACATTTTGTGATCAACACTCCACCTGCCAGTCCCTATTTCCTGCTCTTCCATCAATGTTCCCGTCTTCTTGCTTTGATGAACACCCGTTCAATGGATGATGACTTTGAAGTTGCAGACCCAGAAGAAGAAATCAACATCAGTCGAAGAGATGACCACTTTGAATGACAAGGTCTGTACATTTCAGGGGCTAACTCACAGAGAGAGGACATTCATTGAGGAAAAACTGGAGAATGTAGTCTCTACAATTTTCAGTTTTTATTGTGTATCTGATACTTTTTCTGCTCTTCTGGATATTCTTTATATATTTCCAGAAAATAATAGACTTAAACGTATTATCTATTATGCACATTACAATGTGTTTTAAAACAGCTCCTTAAAATTGCACACAGTGCATTGCAATTTATATGTGGTGCAAAATAAATAAAACCTGCGTGTGCATGTTTGCTCATGCGTATCAATCCCTGTATGAAAACTTCAGGTCAGACGACATCCTGATTTTTCCAGCTTGGAGCAGACAGATGGGTCAAGATGACCACTACCTGCTTTCCGTAAGTGCCCTAGGTCTTTCTCTATGTCAGACAATATTTGTTGTTTCTTGCCAAGTGTGTTCTTTGGCTAGATTGTCTAACTGCAGCCTGGTTCTCAGGCTTAAAGGTTCAACATAGAACCTCGTTAATAGAATTAAAAGTTCAGCATGGAGCCACGTTCCCAGGTTACTTTATTTATTCATCTATTCTAAATGGCAAACGTTGGATTTGCGTGTTGTGTATTCTCTATCATAGCAGTAGAATAACATCTCTGATTGATCCTGGATCCTGGCTGGAGAAGACAGGAAGAGATCTTGAGGTGTGTTGTCAGTGCAAACTTTTGAAAGCTTGAAAATTCAGTTCATAATAATGCAGTTAAATGCAATTAAAACAGCTCTTTTTCTTTATCAGTTCTTTCCCCAGCAGTATTCAGGCAGTGAATGAATGAATCCAATGAATGAATGAATAAAGGAATGAAACTAACCATAACCAAGCAAAATCCTTGTAATATTGACATGAGAAAAACAGATGTTCCAAAGTTTTATCATTGGAATTACAAGAATTGCAGAGTTCAACATTAAATTTGCAAAAAAGAAAAAAATAAAGTAATAAATAAAAAAAAGAAAAATTACAAAGCCTTCTAGTAATCACACGCTTAAAAGGATGGGGAGGAAAAAGGTTATCACCAAATATTCAAATTGTATTTTTCAAATATGGTTTAAGGCTTTTAAAGCTGTTACCTGTTTCTGTGTATTAAAATATATTTTGGAATAGTAAGACATACAAACTAATCTTTACGTAACTAAAAATACTCAGTGCTTTGAGGCATTTTGATCATCATTTTGATAAAACATTTTCTTTTGAGGGTTTCTGTCAGTAATCGGCTTTGTGGTCAATGTGGACACATTGTTGGCAATAATTTCTGAACAGGTTTAGCATTATGTCTGCACACACCGCTTCAACCAGGACCATTTGGAGCTTTTCTTCAGCTCGGTCAGAGCATCAGGTAGAAACACAACAATAAGAACTGCTTTAAGACTGTTTTTCATCTGTTGTCCTGGACAGGTGGTAATTTGTCTTTTTCAAAACAGTAAAATTAACAAAAAAAAATACAATCTGAACATAGATATGCAGTAGAAGTATATATCAACATCATAAAAAGAAAGTGAATATTCACACGTCATTTTCTAATTACATACGGTCAGTGCTGAACTTTTTTTTTGCAGCACAGACCCAGAGGAAAAGTTAGGCTTTGGATTACATTTAGGGTTATGTTGATAAATGGTTTCTGAGTGTGGCTGTGTCTGCAGCACACTGTTCCTCCAGGGGATGGGTTAACTGCAGAGAACAAATTTCACATCGCTCGGTGCATGGCAGCTGGGACTTTAAGTTTAAATAACTGCATCCAACAACATTTAGCCCTGGACATACTAAAAAGATGTGCAGGTAATAATTTGTACAAGTAAAAATACAATCCAAATATAAGCGAGCAGTAGAAATATGATATAATGTGAGTAAATGCGTTTGGGTTTATGTATCTGTTTTTAGGAGGCTGGAATAACGACCCCACTGCAGGGCAGTTCCTGAACATTTTCTGCCGTATGATGGTTGGCTGTGGTGTCTCTCCAAGTGGATCACGAAACGTGCAGCACAAGATCAGAGTGTCTCCCTGTCAGCTGCAGACATGCACTCTGCTTTGATATCAGAGGAAGATCTCCCATCCCCATTTGCAGGTATCCCAGCATTCATGTGAAAATTCTTACCATCTGCTCCACCTGGAGAACAATAGTGGGCTGGTGGTCCCTCAGAGGGGACAGTGAAGGTGGTCAGAACAGTAGAACATGGGATGCATCAGAACTCTATAGAGATAGGCGTCAATGTGTCAGTCTTTTATGTTTCCGCTGAAATTGGTTCAGAAATGTGTTTTTACTCAGGAAGCAGATCACATCATTCAGGATTAACAACCACAGTTTTTATATCTTATTGTTTCTGTGTTCCATAAAATAAGGCTGGACTACAAGACAACATGGACTACCCTGGAGATCCAGAGTGCATCACATGCAAGAGGCTGTTAGTTTTTAGTGTTTTAGTCGTGATATTTAGTTCTTATCTAAATATTTCAGCTTAGTTAGATCTGTAAATATCAGCCATGTCTTTTTTTATTTTGTTTTATGCTATTCAAATAAAAAGTAAAGTTTATCTTACAGTTAAAAACATAAGAGTTTATAAAATGACGTTAGTTCTCTTGTATTCATAGCTTAACAGTTCTATTTTTTAAACAAGTAAATTAAAGTTTAGATCATACTTGTGTTTATGTGATTGTTTATGCTGTTGGCTTCAGCAGTTTATAGAGCATTTCTCAGTATGTCTTTGGTCACCACAGAAATCCTAGGTAACGTAAATGTTTACAACCTGACAATTTTGTGCTTATTTCTTTTTTGGGTGTCTTCTAAACTTTTTAACTGCCAATTTTAAATTTACATCTGTTTCCAACACTGTAACTTAATCTTTTATGGTATATATCATTCGTAATTTTGGAACATTTTAAAAATTAAAATGTTTTTTTGTCTTTTCACAAATAATTTTCAGAGGATTTGCTGTTGATCAAATATTCCATTTAAGCATTTCAACAAGAAAAGTAGATGTAATCCAAAATCTTAAACTAAAGTGACTATTTTACCTTAAAAATTAAAAACAAAAATGTAAATACATCCATCCTCCTAAATATATTTGAATAATGTTGCTCTACATCTGTGGATTCTGTCAAATCTAAGTCATTTTTCTGCGCTAAGGTTTAGTTTTAATTTAAGATTTTCTCTTTTGTTTCTTCAATGTCTTTTTTAGTGAAATACAAGGTGGGGGTCTGCGGTGAAACCTTTGGTGCTTATCGTCAGATTTTGGACCAAATTCAGACTCCAGACTTAAATTTGATGAAGGGAAAGGATGAAGAAAGTTGCATCGCCATCGTTTTCTGTCCTGTTGTGTCTCGGGCAGGAACAGAGGGTGAAGCAGCCATGAAGATGGTTCCAGGTATCATCATTTTCTTCAGGTACAATGTTGAAAAAAAGCACTCTTTTAATTCTATTTATTTTATACTTCATGCAGGGTTCATACTTGGTGTTGTTTCTTTATAGATAATGCATAATTCAATCATTGGTTTTTATGGCCCTCCAAACTCATGGCTTAAAAATGGACAGTTCCTTCTTACTGATTTTTGAATAAATAAACACATTTTCCTCTTTTGTTGTTGTTTTCTCTGTAGGTGATGATCCTGTCATTCTGCTCTTGATGCATTACTCCCACGAGCACAGGCACGTTCCTCTTCAAAAGTCTTAGATAGTAACCCTATTATTGTTTTTGAGGTCCATGTTTTTTACCATCACAAACAGAGAGGTCTACTGAGGTCATTTACAATTTGAATTTACCAAACTATCAATGACAGTTTGTAGGTCATGTGACACCTTTGAATAATTAAACAAAAGATTTGATCAAACTTAGTAACTTAGTCTGTTTGTTTACTGTGTGAATTTACAGAGGACTTAAGTCAACAATTTGCATATTTTAGTATATCTTATGAAGATATACAAATAAGTACTAAAAAAATGGATGTCCCTTAAAGCCTGTGTTTTGCGTTTGTTGATCTTTATTTAATCATAACAGTTTTATTGATAAGGTAAGAAGCCTCAGGCTCCTCCTCCATGGACGTCATCTGTGCCGTCATGACTCAGAAATCAATTTCACTGTCCTATAACTGGAAACGGTAAGTTGACTTTTAATGTCTGTAATATTACAAACATAAAAAAGTCAACTCACCAGTATAAGATATAATAATATATGATATAAATAACATACTGTTGCTCTTTATCTGTGGGTTCTGTCATATTTAAGTAAATTTCTCCCCTGAGGTTAAGTTTTTTATTTTAAGAGTTTCATTTTAAAGTTTGTCTTGTGAGGTTAGAGATGGTGATCGGTGGTCACACCTTTGGTGCTTTTCTTCAGTTTTTGAATCCAACTGAGACACCAGACTTCAATTTGATAGAAATACACAATGAAGAAAGCTGCATCACCATCGTTTTCTGTCCTTTTACGTATCGGCCAGGAACAGATGTTGAAGCAGCCATGAGGATGGTTTCGTGGTTATTGTCACTTTCTTCTGGTACAATGTTGAAAAAAAGGACTCTTTATATTCTATTTATTTTGTACTCAGGTCACATTCTGTGTTGTTTCTTTATAGATAATAAATAAATGGAAACGTTCAAATGCCCAGCCATTATTTTCCTGCTCTCCACAGATGATGTACTTGTCATGCACCACGTACAAGACGTCAATCAAACTATTCCAATGACAAAATGGTCTTTTCACTCCAGTGTTGTTCTGCAAATCAATGTTTGTTTGTTTGCTTTTGACAAGGAAGCTCATGGATTGTTAAGATGTCCAGAAAATTCAGCCGCTGTCTTACAGATACAAAATAAATTACTGGAGGTCAGTGAAGAAACAAGTGTACAGAGGAGGACTGCTGTTTGTCCTGATGATGAGAGGGGCTCTTATTTTGAAAGTGGTGACCGTGGTTTAGATTTTAAGCTGTTTGGTGGTAGTGTTGCAGTAGTAGAAGTAGTAGTTGTAGTGATGACAGTGAAACTAAAAGTATTTGGGAAGGTGCTAAATAACAACTGACCAGTAATGAACATATTTCCCTTCCCTTCATTGCGTTAGTGTTTAATAAATCTTCAAATCTATTTATTTAGATCGTTTTGTTAGTAAATGATATATTGTATGAAGAGGATAATTTCTTTTTATGTTCCACATTTATACTTTGGATTCATTAAACTATTAATAACAGATTATAAGTCAGATAACACCTTTGAATATTCAAATAAAATATTTTGTCAAACTTATTGTTATCCCCTGGTTGTTTACATTTTTAAAAAATGACAATGAAATTCAGTCAACATTTTAGTAAATTTAAGTAATTACGTTCTATTTAATAGTGTTCCAGACATTAACTCTATAATACAACATAATATTCAGACAATGATTCCAAATAGTGTGTTTTGCATCTTTAAATGGTTTTGTTGATCCAGTCAGAAGCCTCAGACTCCTACATGAACGTCATCAGTGTCTCATGACTCAGAAATCACTTTCACATTACTCAAAACGGTAAGTTGACTTCTTATGTCTGTGAATGGTTATGCTAGTGGGGTATTATAGTTTGCTTTTATACTTAAATTAATTGGAGATCAAAGAACAACAAAAAATTGTTGAGATCTGCCCTTAATGTCTAAATTAATTCTTCATATGTTTTTATAAAGTCTTTCTTCTGGGTGTTTCCACACTTTGTTCTTAGCTTTTTAAGACTTTACTTCAGAAAATAGAAAACTGCAACACAGACAGAGTTTCTTCTAACAAGAAAGTTACATTTTTCATTCTGACACAGAAGTCACCTCATCTTTCTTTAAAATAATTCTAAGGTTTTATTCCACAACAGTCTCTTAGTGGTTTGTGCTAAAGCCACTTTTTACTTTCGCTTTGTGTTTTCCTTATCTGAATTCTATGAACTGATGTTTTTGTCTCTAAAATAAAAAAAAAAACACAGGTTTGAAATTAAAATTTGCTAAATTGCAATCCAAATGATCGGTTGTGAGAAAACATTTCATTTGCAGCGTAAATAAAGCTGTACACAAATATCACTTCATAGAATGGTCATCTGTGCAGATAAAAACCAAATCTCTTCTTCCAGATGCTGGTGGTGTAGCTGTGTACCTTGACAGGAAAAAAAAGACAAAAGATCAGCTGGATAAACTGCAGCTTGTGTTAAAATGGGAGAAGACATCAAGAGAACTCTGGATTCTGGAGGAAGACGTCAGTATGAAGTTTTTTGTAACAAAATATACAGCTACAAACACAACAGGTCGTCATTCTTGCATTCACCTCAACTGCTTTGGTCCAGCTAGTGTCACATAATCAAAGACATTTGTTAAAGACATCTTGGTTTTTTTTGTGTTTTTTTTAACTATTTTTGATCTGGCTATTTTTTATTTTCAGGTTGTTCATCAGACAGCGATACACCTCTGATAAACAATGAGAACCAAGAGAATGGTTTGTCTTACTGGAAAAGAAAACCCCTTTAATATGTAGAGAATGTGTATTTTCTTGTATTTATGTGATTATACCAAAAGAGAATCATTTGTGTCCCCAGCACATTATTGCATTATACATGTATAAATAAAATTAATAACAGAAATATATATATATAAACATACATACATACTTAGATACATCCATACACACAGACACAATTCAAAGCGTTGTGCACCTAAATCATTGTGGAAATTGTTTTTATATATATTTTTTATATTTTTAAAATGCATCCAAAAAGCTTATACATAGAATTTCTTGGTTGTCCCCTCAGCCAAATGCTACATTTTACCACAATGTATCATCAACAAAACTCTTCCAAAATCAGATTTTTTTTTGCGACTGTCCCCAGGTTTTGACTCATTGCTGTTACCCCAACACGTTTCCCACCCTTAAACATTTAGTACATTCCACCAGTGACTTTTCTGTAGGTAGTGAGGTCATTTTGGTCAAATGCAGGTCATGGCAAGATCAAAGTTAAGTTATGTCATTTTTTTATTTCTATTTAAAGAAATATTAGCAAAGTGAGAGATGGTCAATCTAAAATCTCAGTCCTGTTACCTAAATCAGTTTCAGGATAAATGAAATGTATTATCACATTCATATCAGTCTGAATAGTTGTCTGATTGCTGAATGACATGCATTCTAAACTTTTAGATTAAAATACCTTTATTTGTAGTTTGATAATAGAAAAGGTTTGATTATATTATTAGAGAAATACAAGTGAACAAAATATAGTCGTATTTTTGTCAAAGAAATTACAGTTTTCCTAAAACAATCATTTCTTCTACATTATCTGTTTCTTTTCAAGGATACATTGATGATGTTTGATTTAAAAACGTATTTTTCAAATGCCATTTTAGTTTTGGTGACAGCAGAGAAAAAATAGCGATGATAATAAACTTATGAAAGCTGCAAAAAAGTGAAATAAAGTCACCTGAGATTGACCACTCTTCATTTTGAATAAGTCAATGTTTACCGGGATATTACTAAATTCTATATAAAAAAATTGTGAAAAATTAAGTTCAGTTTTGAAGAATTTTGAGAAACAAATGTTCGTCTTTTGGCGGAATGAGCCATTAATAACTTATGCTGTCCTTTTTTTTTTTTAAACAAAGCTTCAGTAAAATACTGTAACTCCCGTTTCTTTCATGATCTCACTCTTCAACTGCTCCACTGTTGTTTGGGGTTCTGCAGGGACTTCCTCTGGGCTCCATTCTGAAAGAACACTGCTGTGCTGTCAGATATTTCTCCGATTAGGAAAGGTTTCACAGTTACTGTCTTGTTTACAAGATTTCAAAAACTGGATGGCCCTAAGCTTCTTAAGCTTTAAGAAGTGATGGCATCTGGTCTAACCAGCTCCTGTGACCCCTCCTCAGTGAAGCTGGGTCCCCTGGCTCCAGTTTTAAAACAGTCTGTGTCAAACCTGGGTTTTAAAATGGACAGTTGTTTTAAACTTCACAACTAAATTAGTTCAGTGGTAACATCCAGTTCCTCGGTTGGTGAAACCAACCATTTTTACCAAAACTGCCTTTTTAGACAGTAATCCATTCTGTCATTACATCTCAACTGGATTACTGTCATTCTCTTTATTTTGGAGTTAGCCACTTGTCCGTCTCACATCTCCAGCTGGTCCAGAACACTGCTGCTCGGGTTCTGGTCGGACGTGTGAAAGGGAACCATATAATCCCCATCCTGGCTACCCTTCACTGGCTGCCTGTTCATTTTAGAGTTCATTTCAAGATTTTTTTACATTTCTTTTTAAATCTTAAATTAAATTAAATTAAATTAAAATTTAACTTGGATAATTAAATAACAATATTGAAATACATACTTCCTCCTCAATATTTATTTTAATAATCTTGCTCTTTATCAGTAGTTTTTTTCTGTGACGTTAAATTTTAATTGAAGATTTTCACTTTTGTGTCTGTAATGTCTTCTCTATCAACAGTGAGGTACAAGATGGTGGTCTGTGGTGAAACCTTTGGTGCTCATCTTCAGCTTTTGGACCAAATTCAGACTCAAGACTTAAATTTGAAAGAGGCAAAGGATGAAGAAAGCTGCATCACCATCATTTTCTGTCCTGTTGTGTCTCGGCCAGGAACAGATGCTGAAACAGCCATGAGGAAAGTTCCAGGTATTGTTGCATTCTTCAATTGGAATGTTGTAAAAAATAGGACTCTTAAAACTGTTGAGTTTATTCATCTCAATGCATGTTCTTTGTTGTTTGTTTTTATTTTATTCATAAAATCTGTGGTTTTTATGGCCCTCCAAGTTCATAATTTTAAATGTTTACCTCCTTCTTTCTGACTTGTAGGATAAATAAATATAATCTTTCAAATATTTTTCTTTTTTTTTGGTTTCTCTATAGATGGTGTTCCTGTCATTCTGGTCTTGATGCATCACTCACAAGAATCCAAACAAAGTTTCTTCTCAAAAGTTCTATCTAGTAACTCTAATGTTGTCTTGGAGGTCAATATTTTCTACCACGAGAGTCTTAAAAGTTTATTATTGGTTGAACAAAAGGAAGAAGCTGTGAAGGAGTTGAAGAAAGTACTAATGAATCGTCACAGACAACACTCTGGATCTAACAATAAAAATCAAAGCAGGAGTTGTTCTATCCTTTAATAAAATTTGATGTGTTGTTGGCTTTAGTAGTACAGTTCATTTCTGTATCAAGCTTAAGTTAGGTAACATGAGTTCAATCACGTGTTTTAATTAACTGCACATGCAGCTAAAAAACAAGATTTTGTTCATAATGGAATACAAAACAGGACCTTTTGAATTTAATTTTGTCCATATTTACATTGTATTCAATGTATTCTTTTGTTGCATAGCAACATAGCAATAAAATGTGTTTCATTGTGTGCTGCAGAAATGTGTTGTTGTCATAAACAGACAAACATCTGGATCCAAGTGCAGCAGGTTTTATTGACACAGACAGAAGGAGAGGAGTCAAGCACAGCTAAAAGTCCACAAAGGTAAATCAGGGTCAGCTAAGCAAAGGGCAAACACGAGCACGAGTGGTCAGGGTCTGAGTGAGGGTCGAGGCAGGCGACAACCAATCAGAGTTGAAGATGAAGCAGGATCAAGTGAACAGAAGATCAGATCAGGATGAAACCACTCAGTAAACTCAGGCTGAGCTGGTACTCAGGTGATGGGTTCCGCTGATGGCCAGATTTTTTTAAATAATGAATTTATTTATTTCCTTTTATTTTGAACAATAGGTAACAGAAAACACTACAAGTACAGTGTAATTGGCACATCAACATACAACATTAACAAACCAGAGGGTTATATTATATATACACTCCAAAAGTAAAAAAAATATATTTGCAGCTCCTTTAAAATATGAAATGTTCTTAAAGTCTTCAGAGTTCGCATGTGTTCTATTTTAGATACCAAACAAGATATTTGATTTCTGATAAATTTATTGGTGCATCTTTTCTATTGTAATTTCTATATATATAATTTCAATGAAAATTTCAGCAGTATAATTAATGTATGGTAAATGTTTTAGAATCTGAAGTGAACTTGTGGGAACTACATGAAAAACAACTGTGTACTCTTTAGGTGTCACTGGAAAGCTAAAAGTCTGAAGGAATTCTGAATACGACATGAGTAAACCGTCTTTATTCACTAACTAATTGAATTCATCTATCAAGCCAAAATAAAACAGTAATTTAATTTTTTGGAAAAGGATTTTTTTTTTTTTCTAAATAAAATATCTGTGTGGGCTACAGTTGTGTTTTTGAATCAATATCCAAGATAAAATGCCCTGTTTATTGAATTCAGCTGATTTTAAGGGAATTTTAACAACAAAACATTACTCTTGAGTAGTTTATATAACCCAAAAAGATTATTGAACAAATACATCAGAGAAGCAAATGCTTTTATGATTTCTCAAAAATGTTGTCATCCATTTAATAGTCTTCCAAATAAATGCAAATCTCTCATAAACCATTCATTTAATTTAGCTTGAGTTTTTCAAACGTTAACTTGTGACATTCCTCTTTATCTTTACAAATAACAATTCCAAGATAGGTTACTTCTTCATTAACTGGTATCCCTTTAAAACTGTGTGGATTACAATTATTGTGGTGCAAACAGAGCAGATTTAGTAATATTCAATTTTAATTCTGAGAAATTACTAAATGCTCTAACACAGTTTACTGCAGTTCGTATGTGCTTTGAGTCCTTTAAAAAGATTGCTGTCTCATCTGCTAATTGGCAAATTTTAAATTTTTTACCAACAGAGTTGACACCTTGAAAGGGAGACATTTTTATATGTGTCCACTGTCTGAGCAACTAACAGAAACAAAAATGGTGACACCAGGAAGCTGTGACTAATACCACCTGAAATATTAAATTTTGCTGACGTTCCTGTTGTCAGTTTTACAGAGCTAGAACAACCATTGTAAAATGTTTGAATGGCATTATAAAAATATCTTCCAAAAACAATAAAGGAAACAGTTTTTAATGTAAAGTCGTGTTCAATGGTATCAAAAGCCTTAAAAATAAATGAATAACAGGAAGCTATTTTCTGGTAAGAGGTCACTGTTATCTATCATATCTAATATTAAATGTAAGCTATTACTTATGTCTTTTTTTTAATCAAAAAACAAGATTGTTCTTTATCTATTATTTGATCTAATCCATATTTGAGGCTTCTTAGTATTGCATTGTTGTTCAGTAGACTTTGTCATGTCCAAAATCTTTTTTAGTGTAATTTATCTATTTTCATTTTCATTCTATTCCCTCTGAAGGGGAAGGTAACATGAAAACCAGCAGTGGGACAGAGAGGAATGTATGTAGCCTTCTTACCTCACTGTTTTGTGCCATCCCCATTGTCTACTTTGAGAATGATCGTTTTTTTCTACACAGTAAGAAGAAGCTTCACTGTATGACACCATAAAGGCAGCCAAATGGTGCAGAACACAGGCATTTCAAGGAAGATATTCCCTGCCTGAGCTTGAATATACATAACAACAGCGGTTTTATAACTTTTAATAGGTCATGCTAAAACAAAAAGTCATGACTTACATTTAAATTTAAACTTCTGTGCTATTGAGCACACCCACGTAAGAAAAGTGCTTCTCCTCCGCGACATAGCGCAATATGGAACTCCCTCGCTACTCAGGGTTCTGTATTCCTCCGCCTCGAGGGTAGCCCTTAAAAAAACTAGTTTTTGACAACACTTTCACTACACATGCCCCAAAAAAATGGAGTGGTAGGGCGAAGGGAAGAATTTGTATTGGGCCTACGTCTCCCGGCTGGCCTGGGTTCTCAGGGTCCCCCAAGAGGAGCTGGAGTAAGTGGCCAAAAAGAGGGAAGTCTGGGCATTTTTGCTTCGACTGCTGCCCCCACGATCTAGTCCCGGATGAGCAGAAGAAGATGGATGGGTGGATAGATGGATGGATGGATGTTATAAAGATGAAACAAGAAGAGAAAAAAGAAACACTGAAAGAACTTCAAAACTGTATGAGTGAAGGGAAGAGAGAGCCGTGGAGCTGGAGGAGCCTTTCATGTTTTCCTTTCAGTTGACAAGTGACTCTGAAACATTTTGTGCAGAAATAATGTGTGAAGAAGAATATGTGAAGAACTGTGTGTGATTTGAGGAGCAATAAACCCAGTGTTTGCCTTTTATGTCTCTTGATTAAAAAAAATGTTTTGTCTATGTGTTGCATTACAATGCTAAAGTCATTTCAAACTCTTAGCCTTTAGACAAGTTTGTGTAGCACATTTTACATACAAAAACAATTCAAAGTGCTTTACATAAAACATTAAAAGAAACAATAAAGATGTGATCATTGAAATAAGATTTAAAGAAAGTTAGAAAGAACTGAATTTAAAACACGCATAGATAAACATGTAAACTATTGAATATAAACTAATCAAATGCAGTTGAACAGGTGGGTCTTTAAACTGGATTTAAATAAACTGAGTGTTTCAGCTGATCTGAGACTTTAAATTGTGCCTGTGGGACCATGGTTAGATGTCTAGCATCGGATAAGGAGATTTATTTGCCACTTTTAACTGACCTGAGACTAAGTGTGAACTGAACTGAGATACAGTTTAAAGGCCACAGCAATATGACACAATATCTTGGTGTAACCTGGTGTATTCTGGGTATATTTTATCTTTTGTTATAATTTAACACTTAATAACAGTAAAGCTTTGATCAATGAATAGCAGGTACACCTGATAAGGTGAACTTTGATTCCAAGAGACAACAAATGTTACTGTCAGTAGTTTTGTTCAGTCTGCCTTTCTTGTTCCTGTAGCCAAATATAAAAAGGAGCATTTTTCTAACAAAAAAAAAAAATCACAAAGCAAGAGGGTACATATCCAAAAGGATGATGTCATGCGCACAAATTTATGTCCGATCATCACAAAAATTGATGGAAACTTATGTTGGTGGCACGTAATACTTGCAGCCAAGATGCATACGGGAATGCCTACTTTGCCCGCACATAATTGAAGTGTGTCTGAGGCTGAATAATGTTGGTCGCATGTAAAGTTAAAGTCCCATTAGCTGTTGTTCTCTGCATTTAGTCCAGCCCCTGTGGGAGCGCTGAGATGCAAGACACGCTCAGGAACCCTAATTCTTCCTCGTGGTTCATGCGGCCAAGAAAAAGGTTCAGCACTGGCCACACGTATTTGGAAAATTATGTGTGAAAAGTCACTTTCTATCCTAAAATCAAAATTACTAACTTTTATCCAAATGATAAAATATTTCTGAATTGAGCCTTAAATAAAGTAAATTGAATTAAATTAAGGGCTGCACGGTGGCGCAGTGGTTAGCGCTCCTGCCTCACAGCAAGAAGGTTCCCGGTTCAAGCCCTGGCTGGTGGACCTTTCTGTGTGGAGTTTGCATGTTCTCCCCGTGCATGCGTGGGTTTTCTCCGGGTACTCCGGCTTCCTCCCACCGTCCAAAAACATGCTTCATAGGTTGATTGGTCACTCTAAATTGTCCCTAGGTGTGAATGTGAGTGTGCATGGGTGTGTGATTGTGGCCCCTGCGACAGACTGGCGACCAGTCCAGGGGTGTACCCTGCCTTCGCCCATGAATAGCCGGGTTAGGCTCCGGCAACCCCATGACCCCGAAAGGGATAAAGCGGATTGGAAAATGAATGAATGAATGAATGAATTAAATTAATCAAACCATCTCCCCAGTCTGGTAAGTGACAATATTGCATGAGGAAACTTGTAAAATGCAAAGAAGTAGATGCCAATTCTGGTGACGAAGAAGAATCACATACAGTGGGCGGAGCACAACTTGGGTGGAGCGCAACGTTTAACTCTGCCCACGTTGAGCCACTCCCCGGTCTGCACACTACAGCCAGGGGCTTCTCGCCTTAACAGCGTGTCTGCGCGTGTCCACTCATGAAAACAAATAAACACTGAACTTTTTAAAGATGGATGTGAATGTTGTGGTGCCTAATATTTTTGACCCATAGTCCGATCTGGAATTTCTATATGCGAGGTGCAACATGTGTGGAAATGTAGCATTAGCTCGGTTATTATACGCCTATACTGCTTAATTTCAGCTAGTTGTATGATTTATTTATGGGTCTGGCATCTTCATCAGGTTTGATTGTAGGAATGGTGCCAGCTCTGAGGATCAGACTGCCGGATGATCCACTTTGATATCAGCCAAGGTTACAAAAACAGTCATCTGTGAAGTGGCAGTCACAAACCAAAACTTGCTGGCCGGTCTGTCGCACTCCCCTAGATAAATTCCAGTCATTTCTGAAGATCAGGCTTTTCTTTGAGAAGGCTGAATAAACACAGAAATCTCTCGCAGCCTAAGAAACATTTTCTCCACTTAAAAGACATTGCATTGCAAGAAAAGCTAGCTGTTGTTTTCTCTGCAGATCAACAGAAACCACTTTGTCTGAGAGTCGTTTTACTGATCACCGCTAACACAGCTAAAAGTGGGTGTGTGTTTATGTTAGCCTGGGGGCGGGGCTTACAGTGCAGACTCTTCCTGGTAGGGGGTGTTCTCACTGGTTTACGTCACACGGTGAGGACCTGCTGGTTTTCATGGGTATGGGAGAGGCTGCTGCTAAGAGCGTTGGTTCTTGGAGGATTACTTAAAAATGTGTGAATGGATCAAAGTATCGCTTTGGGGTTCTTTATAGTGAGGAATGAACAATATAATACATTTAAAAGCTCAAAAAGTTGATTTTTCATGGGATAGGCTTTTTAAATGAACTTAGGCAGCCCAAACTATCATTACCACATTGTAGGTCATGTAACACTTGATTAATTAAATGAAATATTTTATTGAACTTATTAACTTCACCTGTTTGATTAATTGTATAAAATTATAGTGAAATTCAATCCTCTGTTTTGGTAGATGGAAATAATAAACATTAACATATTAACCTTTTATTCCATAAATATTACTGTTCTGGAGAGTGTTTTGCATATTTATAAATATGCGTGCGTGTGCTTCTACAGTCAATGGGCTTTAAACACTTTTTTTGTCCTGTAGGCTCCTCCTACATGAACGTCATCAGTGTTGTCGACTCAGAAATCACTTTCACTTTCACTTTCTCTTCACTCAAAACGGTGAGTTGAGTTTTTATGTCTGTAAATGTCCATTATAATTAAGTATTAGACTTTGCTTTTATGTTTACATAAATTTTAGATCTTAGAACAACTTCTAATGTTGAGATTTCCCTATGTATTTCATGAATTCTTCATATAAGCTCCTTTCTGTGTCTCGTTGTTCTTCATTGTTTAATTTAAAAAATGTTCAAGGTTTTTCAAAAGCCTTTTATTCCAACACCGAAACAGGTCAGAAAAACTGGGATTTCCTTCTTCAAAGGGCGGAACCATGTCGACTCCAAGTCAGGAATTAGAAAACAGCAACACATGCACAGCTTCTAAACTGAAAAGTAAGTGACATTTATTTTAGACAAATATACTCACCTGTTTATTTAAACTCTAAAATGTCACATTAAATTTTTTGCCCCACCTCTATATATGAGGCATTATTCTATTTTTTTTTTCTTCTTTCAAATCTGAGCTATCATCTGTGTAGAGGATTTTTATTCTCTTATATTCGTAACTTACACTGTCTTATTTTTAAACAAAGCTTCATCTACAGAGAGTGGAACAATGTCGACCCTGCTTCAGGAAATAGAAAACTATGATGCACGCGCAGCTTCTGTACTGAAAAGTAAGTGACATTTTGGACTATTTAACTCACCTGTGATCCTAAACTCTGACATGTCACATGGATATTTAGGCCCCGCCTCTATATATGAGCCATGACTCTATAGTTTAATCAAACCTGGTATTTTTAGAGGCAGATTTCCAGACTGACTCAGAGATCCAGACCCTGACCAGAGAAGACCTGAATGAGCTGTTTCCTGGATCAGATAAGCAGAAACTGAGAAAGATCTTTGAAATAATTCAAAAGCAGGTGGGTAAAGCTTAATCTCATTCATGCATTTCCAAACACATTCTAAAGGATTTTCTTTTCTGTCTGACACAGAAGCCAACACAGTGGCTCCTGGAAGAACCCGAGGGTGTTAGCCAACCAGAGTCTCTCAGGGGTTTGTGCCAAAGTCACTTTTTACTTTTACTTTTATTTTTATTATTATTTTCATCTGAATTATTATATGTGGAGATGTTCTGAAAATCAAATTTCTTCGTCCAGATGTTGTGATCGCTGTTTGTCTTAAACGGATAAACACAAAAGATCAGCTGGATGAGGATCAAGCTCACGTTAACAGGCCAGAGGACCTCAATAAAAATCTGGATTCTGAAAAAGGTTGTTATGAAGATTTTTAAATAAAGTATAAATCTCTGTGGAGTTTGCATGTTCTCCTTTTGCATCCATAGGTTTTCATTTGGCACTTTGGTTCCCTCCCATAGTCTAAGAATATCCATCAGAAGTTCATTGATTATTCTAAATTGGCCCTAGAAGTGAATGTGAGAGTGTGTTGTTGTTTTTCTTTGTGTGGCTTTCAGATGGAAAAGCAAACTATCGGGTTTACCCAGCCTTTGCCCGACATTGGCTGAAATAGGCTCCAGCAACCCATTGTCTCTGAAATGTATTGATCAGGTTCAGAAAATGGCTGAATGGAAGATAAAGCTGCAAACACCATAGATTTGCATTCATCTCATACACAATGATCAATATAACTATAGATTTTTACAAAAAAACACAGAAGACATGTATACATCTCAGTACTGTTGTGTTTTTTTTTCTTTTTCTTGTCTGATAATTCTGAATTTTTTTGCACCGCTGACTGTACATTTCTATTTGTTTGCAACACTGTGATTGATTTTATTTACAAAGTAAGTTTTAACGAGGTCTGTTTCACTTTTTTAAATTGAGTGTATATTTTTAAATGCAAATAATTTGCAGCAAGGTTTTTCTTTTGCATTTCTATTGTAATCTTGCATTAAACAATGAAGTAGATGTCCTATAATACAAAATATCACATTATTTTGACCTCTTTACAACAGGCATGATTCTTTATTTTAACCAAACCTGGTATTTTCAGATGCACATTTCCAGACTGACTCTGTGATCCAGACATTGACTCGAGAAGGCCTGCAAAAGCTTTTTCCTGGACCAAACTATCTTAAACTGAGAAAGACCGTCTTTGAAATACTTCATAATCAGGTGGGTAAAATGTAATCTCTGTCATACATTTAAAAACACATTTGATTAAATGTTTTATGTCTGAAGCACAAGGCAACTTATCTGCTTCTGGGAGAAAGTGGAGCTGTTTCCCAACAAGACCATGTCAAAGGTGTGTGCAAAAGTCAATAATGACTTTCACTTTGAATTTCTTAAACTGTGCAGGTGTTCTTATAACCAAATTTCTTCATTCAAATGTTGGTGTTTTAGATGACTACCTTATCAGGAAACAGAACATGAAGGATCAGCTGGATAAAATGCAGGCTGTCCTTGAAAAAGGTAAATAGGATGTTTTCATTCACACATACATACATACATACATACATAGATATAAACAAATATACATAAAAATATTTATGTATAAATAGGAGCCATTTCAGTTCATTTTTTTTCCTCATTAATATACACACATCACCCCATATTGAAGAAAAAAACAGAATCTTTGACATTTTTGCAGATTTATTAAAAAAGAAAACCTGCAATATCACATGGTCCTAAGTATTCAGACCCTTTGCTCAGTATTTAGTAGCAGCACCCTTTTGATCTGATTTAGTCATATAAATATGTGTGTGTGTGTGTATATGTATACATTTTTTTTTATTTGGAAAGTGTTAACTCAGATATCCCAGAAATGTCTTTTGTGTGCACAAAACCCATCAACAGTAAGAAAAGCAGAACTCAAAAGACATAAAAGAAAGACATAAAAGTCTTTCTTTTATGTCTGTCTGACAAAGTTTGCATGATCAGAAATTAATGCGAAATGAAAGACAGTTGCTTCGCTAAGTGTAAATAATTTGCATGATTGTTTATTTTCTCAGGTTATTTATCAGACACCAAAGCTTCTGTGACAACCAGTGAGTAACAAAATAAAATTATTTCTCTTGGTAAAAAAAAAACAAAAAACGCTTGTTTATGTAGAAGATATTTATTTTCTTGAATTCATAACTTATACTGTTCTATTTGTTCAACGAAGCTTCAGTAAAATAAGTTAGGATCATAATTGTTTTTCATGTGATTGTTTATGTTGTAGAAAAAGAAAATCACTTCTTTCAATTTTTATGGAGTCGTTCCCAGAATCTCTCAGGTAACATATATTTTCAGCCTCAAAATGTGATACTTATTTCTTTTTTTGTGTGTGTTACTGTTACTTTCTATAGTGTGTTAACCTCTGATTTTTAATGGATGGATGGATGGATATTTTTTTTCAATCATCTTTTTGTAACTTTTTAAAAATTGTCATCATCTTTTTTGTCTTTCTCCAACTAAATTGTAGAGGATATTTTTGCTCCTTATTTATTTATTTTCAATTAAAAACTAAATAGTTAAAATCCAAAATGTTAAATTAAACTTCTTAAATTAAACTTAAATTAAACTTCTTAAACTTATCTAACCTCATTAATTTGATACCAATTGTGTTATACTTACCTTTTCTTTTTTATAAATCAATTTTAGTTGTTATGGGTATTGTGTGTGTGTGTGTGTGTGTGTGTGTGTGTTAATTTTTTAGTGTGAAGGACTTTCTTTTGCTTTTGGTTTTGAAATTATAAAAAGTTATCACTCTGTTAAAGACTTTGTGTTACAAAAAGAATGACAAGTGCCTTACAAATGTATTTCTATTTATGTTGCTCTTTATTAGTGGATTCTGTCAAATTAAAGTTCTTCTGCTGTGAGGTTAACTTTTAACTTAAGATTTTCACTTTTGTGTCTTTAATGTCTTTTCTAGTGAAATACAAGATGGTGGTCTGTGGTGAAACCTTTGATGCTCATCTTCAGCTTTTGGACCAAATTCAGACTCCAGACTTAAATTTGATGAAGGGAAAAGATAAAGAAAGCTGCATCACCATCGTTTTCTGTCCTGTTGTGTCTCGGTCAGGAACAGATGCTGAAGCAGCCATGAAGCAAGTTCCAGGTATTGTTGCATCCTTTAATTTGGTGAAACTCTATTGAGTTTTACATCTCAATTCATCCATCCATATATTTTCTTAACCTGCCTTATAGCTTTTAGGATCATGAGGTTCCCAGGGCCGAACCCGCTAGCACTCACATTCAAACTTTAGGACAATTTAGAATCATTATTTAAACCACCAAGCCACTCATGTACAGGAAGAACACGCAAACTCCACACAGAAATGTCCCACCTGGGACTCGAACCGGGGTCGTCTTGCTGTGAGTGCTAACTATTCACCATGCAGCCAACCTTAATTCATATTCTTTATTATTTTATAGTTAATAAATCAAAGGTTTTCATGGCCCTCCAAACTCATAGTTTAAAATGTTTATGTACTTTCTGCTGACTTTTTTAATACTGTAAATGAATATAATCTTTCACATATTATCCTCTGTTGTTTTTCTTTTCTCTATAGGTGATGATCCTGTCTTGTTGGTCGTGATGCATTACTCCCAAGAGCCCAAACACGTTTCCTCTTCTAAAGTCCTGAGTAGTTATCCTAACGTTCTTTTGGAGGTCAATATTTTCTACCATGACAAAAAGAAGGGTTTACTGAAATGCCAACAAAACCAAAATGCTGTCACTGAGTTAAAGAAAGAACTAAAGAAGTATAGCAAAACACAAAGCTCTGGATCTGGCAAAAAAAATCAAAGCAGCAATTTTCCTTCCTCTTAAAGTCTGATGTATTGTTAGCTTTGGTAGTGCAGTTTTATTGTAGTAACATGATGGAACTGGGTAATGCTATTTACTATTATTATAATTATTATCAAGAACTTGCTAAAAACTGTTAAAAACTATATATATATATATATATATATATCACACACACACCATCACTTGGTACTGCCACATCCACCACAACAGCTTATCCACCACTACAATGTCTGGTTGGTTCACCATTACCATCCTGTCCGTCTGTACCTGGAAGTCCAACAGGATCTCTGCTCTCTCATTCTCTACCACTTTCAGAGGTGTTTCCCATTTTGACGTTGGGGTTTCCAGTCCTTTTTTTGCACACATGTTCCTGTATACTATCCCAGATACTTGGTTGTGGCGCTCCATGTATGCTTTCCCGGCCAGCATTTTACACCCGTCATTATGTGCTGGATTGTTTCAGGCGTCTCTTTGCACAGCCTTCACCTTGGGTCTTGTCTGGTGTGGTAGATCTGAGCCTCCATCGTTCTGGTGCTCAGGGTTTGTTCCTGAGCTGCCAGGATGAGTGCTTCTGTTCTTTTGTTAAGGCCATCATATGTATGAACCCCACTTTGCCTCTTGTAATCATAGGTTGGTGCCGGTGTTTGGCAGCTAAGCTGCCATCAGTGTGTGTGTGTCAGGAGCCTGAGCTCGGTTTCCCCTTCTGGTCACTGGCGGGAGCCATCTCCTGAGTTCTGACAGTACCGTCTCCCAGCTTCCCCAGCGCACAGATCCCAAATACTGCGCACCTGACGCTAGTTTACAATCATCCACAGGACACATAAGCAACACACAGAGCCTCACTTAGAATCTTATATCTTACACATACGCTTATACCAGGAACTCCAGGAGTTTTGCTTGTGCCATTCAACCTGCATTCTGACTGTTTATCCTGATCTGATCACCTATTTACCTGACCCTGCATCATATTTGACTCTGCCTCTTTGCCACCTGCCCCGACCTTTCCCTGGACTCTGACCCTGATTTAGCTTTGTGGACTTTTAGCTGAGCTTTGCTCCTGTCTTCCTGTTTAAGTACCAGTACCTGTTTAAGGAACCAGCCATGTGTCTGTTTGTGACAGTGTAAGTTTTTGTGGGTGGTGGTGGTGGTGGTGGGTGGTGGTGGTGGTGGTGGGGGGGGTGATGTATAAAATGGACTGTGACTGTAAAGTGCTTTGGGCCTTCAAGGAAGACTGAAAAGTGCTCAACAAGTATACACCATTTACCATTTATATATGCGTAGGTGGTTTGGCAGAGATTTTTTATGCCAGGTGCCCTTCCTGACACAAGCCTGTATCTTATCCAAGAAATTTGTTGCTTACTTAAACAGAATACTTATGGAGATGAAAGAATAAAGGCCCCATATTCTGTAAGTAATGGTTTATTTTCCATTCATTCATTTTCTTATCTCGCTGCATCCCTTCTTGGGGTCACAGGCTTCCTGAGCCTAAGCTGGCTACTGTTGGGTGAAGGTGAGGTAAACTCTGGACAGGGCTGCCAGTCTGTTGCAGGGCCACACAATCACACACCCATAAACACTCACAGTCGCATTTGGGGACAATTTAGACTAATCAGTCAACCTATGAAGCATGTTTGGACTGTGAGAAGAAGCTGAAGTGCCTGGAGAAAACACACTCATGCGCGGGAAGAAGAACTCCACACAGGATGCCAGCTGGGATATTGAACTGGGATTTCTTGCTGTGAGGCTAAAACTCTTACCACTGATTATCTACAAACTTATTAATGTGAATAAAATATAGTATTAATAAATATAATTTGACACGTTTTTTTCTCCACTTATCTTGCAAATTAACAGGCCTCCTAAATAAAGGTAAAGAATTCTTAAAATTTGAAAATTAGGCTTTTAGATTAGAAAATTTGTTTTTAAATAAGCAAACAATCTGCCAACAAGGTAAAGAAAAAATATTTCTAAGGATTCCTGTTTTAAGAAAAAGAATATAGTCTCTAAGACATATTTTTTAATTAAGATTATTTTACTGTTAAACGGCTTTCTTACTTAGATTTTTTTTCTTGCAAGACAGAAAATAACACAATTTTCCATTTAGCAAGAGTCTTTTTACTTTCTTAAGAGTCAGTTTGGCAGCACATTGATTGTTCAAAATCTTTTGCCTGTGTTGGAGTCTGTCTACTGTCCAGCTAAATTTTCAAGCATTTTAACAACAGCATTCAATTTACAATTTTTTATTGGGGTAGTACGTTTGATTCAGATAATTAGCAGCAGGTAAAGCTGGGATATGTAACAAAAAAGCAACACTGGCCTTTGAGAACTTTGCCTTGGTCTGCACCATATTTTTCCCTATCTGTCAACCATGTCCATTACATTGTTGTAATCCAATAACAACAAGCAAAATTACGATGTAATGAAATGTGGGTTACTAAACATTAGATCCATTTCCTCTAAGTCCCTCTTAGTTAATGAGCTAATTTATGATAACAAACTTAGCCTACTAGCCCCAACAAAAAACTGGCTACAACAGGATGACTATGTTAGGGTGAATGAGTCAAATCAGTATCTGTGCATGTTTTTGGACATGTCAATCACTTGTTTGTTTGTTTTTTTTTTTTGCATCAGTTTTGCTGTACCATTCTAGCCAGTCATTATACCTTTCAAATGGTTGTGGGCAGGCTCATATGGAATGGTCGTGAGGGTGCGCAGAGCTTCAGTCCAAAAGGGTGAAGCAAAGAAAAGTGAGCAGTGAGATACGTGTTTACTTCAGCTTGTGTGAAGATGGAGATGCAAAGCTACAGTGACAGTCAGAAAGAATAAAATAAAACATCTTAAGCACATTTATGTGTTCTCCTTCACCCTGTGACACTGCTTTGTCACATTTATATGCTTTTGGAACAAAACTGGCTGTTCATTTATTTATTTTTTTAATGTTAATGTATTTTTCATCTTTGAATAACCTTCTCCCCCCTCTAGAGACCAGAAGAGTTTTAGTCGATCTTCATTTATACAGGAATTTTCATACTTGGTGTCAAATAAAAATGCTCATTACACCAAGAAAAATATGACATAACAAGCAAATTCATTCATAGGTAGGGTCACCCCCCCCCCCCGACCCACACATACCCCACCTTTAAAGCACTGATTAAGCACCAGCACCCATAAAATCTAAATCCATCCTACTCTCATATAACATTGTCTATTTCATCATTTCCTAATTTTCCTATGAGGTTGAGAAAATAAAGAGTTTTTTTTTTAATCAATACAAAAGTAAACACACACAAAGAAAGCATATGGCAATGTATATATTTTATAAACTTCTTTATTTTGCTGACATGTTTATTCTTTTTTTCACAAAACCACTTCTAAATCAACTGATACTTTTTCTGTCCACTAGATGTCCTCCTAGAGCAAATGAAGCTTCATGAAGCATTGCAAGAGGGAACCAAATGGATGAAAGGCTTCAATGCTTCATGAAGCTTCATCTGCCTATAACTAGTTTACTCACTACAATGGTAAGGATGCTACTTAGAATTTTTTAATACTAAACTACATAGCACTAATTTAAATATTAGCAGATCAGGCAATTGAATAACAGGAACAAAAAAAGCAATGACCATTGGTTAACGCTCACCCAGAAATGACGTCACGGGAACAGAGAAAGGGAAAAGCACAAGCAAATTTGAATGCATAACCTTGACTTAATTATTAATTACCTTACAATTATACAAATGCATGTCCTAAAACTGTATATGAAATTACGCAACGTTTAGAGCATTTAGAGAACGTAAATGATTTTTTTTCTTTTGGTTCGTAGTATTTTCTTTTATTATTTTTGAAGACTTTAATAACTACACACCGGAAGTTCTTAAGTGTTTACAAACTGCCACATCCGGTTAGTAACCTTCCATATGTATGTGCGAAAACGACTCGTGTCTTTAATCGAATTGAGCATAGTTTCTAGCGGGATAGTTTCTGCAAGGTAGAAAAGCCCGAAAACATTGAGAGGCATGTTAAAAAATGTGTTTGTTTTTGTCGGCAAAGTAGCAGCCTGTCTTCAGATGGACAACAAGTTAGCATCACAGTTTGCTAGGTTGCACCCAGTTTTCAGCAGATGCTTTTTGCCAGGATAACTCATTTCAAAAGGTGTAGGCTTTCAAAAAAAGTTTATTTTTCTTTTGTTACTGTTCGTTTAAAAGTACTTATTTGCCTTTACTCTGTCTTTTTTTTTATTAGGTAAATGTTACCTCTTTTTGCAGGCATTCTTTACAGGTTTAAGTGTCATGGTCATCAATAGTTGTGCTTTATTTTGCTTCACGTTGCGGTTCTCAAAACATCTTGGTTTACCCAGCCTAAATTCATTCAAAGAGTTGTCATGTACGCAGTTTTCTGTATATACCCATTGCTGCAGAAACGTCACAGCTTTAGAATCTCCCGCACACTGGTTCAGACGTAAGGTAATCAGAAGTGCAGGCTGAAGATATTTTATTTTTACATTTTTATTTGTCAACTGTTTTTCCAGAAAAAAGACAGCTTAGTAAGATAACTACCTAAATACTCTGTTAAAGGTCCGAGCACAGACTGGTCTTTACCTGTTGAGAGTGCACAACATGAAGCCAGCCACCATCTATGAAAGAGAAACCATAGATGTAGGGCTAGATGAAAATGAGAAGGAGGATAGTGGAGAAAATCAGGATGGACCTGAGCCCAGAGTCGCACTAGAGCACAAGATTACCTCAGAACAGGTGGACACAGTGAGCATGGATGTGATTGAAGCCTCCAAATTATCAGGTGAGCAGATTATGGATATCCTCATCATATATTTTTTTCCCCCTGTCATCAGCATTCCCTGTAGGGCCTTTCTAAATGGTCAGAAAAAATGCTGAGGAAATATGTTTTTATTAAACAATCTTAATTTACATTTACTTATCATTCTGCTATATAAAAATAATGCTGTAATTTTGTGTGCTTACATTGTCCATATAATGCTAGTTTGAAGGAAAAACAAGATGTTGCTTGATCACGTTGTTGTCCAACACTTTTACTGTGTAATTTGCAACTTTCAAACAAGTTATTATTACACAATCATTGATTCCCTCATTTAAATTTAGTGTCCTGGTTCTAACTGTGGTTAGATTGCAAGTTAGCCAACAGTTCCATTCACAACTCAGAGGCAAATTTCTACAAACTCCTGCCGCTCTACAGAAACTATGTTCTAGAAAACGGCACAGATTTTTTTATTATGGCTAAAAGCAGCATAGCCATAATTAAAAGACCACTGGAAACACTTTTACAATAAACCAAAAGATGTTCAGAGGGGGTCTTTAAATACTTTGTCTACCAACAGATGCTTATGTCCTTAATTTCCATTGTTTGCTCTTTAAAGGTTCTTCAGCATCCAGTAAGAAACCCTCAAAAAGTCAAAGGAGGAGGGAAAAGAAGAAGCAAACGAGAAAAAAGTTCAAAACCCCTGATATTTCTGCTGACTTGATGTCAGAACTCCCATTTGCACTTACCAGTCCCACCACATGGAAAGAACTGGGCTGTATGTACACTTTACTATTAAAGTATCATCTACTCAGTTTTTTTTAGTGGCATTAAAAAGTGAGGTTTTAATGTGTTTCCCTTTTTCCTGTGGAGTTCCTATCCCAGAGGCAACAGAGAAAAAGAGAAAGAGAAAAAGGGGAGACAGGGTGGACAGCGAGGAGGACGGAGACAGCAAAAAGAAGAAAAAAGAAAGCAAGCGACCCAACTACTTCCTCTCCATCCCCATCACAAACACTCAAGTAAAAAGATGCACTAACGCCGTGTGAAAAAAAACAAACCTTTTAAGAGGACGTCAGTTTATTTCATTTTTCTGACCTGATTGTGTTCCTTTATTAACCCTTCATACTGTATGTGACTAATCTGCAATGTACCTTTAAATCCAGGACTTTTTTTTTAGAATTGGAAATAAATCCAGATATGAAGGGGTTAAGGGGTGATCAAAATGTGTCTGCTCATGTTTGTGTGCGGACAGATAACCTCAGCTGTTACTGAGGTTCAGGAAAGCGTGCTTCAGCAGGAGCCCAGACTTGCCAAAGCCATGATCCCTGTCCCAACTCTTCACATCACGCTACTGGTCACTCATCTGGCCAATCAGGAGCAAGTAGACCAGTAAGTTAAGCACTTCAAACATTGTTTTTAATAAATTTTTCCTTTAGTTTTCTTGTCAGAACAGATTTTTGTGCCAATCTTATGCGAACTGCTGGCTGCCATTCATTTATGGAAAAATACCAAAACATTAACATAAAAGTCCTACCATGACTGCTTGAAAATAAAAAACCTGTCAAATATAAGTTGGATCAAGTTGGCTCTAGAAATCAAGCAGGGTTGATACTCATCTGTAATCTGGATCAAAAACAAGATTTCTCCTCTCTAATCTGGAGATTCTGTTGTTATGTAATGCGGAAAAGAAAGTGTGAGAGGATTAAATGTGGTTTGATATTTATGCGTTATGCATATTCTGCGTGGATATTCTTTTCAGAGCAGCGGCAGTGCTGGGTCAGGCTGAACCGTCAGTGGATGAACTCCTGGGTGGGAGGGATCTGGTGCTGCCCTTCTCGGGGATCAGACATTTCAGGAAAGAGGTGGTGTTTGTGGGACTGGCCGACGGGGAGCACAGACGCATGCTGGACCGGCTGGCAGGTCAGTAGCACATCCCACATTAATCTCAGTTTGGTTTTCTTTTTTGGAAACATTGAAGTCTCGATTTAGCTGTGAATCATTTTGGACTTTACTTTGCAGGAGGATCATTTGGTAAGTGTTGGTTCAAACTACGTTTAGTATTTTGGTATTACTGGAAGCTGGTGCTTTGGAGAGCTTTAATATTAAAGATTGAGCATTTTTTATTAATATTTTATGGCTAATCATCTCGCTCAAAAGTCTACTCTGGTATAAAGAATTACTGTATGTGTAAATGTATAATAATTTCATTTAAATTCTGATTTCTTTGCTGCTCCTTTTCAGTATTAAGTGCTGCTATATATATTACAAATATTATATTCTGAAAATGAGTCAAATATTCACAATCTTTATGTAAATTCTGTTTCAGATATTTGGAATTACTTGAAATGTTTTACTTTTTTTTTTTGCAATGGCTAAATTGTACAGTGGAACTCTACAGTCAAATACTGTATTTCTAAATTGCTACTGTTTATTTTATTAATTTTTTTCTGGTTTAAAACTTGAATTTAAGTTTACACAAATGATTTTCTATTGTAAAAAAAAAAAAAAAAAAAAAAAAGGTCAAATACACTCTTGTGTATTATATAGTTGACAATGCTGCAAAATTTTTAAAGTTTGGGGTAAAAATGCCAGAAAAGTTCCAAAAAATGCCAGAAGATTTCAGCTACCATTATTTTAAAGCATTTACAGATATAAAATTTGCTAGCTTGTTTGATTTTATTAGTTTTTTCTTTTAAAGATGAAAAATAATGCTTCAAAAGTATAATGGCAAACAAAGGAAGGGTGAGGTTGGAAGAGAGACCTTCTTATCATCTTGTTGGCTCTTTCCACCGATGTTATTGATTAAATACGAAGCTTTCCCTCCCCACGGATTTCCTTGTCTAACAATACCCCTTTAGCTTCCCAGTAAACGTCATCAGCTGGGGTGTGAGTCTGTCTGCATTCTTCTGGGTTTTTCTTTTGGATTTTTCAATTTTTATGTATTGATGTTATATGAGATACTGTCAGGAAGAGTTAGTTAAGAGTCTAAAGATATAAATCTCACATCTGCATGACAGGATGTCAATGTGTTTTTATTTTTACATCTTGAACTTAAACTAATTTCTTAAATGGACTTCTAATAATAATTTAACCGTTTTTATTTGTTGTGTTTTCATCAAACTGCACGTGTGCTGCAGAGTTGTTGCGGAGTCGCTTTGAGGAGCAGGGTCTTCTGCAGGGAGACGGCCGTGACTTTGAACCCCACCTCACCATTATGAAACTGTCCAGAGCATCAAAACTACGTTTTCAGGTCTGGACGTCCATAGAGCAGCCACATGTATCTTAAGTGAATTAACAGTGGTTTTAAATGAGAGAAAAAATAAATTTGGGAAGATACTTGATTTTGTTTTGGGTTTTTTTGTTATTTTTTGCCTTTATTTTTAGGTGGTTCCCTTTAGTTTCACATTAAAGAGCTGTTTGATATTTTGTGCTAGTAAAAAAGAGCCATAACTAAATAAATTAGTATCAAGCGAGATGATAAAAAGCCTGAATGATTTTAAAAACAAAAGATGAAGAACAGAAAGGTAATGAGGTCAAACCAGGATTTCAGAGCTAAGAAAGAATGACATTTATTATCCTTCCCTCTGACAATTTGTGCGGCCTCATCCTTCCTGGCGCCTACTTTGTCACTTTTTTTTTGCTGTCTACATACATTATGTTGTGTTTCGAGAGGAAGTGTGTTAACAGAATGTTCATTTATCTCTGACAGGGTGTGAAACGCATTGACCCTTCTGTGTACGCAGACTATACAAACAAGTATGCACTTTATGTATCATTTAGAAATAAATTTTTACCTAAACATATTTTTCTTTGTATATGAGTAGTATTTGTGTGTCTTTCTAATCTGTCCCTGTTTGCTTCTTTCAGATTTTTTGGAAGCCTGATAGTGGAGCGGGTGGATCTGTGTTCTATGTTGAAAAAGAAGCAACAAGATGGGTATTACCACACTGAAACATCACTACAGCTGGGTTAGTCAACACTGACACACACTACACTATATTGAGGTGAATGTATGGGAGCTTTTGACATTGAAGAAGAAGCCACTAGAGGGTGCTGTTAGCTCAAAGATACACATTTCTTTTAGGTTGTTTCCATAATCGAACGTGAAAATTACCTATTCATTTAGAAAATTTTTAATTAAAATTTTTTTTTTATTTTCCTAAAGTCTAAAAGTGTGTAAATGTAGAGAAATATGGCAGCTTTTTGGCTTCTGGATCGCTTGTAATCTAAGCTTTTCCCAGGTGCAGTTCACTGATGGACCACTGGAGGCATAAAGTCTGCCTCCGTTCATTCATTCATTCATCTTCCAAACCGCTTCTTCCCTTTCGGGGTCACGGGGTTGCCGGAGCCTAACCCGGCTACTCATGGGCGAAGGCAGGAGATACCCCTGGACTGGTCGCCAGTCTGTCGCAGGGGCCTCCATTCATTTCAATATTAATTAATTACAACTTTAATTGGATTCGATTTAAAAATACATATATATTTGACCTCCATAAAAGGCGTGGCTTTTTCAATTTACAGATGACTGATGGATCATCTGCTCCTCACTGGGCAGCAAGAATTTAATCTGTGTTATTCAGGGTCTGCTGTTCAGAGCTTTTCCTAAAACATCTGTTATCTGCTTTGAAGCGTGAAGGATCAGTGGTTGTATGTTTTCCAAAAAAAGCTGGTGTTAAGTTAAACTCCATCCTCTGATCATCAGAGCTCTGTGAAGCTGAGAGATTAAAAAAAACGTCCAACTTTAACCATCAAAAATATCAGCCATTTAATAAAGAGCATCTTAAATTATTGAATAAAATAATCTAAAGAGGAATTAAAGAATAGATTACAATGTCTTACGATCTCCCCTCATAAACATGGTTTTAAAAAACAAACAACATCTCTTTGACATTCCTCTTTGGTTAGGAAAAAAAAATCATTTTGTCATGTGCACAAGATTCTTTTTGGGGGTGTTTCAAGACATGTGAGCTAATCAGACGACGACAGAAAGGACAATTGTTAGCTTCTCCTAAAAGTTTCCCAGAAGAAATTCCCACGACATGACAGGGTTTGGTTTTGCAACGTGTTAGGATTCTCTGTGAGGAAGCTCCTGACAGCAGAAGCACAAGATGATTTCTGTAAACTGGTTAGATAAGGAGAAGAACGGAGGCTGCAGCAGATGAAGCTGTTTTGAAAATCCCAAAGGAATTTCAAATCTGCTTCAAACATTTATGGGCAAATTATCCCAATTTACGACTCTTGTTTTTGCTGCTTTTGCTTCACTTTTTCATTTTTAAAAAATCCACAAACTGAAGCAAAAAGGTGCAAACATAACCAAGCTAAGAAATGGAAAGACAACAGTGCTGTGACAGATTGAGACAATCCTGAGAGGGTGAGAAGGTTAGAACAAGATAGAGGACTAAAGAAGAATGAGAGATGAGAGTGGAAAGAGGAGAAGAAAACGGACACTGAGGATGAGGAGGTCAGACGGTGCAGACAGGGAGAGAAAATGAAGCAGGTCTGGTGACATTAAACAGAGAAGCAGAAGTATGACATTTGGAGGAAAGACAGCTGGTGTGAATAAAGAAAGATTTTTGTTTGGAAAAAGTGGAAATGGCTTTGAAAAAAATTGACTGAATTTCGCACGTTTATGGAGTGTGTGTGTTCATAGTTGAGAAGTTGAAATATGTTTCCTCCTTCATGCACAAAGTCTACATTTTCAGACAAAATATTCATGAAAAATCATAACACGGTATTTACTATTGATCCACTGACGCTATTCTCCATCATAGTGCTGCATGAGTGAGCTAAAGAAGCTTTGAGAATCTCAAGGGTTTTTGAACAAATAAAAAAGCCACTTCTGCCGAACTCAAGCTAGCGAGTAGCTAAGTGGTGTGTTTGCTCCTCAGTGTGTGGAAAAACATGTGCGTGAGTATGTAAAGAGCCACTTAGTCTTGTTTACTTGTGGCTTCTTTATGATTGTGGAGGACATGTAAAAAGAAAATTAAGCTCAAAACTGTATTTCTAAGTATTTCTTTGTTCAAATTCAAACATTTTTGTAAAAAATAAAACCACACAAGATTAAAAAAACACAACAAAACTTTACTTTTGTAAAACAGTAGCTTTACATTTAGTTGAAGAAAGTGTAACCATTTTTATGAATTGCTTTTAGTATGAAGGATGGACACGAACAGGTAAGCTGTAGAAGAATTCCTTCAAAGCCACGTGAGGTTACAAAAATATCATTTAAGTCCAAATGTTACAATTCCTGGCATGTTGATGCTGTAACGGCTCTACTTGAAGAAAAGGTCATCGTAGGTTTTTAATCATACGTGTTCATGGTTCATATTGATCTCTGAGTTAACAATTAAGCTCCCACTGACTGCAGATGTCATACTCTCTGTGTGCATAACCTGCCTTGTGACTGAGGAAGCACTGAGGCTCTGCGTGAGGGTGTTAAGCACAACAAAGTCCAGCAGTGTTGCAATCTTTCCTTTGGTACGGTGGCCCTGAAGTGCAAATCATCATAAAAATTCCAACAAAATTTTAAAAAGAAAAGCGAAGAATATAAAAATATTGCATTTTATAAATCACAACAAAATTCCAGAAATCAAAATGTAATAAAAAAAAAAATCGGAAAATTTCCAGAAATCAAAATGAAATGTTAAAAAAATGAAGCAAGTTAAGAAACCAGAAAAGGTAGGTGTTATTTGAGCTGTGAAGAAGAGGGAAAGCAAAAAGATATTTTGCCTGAACTGGTATAAAGAGTTGATTGATCAATAACTGAACTTTTGCGGTGGGTGTGGCCAAAAGCTTAAAGAAATATCTGCTGTCGGAAGATATTGCCATGCCAAATAACTTATGGTTGAAAGGGAAAACAAATGTCTTCATCCAAATAGCGATACCGTGTTAAATTTTTTTAACATTTTATTTTGATTTCTGGAAATTACTTTCTGTTTTCCAAATATGGAGAGAAAATAGTATCAGCCAAATTTGTGCATGCGTAATTCTTAATTTGTGCGTAACTTTGGATTTGTGCGTGCATAATTCTTCATTTGTAACTTGTTGTTCTTGATTTGTGCATAATTTATGCTCTAACTTTGGGTGTAACATTGATTATCAAGGCATATCTGTTTAAGAAAGTGTGAAAATGTCAAGTTTTCACCAGATATTATTCACAATCTAAGTTCAAAGTGACTGATAAGAAAACTCTGATGACCCAGCATTCTAACACCATTTAAACGCATCACTTCTGCACAAAAATTTTCTTTCTGGGAGACATGAAGAAGAGTCTCACATGAGATTTGTGCGTAAGTGCTGTTTTGTGTGTGCATAACAAGCGATTAGTGCGTATTTTTTAAAGATTTGCGCATGTAGTTAGTTTCAAGCTGTTGTTGTTTTAAGTTGTGCATGTGTAAATTGTATTTTTTTTATTTTGTACCTACGCACAAAATGTTTTGTA
>BSAI01000101.1:14755796-14805055 GCA_036245035.1 Adrianichthys oophorus | reverse complement strand
TCCAAATGTCCACAAAGCAGTTCTTCTGATCTGTTTTATCATTTTTAAAGTAAATACGTTTTTAGAAAAAAGATTCAGGAATAACCATATTTCCATTATATGCCTTCTCTAGTTCAGTGTTAGTTTCACATTATTTAATGTGTCGGCTTAAGGTTAGAAATGAAGTTTATTGATCTGAATTCTGATCGGTGGCCAAATGCCTAATTAAGTGAACTAATCTGAACTTTTTTGGGAGCTTATGGACTGAAATTGTGCTTCTGTTTAATCTTGTTAATGTTTGAACAATTTATGCTTACTGGAACGTCTGTAAGTAGGATGTGAGCTGTCTGCAATGAAGTGTAAAGACTTCTGGCAGGATTGTGGGCCTGGACAGATCTTTGGCAGTTCCTCAGGAAACCTTATTAGTGTTCCCAGTCTTTCCGTCAGCATCTGTCTTTTTCCTTTCCACTCTTTCACTGACTCTTTTCTCTGGTTATTTATTTCTTTTTCCCCTTTCTTTTGTCCTCAAGCTGCCTTCTCCTTTTCACTCTCATTTAAACCTCCATATTTGATGACCCTGGCTGGTGCGGCGCCACTCTTTCCTTCATTTGCTCCCTTTCCTCCTCATGTGCTGCGTCTGTCTTCTGCCGGAGCTTTCAGGAAATCAGCGGAATTAGAGTGAAAAGAAATGACTCACATCGAAAATGATAGGACAGGATGAAACTGTTATCATTTAGGCTGATGAGTCCAGTAAACGTAATGTGGTCCTAATGGGATGGGATGGGTCCTTCTTCTGTTGCATGTGGTCACCAGTTTCTACCACGGGTAGCAAACCAGGAACGTCATCTGTTATCAAATCAGCAAACCTATTGATTATATGCCAGAAAATCAGACTAATAAATCAGGAATAATTACCAGAAGACGACAAAGAGAATCTAATCTGTTCATGATGGACTGTCGATCTTTTGAACTCATCATCAAACCTTTTCACGCCCTCAAGTCCATGAGGAGGAGGCGACACGAGAGTCTGGGCTCCTTTCTGCATGCTTCTGTCTGTAAACATGGCCTCATCAGACAATAATACGCTGCCAAACCCCCCCAGTAACAGCCCGGCTCCATTGAATTATATGTTCAACATCGCCACTGAAGTTACAGAGTCGAGAAAGTTGGCATGAAAGGATATTAAGGCGGTCAGAACCAGACTGAAGTCACGTTTTAATGTTCGGAGTGACCGTCTGGTTTCTGTCTCTGTCCCCATGACAACGCAAGAAAAAGGTCAAATGAAGAGGGGGACAAATGTTTAGAAAGAGAGATGTCATAGAGGGAGGAGGCAGAGTGGCAGCGACGGAAGTACCGAGACGGACGATGGAACATTAGGAAAATGCGTGGCGTGTTCTGTCGGACACGTGAGCGGTTATCTAGGTGTGCGAGCTCTCTGTCTTCCTTGTTACTTTGGAACTGCTTCAGCTGCAGGGAGGGCTTATCTGCCGCGCTTTAGCGCATGTGAAACTGGTACAGAGGTCGGCTTTACTGCCTCAATAAAGACCTTCATTTTGTCAGCTGAAGAAGGAAAAGGTAGATAAAAGGAGCTACTCACAAACAGACAACCCAATTACAGATAGAGACAGTTGACCTTTGAGCTGGATTGTCGCCGGGGAAAAACAAAATTGCAGCCAATTTCTTGTCATCATTCAAGAGGGAAGACACAGCAGAGCAAATATTTGTCTTTCTGAATTGATGAAGCCACTAAATCACATTCAAATGATTATTTGTTCCAACTATACATGTTTTACATTCAATTATTAGATGCCTTTAAGCACAACTGTATTTTAGGTTTTTCTTCATTTTTTTGTGTTAAGACATCAGAAATTGAGGGGTTTTAAAGTTTCCTTTTGTGCTCCCAAAGCTGAATGCGATTGTTGACATCATAAAGTGATTGTTTGCTATTTGCTAATGATAAGTGAACGCTTTATGGTTTATGCATAACAGCCTGGTTTTATTGAGTCAACAGAGGAATTCTGAAATGGTTTGCACTCTGTGGAGGTTTTGTTGATGTTCTGAGTGCAAGCAGAGAAAACTCAAACGATGATCAATGTCCAAGTGTCGGTGTTTTCAAAAAGGTTCATTTTATCAGCTTTGATTTCTAAAACCTGCAGTGTTACAGTAGCAAATGTTGCAGTTTTTGTGTTGTGTGCATCAGTGTCTTAATGTTTGATGTCTTTGTTGTGTTCTAGATTTGACTCAGACTTCACTCCATGCCAAACGCTCAAGTATGTGTCCTCCTAACATGTCCTCAATCAGACTCTAGAGGGTTTTGAAGATCATAATTTATATAAATAATTTACATCCAATCATGATCTGATTACCTTCTGTTGACTTTTAGATCTGAATAAAACCACTGATTGACCAAAATTGGAGTTCTATAAATACACATTGATTTCTAATGACATTTTTGCAGTGATGTATAAAATTAAGCTAAATGGAATGGTCCGAGTGGAGCCTTGTGTCTGTTACCCAGCAGCTGTACAGGAGGTGATTAACCAGCCTGTCCATTAACAGGCCACAGCCTGGTTTCTGCCTCTTTAACCAGCCTTTCCCACTTTTTCTTCAAGCAAAAACTTTTTTTCTCCAATTGTTTTTATGTTGAACCACTATCTTCATCTCTAAAGCCTACAGTGGCTTGCAAAAGTATTCATACCCCATGAATGTCTCCACATTTTTCTCACAATATGACCACAAACATAAATATATTTTATTGGAATTTAATATGAAAGACCAACACAAAGTGGCACACACTTGTGAAGTGGAAAGAAAATATACAGTTTTATTTTTTTTACAAATAAAAAACTGAAAAGTGCAGTGTGCAAACATATTCAACCCCCGTTTTCTCTGAGTGCATCGTCCACCTGTGTGTCATTTAATGTCAGTATCCAAATACAGCTGTTTTGTGACAGACTCTGTGGTTTGTCAAGAGAATATTGGGGAGAAAACATCATCATGAAGTGTAAGGAACACACCAGACAGATCAGGATAAAGTTGTGGAGACATTTAAAGCAGAGATGGGCTAGAAAAAGATTTCCCAAACTTTGAACATTCCATGAACCTCTGTTCAGTTCATCATCCACAAATGGAAAGAGTATGGCACAACTGAAAACCTACCTAGACGTGATCGTCCACCTAAACTTACAGGCCGAACAAGGAGAGCACTGATCAGAGATGCAGCCAGGAGTCCATGGTGACTCTGGATGAACTGCAGAGATCTACAGCTCAGATGGAAGAATCTGTCCATAGGACAATGATCAGTCGTTCACTGCACAAATCTGGACTTTATGGAAGAGTGACAAGAAGAAAGCCATTGTTAAAAGAAAACCAGTGTGAGTGACCCAGCAAATGTGTGGAAGAAGGTGGTCTGGTCAGATGAGACCAAAACTGAACTTTTTGGCCTAAATGCAAAGCGCTATGTGTGAAATCTAACACTCCACATCACTCTGAACACACCATACTGTTAAACATGGTGGTGGCAGCATCATGCTCTGGGGCTGCTTCTCTTTAGCAGGGACAGGGATTCTGGTTAGAATTGAAGGGAAGATGGATGGAGCCAAATCCAGAACAATATTGGAGGAAAACCTGTTGAAGTCTGTACAACACTTGAGACTGGGGCGGAGATTCACCTCCAACAGGACAACCACTCTAAACATAAAGCCAAAGCTACAATGGAATGGCTTCAAATGAAATGTATTCATGTGTTGGAGTGGTCCAGTCAAAGTCCAGATCTGAATCGATTCGAGAATCTGTGGAAAGATCTGAAAACTGCTGTTCACAAACTCTCTCCATCTAATCTGACTCAGCATGAATTGTTTTGCACGGAAGAATGGACAAATATTTCAGTCTCTAGATATTTAAAGCTGGTAGAGACAAACTCCAAAAGACTTGCAGCTGGAATTGCAGCAAAAGGGGGTTCCACAAAGTATTGACTCAGGGGGGGCTGAATACTTTTGCACACTGCACTTTTCAGTTTTTTATTTGTAGAAAACAATGAAACTCTTTATCATTTATCAAGTGTGTGCCACTTTGTGTTGGTCTTTCACATTAAATTCCAATAAAATATATTAATGTTTGTGGTTATAATGTGAGAAAATGTGGAGAAGTTCAAGAAGTATGAATACTTTTGCAAGCCACTGTAAAGGTGGAATCACAATAGCCATTCATGTATATGGAATTAGAAGTTGTACAGAGGTGATATTGGACTCCTCTGCTAAACTGAACAGATTTTTTTTATGCTACTTAGCAGCAGGGAAGGAAGCTAAAGGTCATTTTGGTTCTCCCTCTTGAAAGGACACCGATGTGGCGAAGATTTACAAAAGGGAGAAAAATGTTGGTCTGTTTCACCATCATCTCTATTGCTGCTGGTTGCATAGAACAGCATCCAAATCAGCGGTAATGAGTGGAGCTCGGTGGCTTTAAATGGGAGTCATTAGTACCAGAAGCAGCAGATTTACTTCAAATGAGTCTGGATGTTATAAAATAAAAACTTAGATATGAGGTGAATTTAGTCAGTTGTGAGGGTGAAAAATGCACTAGTGAGCGTCAGGCGTTGGGGCTGAAATAATAAATCAGTCCCACAGCAGCTTCTAGGAAAACACAAGTCGATTAAAAGTAAATAAAACAGAGCTGTGTGTCAGGTCGAAGCACACAAAGTGGACCCAAAGTGAGTGTGTTTTGGAGTGAGGGTTTGTGCAGTCGCCGTCTGCTCTGATAAATCTCGGGTTCTGTTCGGGGAGTTGAAACTTCAGTGTAAACAAGTGAAATCTACAGCTGTGCGGCGCTTGAGTCAACAGAACATACTGCTTGCCGTGTTGACAAAACCTCAACACACCAGAGCACCTGCTGGACCTACGCAGAACATGGTTCATTATTTATGGGTGTCCTGGTTTCTTCTTCTTTTTATTCGTTTTTCTCATCATCTACTTGCACGGCTGTATTTTTAGGATTTCTTACGGTTTCAAGTTAACTTGAGTTCTTTCAAAAGCACTACAGGGCATCCTTGAGATTTAAATTTGAGCTCATTCGTGGCCTGACATTTAACGAACAGTATCAGCAGGAAAAATCGCTGTGGATTTCTACGAAGTGAGCGATTCTTAATCATATTTCTCCAGAGTGTGGAAATATGTCTAAAAAATGGACGGGAGGGATTGAAAAAGGCTGATTTAGAGAAATATTTGACCTTTTACCTCGCTCACAGTGGTTGATAAATCAGGAAGTGCAGATAAAAAAGTGAGTCCAAGGTCACGTTCTCTTTTGTTGATCCCCCAAACCAACATTTAATTAGACACTTTTATTCTTTATATATATAAAATATTAGTTTCTGTTTTATATTGGGGGTTAAATTGAAAGTTTGGCTTGAAAGCCGCCTAAACCAGCTACATCAGAATGATTTTGTTCTTTCAAAATGAAATATTTACAAGAACCAAGCTACATTTTAGCCTTTCCTTTTATATTTGTTTGTTTTAAGTTTTCTGTCCTTCTATTATTTAAAGAAAAGCTATTTTGAGTTGTTCTGCAGCCTTGCAGCATTCTCTTTAATGATATTTAAATTGAAGAAGTGCATTTAAATACAACCATTATTACCTGCAGTTATCAGAAGATATAAAAAAGCTAAAAATATTAGTTTAATTGAACTTTTAATCTTGAAGAAAAACCATGTTACATTGGCGAGCGCGTTTGTGCTGTTTGTGTGTTTCATTTAATTTAAGGTTTGTTTCTTTATGTTTGTGAATACACAAACCTCACAGATGTATCTGAACAAGTAAGGTAGACAAACCAAAGGAGGAAACAACAATGGAATAGAGACTAATAAAAGACTCCACATCATCCTGAGGATTTGATTGTGAACCTTGTCATCCTCCCCTGTTGTCTCACCTTTCGTCGGGATTTTGTGGTGTTGAAGATTACCTCAGGGATTTTCTGCTCTGCCTCGGTAATCAAATGATGTTGTGGTTTCAACGGTGGGTTTCTGAGAACCTGCAGTCATCTGTGTGACTCAGACAAGCTAAGTGATTTTCTATTAGTCGTTTTTATTGATTCGATTATTTTAGAATGACGTACCGCTGGCTTTCCATTCTATAGCCAGACCGACAACCTTTTCTGTGTTTCTGCATGAATTATTGACTCCGTGCCTATCTGGCAGTCATCCTTGTACTACTTTTTCTTCTGTTTCCCTTTTTCTGTCGGCATCTAAATGTCTGTTCTTTTCCTGCCGCACACACAGCGTGATAAGAGCTACGGTCGGTAAATAGATTCCGTTTCTCATCACTGCGGGAGGTTGATTAAAATCAATATTCATGGAGGCGCTGCGAGAGACAGCTGTTTACTTCAGCGGTTATTATCTGGAGCTGTCACATTTTCAGCTGCAGCTGGGGCATCCACAGTCTTTTCTTACTGCTGTCAGTCTGTGGTGATGGGCTGCATAACTGTATGTTATTGCCAGATTAATTGTGATTATCCCCATCTTGAAAAGTCAACTGAGCCATAGCTCATGGTGTGATTTCGATGCTCAAAAAACTGAACCGTATGTACTAAATGGATTTGATTTGTTGTCAACTAATCAGTTAATGTGCTTTTGTCAATAGTGTCAAGCCCTTACCAAATGGTTTTCAGTTCTTATGAAGCAGCCGAACAGATCTCTGGTTTATATTTTCTATATTTTTATAATAAATCTGTGCAAATTAGCAAGATTTAATGGTATCTACTTCATTTTAAACCAGTTAGATGTTTGCAATTTATAAGGGTTTTGTTAAGTCTGGGACGTCTCCATATTGCGCATGGGAAATCAGAGTTGTAATGCAACTCATAAGAAACATTAAGCAGACCTATTTGTCTGAAATCTATTAACTATCACACAAGGTTTTCTAAATAAATGTCATTTGTGAGTTTGTAGCTGCTAGGAATTCGGATTCCGGTCATAGTCCGCCTTCCCAATCTTTTAAATTTGCACAATTTTTGTCTCTTAAAAAATATCTTGTTACATGTTTTGATCATTTCTGTTTTGTTGCTGGGATTAAAGTCCCTTAAAATTTCCAATTTCATGATTTCTTTAACTTCTTTCCCCCAGGTGGGCGTCGCCGATCTGAGCCCGATGAGGCGGAGCTTCTGAGAGTGAGCAAACGATTGGTGGAGGACGCCGTCAATCGGGCTTTGCAACAGTACAAGCAGGAAACACTTCAAAATGGGGGTGGTCCCAACGCAGCTGCGACGAAGCTCCCGGGAAATACAGAGGAAACCTCTGCCAAGGTGGACACTATAGCAAACTCCACAGACAACAGGAAGTGACATCATCTGAGGCGTAGCAATGAAACAAAGCATCCCTGAAAACCTCGACTTGGGCTCGATGACCAGGCATCCCGCCTAAGCCTGCCCACCGGTCAGTCCACTTTGCTGACCCCCTCCCAGCTGAGCTAACTAAATGCCCAACTACTTTATATCGTAGCTTCAAATCAAAGCTAGTTGACCGTTCCAACTGGTCAGCGAGTTCATCCACTTTTACTGAATCTGCTGTCAAACATCATTCTTGGCTCAGATAATGCAAATGACACATTCACATCACTGTGACCTGCCACGCAGAAACTGCCCTTTTAAAACGAGATGTTTATCTTTTATACACAGTTTGGGTAACTACTACACATCTAATGAAGGACCCCAAAGATCCTGATCATTCTGAAGGAAAATCTGAAGTAAAGAAGAATGGTTGAAGTCGATTTTGGCTTTTGGTTTTGACTTCTGGGTTCCGCTGTGAAACCGTTTCTTGCACTTTGGCTGGACTTTGACGGTGGGTTTGTTCACTACACGACATGGATTCCTTTGTTTTATCTATAAACTTGAGACTTCCGCCAGCATCCCCAAACCGAATCAGAGGTTCCCCCTCAGCTAAGTGTTACAAACTATTAAAAAACAAAGCAGATCGTGTTGGGAGGACACTCAGACAATCATCAAGATTAACTGGAAGAGTCGTGCTCTGTTGACTTGACCTTCTTGTTAGATCCACGGATGGCCGTTGCGATCTAATACCACTGATCTTTCTGAGAAAAGCAAAAACGCTAACACAGCAAAAGATGATGAGAGACAGCGGAGATGCCAGAAAGTAATTCACTATACTCGTAAGTTGCCAAGAACACATCTTTACTTCATCAGTGCCAAAACCTCAAGGAAAACTGTCTAACCTTTACTTCCTGTCTGCTTGTGCATGGATCTCCTTCTTTTTGTTTTTGTTGCATTTGATTATGTTTGAAAACCACAGGCTGAGTATTTATTACATTTAAACATCTGTGACACATGGGAGTCTGACTGTTTCCAGCTCAGTACTAGAAGTTTCTTTGGAGTTCTGCTCCCAAAGCCGATCAGCGACTCAAACGTTCAGTGTCTCTTATTTGTTTTTTTAATCAATCAATCAATTTTGAAATTGTAACTCCACATCTTTATAAACATCAAGGTTGTGCATCAGTCGAAAGCTAACGGCAATGATTACATGGGGATGAGGCCAGCAAAACTGGATTTTTATAAAGATGAATATTTGATTAATTTTAAGAATTAATTTACTGTTAAAGTAAAACAAAATGAAAAAAAATAGGGTTCAAAATGAAGGTTTTATGTTTTTTTTTTTTTTTATGACTGAAACTACTCGGTTTGTATTTTTGAAACCTTAAGAAGCACAAAATTGTTTTTTAATAGATATTATGTTCAACAACAAAGCAGCCCACTTTTTAATTTTTTCTCATTTAAATCACTGGAAAGAAAAGTAAAAATCTTATTTTTTGTTTGTTTTTTTAAACTGTTTAACAAGCAGAGGCGACACGGATTTGCTAAAGTCTTTCAAAATAAAATGAAATTGTGGCTGAAGAGTTCAATTCTTTAGTTACATGTAAAATAAAAAAAAATGTTTTTGATATCCATCTCTGGAAGGTCAAAACGCAGGTCATAGCGGTGCACTCTTGAATTGTCACCAGGTCCTTAATCTCCTTAAAAAGAAAACAATCCCCTTTAAACACAAAAAGTCCTGTTGTCCGCTCATCAGTCAGTGAGTGTGTTTGTGTTTGCAGGAGGTGCATCTTTCTGACAAACTGTCATTTGAGTCAGTCACGGCACCATCGGGCGCTTAGTGTGTGTGAACACACTCTCGCCTCCTGTGTGTGTTATTGCGGTGTGCTCACGTGTGTGCCGGGCCGTGTGGGTGTGTTCTTTGTACCGTGTTCTGTAGATCCCTGCACTGACATGTTTGAACAATAAAAGAGGATATGAGATTTAAAAGTGATAACCCAGTCTCCGTCTCCTGGTGTGAGACTCCTGCGTGAAGCTCCTCTGTGGTCACAAACGATGCATTTGTGTGTTTGCTGTTTGACTCACAAGAACTGAAAAAAAGAAAAAAATATTTGTGTTTTTTCACTTTAAACCAAAACTGAACTCCTGTGGGATGAAGCCCACTTTGGTTTAGTCTTTTAAACCTTTGACATCAATAAATTAACACATATGTAAGCTAATTAGCAGCTTTGATTGAGGTTTGGAGAGCCAGATGAACAAATGTTTAACAAGTTGTTTTGCTAATTAAATATTTTTAACTCTGAACAAAGCCAACCCACACAAAAGCAGAAAAATGAACACAGGTGGTAAATAAATCTTATGTTCCAGAAAAAGATCATCATTTAACGTTCCAGTTGACCTTAAATGTGTCATAACAGTTTTAGCAAACATCTAATCACTTCAGACTGATCATTATTTTGCTGCCTGTGTTTAAGTGTTGTTGCTGAGGAAACTGAGGGAGCTTTTGATAAAACAACGCTCTGACATTTAAAGAAAAAGCACTAATAATGGACACTTGGAGAGCATCCCGAGATCCCCCTTTAATAAATGGAAGCTGAGCGTCGGCGCTGTCAAACAGGGTCATGGCGGCGTTGGCAGCCAGCGTGAAACCCTCCATCGCTCTCACATTTCACAGCTTCCCTCACAACGTGAGAATCTGTTGAATCACATGGAGTATTGCACTGCGACCACTTCTGCACTTTAGTCATCAGGTGACCTGTACAGCGTGTGATATGAAGCACTGATGGCACATGCGCTGTGATTCATCAGAACTGGGAGAGAGCCAACAGCTTGCCATCAGTGGCGGTGTCATGATGCTCTGCAGAGATGGACATTTTTACAACATATTGTTGGTTTTCATGATTGTTTTTGCTCATTATGGAAGAGCTTTATTTTCAATTTGTCTTGTGGAGGGTCATACCTGCATGGGCCTCATTCTGACAAAATCACTTTTGTGGGGATCACACAGTGACTGGAGGCTTAAGAAAATGAAGCACCTATCAGCGGAGCGACCAGTTCTTTGCCTGAATTCCCTCACTGCTCCATGGTTAGTGCACTGGACAGGGCGTTTGCCATTTGGTCTGGGTGTCACAACCTACAGTGTTCAGCATAAATGAGTACACCCTCTTTAAAAAGTACTAATTTAATCGGTAACGCGATGAACAAAAGGACAATTTCCAAACTTTCCACAAGGATGAGTTTTATTGAACACATATTTAACTCCAAAACGTGAAATGAAGGTGAATAATGTAACCTAGATCACAAAATCTTCAGCTTTAGTCAAATTGGTTGAAGCAAAAATGAACACACCCTGCATCAAAAACTACTACATCTAGTATTTTGTATGAGCACCGTGATTTTTAGGGACAGCACCAAGTCTTCTAGGCATGGAATGAACAAGTTGGCGACGTATTGCATCATCCATCTTATTCCATTCTTGAAGAATAACCTCTTTTAGGGCCTGGATGCTGGATGCAGAGTGATGCTCAACTTGTTGCTTCAGAATTCTCCACAGGTGTTTGATTGGATTCAGATCAGGAGACATACTCGGCTATTCAATCACCTTCAACCTGTTCTTCAGAAATGCAACAGTAGCTTTCCATGTGTGTTTTGGATCATTGCCGTGTTGGAAAAATGCATGATGACCAAGTGCACGGAGTGATGGCAGCATCTTCTCCTTCAGTTTAGAGCAGTACATTGTTGAATTCATGATACCATCAATGAAATGCAGCTCCCCAACACCAGCAGCACTCATGCAGCCCCACATAAAGACACTGCCACCACCATGTTTCACTGTAGGCACAATGGATTTTTCTTTGAAATCCTCACCTTTGCAACACCGTACAGTTTTAAAACCATTAGTTCCAAAAAGATGAGTATAGAGCCCCAGTAATCTTCCTCTTTTTCAGCATGGGCTCAAGCAAATTCTAGATGTGCTTTTTTATGCATGGGCTTCTGGAGAGGCTTCCTTCGTGGGCAATACCCATGCATGCCTTTTCTCTACAGTGTGTGCCATATGGTGTCATGGTAAACTGTCTCTCCAGTTTGGCTTTCTACTGCTTTAGCTAACTGCAGTGAGCTTGCATGGCGATTTTCTTCAACCCTTCTCATCGGAAGACGCAACTGTCGAGATGTTAACTTCCTTGGATAGCCTGGACGTCTCTGTAAGATGGTTTAACTTCCATTTTTCTTACATTTTTGGATCACCTTTGCTACAGTATTGTGACTGATATGTAAAGCTTTGCTGATCTTCTTGTGGCCCTGATCGTTTTTTGTGTAAAGAAATTATTTATTTTCTCAGATTTTGTGACATTTCTATGTAAATTAATTTTTACGGATGACGTCACACTCGCTCAGTCCATTTCCCATACAGTCAATGGTGTGTCACTAACCATTGTTTCAATGGCTCAGACATATAAAAGGAGACAAAACTGTTAGAAAATACTTCCTGGAGCTTTTTTTTTTAGCCAATTGCAAGTTACGATCTTAGAACAACAATCATACAAAAAAAATGTAAGAATTACAGGAGCTAATTTAAAATGCTTACCTGTCATAATGTTAGAGACAAGAGGAAATAATGTAAGATTTGCGCATGCGGGGATCAATCAGGTCACAGTTGCAGATCAAATAGGGACACTAAATTGGCATCTATATCCCAGAATGCACTGCGTTTAAAGAATTTCTTTCGTTTGAATTTTTTTTAATATAAACATATATACATTTATTTATAACTCATTTAAACTTTCAACATCAAAACACATTGGATTCATAAATAGTATTTGTAAAATGTTCTTAAATATCAGGTTTTTACTTTGAAAAAGTTAAAGTCAAATAAAAAGTAGTGAGCATGTGTTTGAATTGCATTAAAATCAAGGACACTAGATAGTCTTTTAGGGGTTAAGGAGTATTGAGGGTATTCACAGCTCAGGGGTGTCTTCGTGGGTAAGAATAACGAATATTATTCCTCAGATTGTGTCTTGCAGTTTTTAAATCAGTAAAGAGACAAATTACAATATCCTAAGTTTAGTTTCTGCACGTTTCCATCTACAGTCATGCATTTTGTCATTTATTCAATGGTTGCATTCTTTCCTTTCTTCTTTTGCTTTTCTAGCACAGGGAGAACAAGAATCTTTGCATGAGTCTGTGCACTTTTTTTTTAGCAGTTATGTTTTGTTGTCCTCTTCTGTGTGAAAACACGTTGTTGTTTGTGCGCTCACTCTGCCGAGCCCACAGGCTTGTTCTCTGCTCTGGAAGACAATATTCTCCCCTTATTTCGGGTCTATTTTGGTCTCGGTTCATGAATCCATCTGCCTTCGAGAGCACACAGCATCTCGGAAAAGTGAGTTACTTCACTAAAACCAAAACAGCAGCATTTGTAAAGGAAGTTACTGGTATGTTTTGTGAGAATTCAGATGCACGGATAGAGAAGCTGCAAGTTGGCAACTGCACTTATTGACACTAAAAGCAGGGCGATGGGGGTAAAAGAGCCATTATTTGTGTTGGAGAGCTCAGCTGTGAGGTGAGACAAACATGACTGGAATATGAACAAGCGGACCCCTCGCTCTGTTCTGTCCCCCCCTCACAGACAGTCACAGTGCTTTTCAATTGATGCCAAAGGAAGTACAACTGAAACTGTTTGTCAATGGGTCCTCCCTGCCTTCATGTTTTTTGTTTGTTTTTTTTTTGCGCACATTGCACAGTTTCTACACTTGATTGTCATGAATGAGTCATGGGCTTGTTAATCAGCCATTTATTGGTTTTTATTTAGTGTCACTGCACTTTTAGCTCTAATGAACTAAATGTGATCATTTTAATTTTTTTGGAATTTTTCTTTCTTTCTCTGTTAACCCTTCATTAATAACCATGAAAAGAACAAAATCCAACTGCTATCATCTGTTCAGAACTATGAAAACAGCAGAGAAACAAATCCAGGCTCTGAGAATAAAAAAAGGAAAATTTAAATGTACACTTTTGCAGGTTTAACTCCTTTATGCCTGACTTTATTTCTTAATATACAAAAAATGATTGCTTCATTTAGGGTGAAGTTAAAATTACAGTATGTAGTGTCCTGGATTCAATGGTATGTTGCAAAATAGCGCAAAAGTTATGAAGAGGTTAAAACTGAAAAGAGCAGCTGCAGCCCATCCTTCCATCCATCCATAATCCAAACCCACTTAATCCATTTCATGGTCCCAGGGATGCTGGAGCCTATCCCTACCACTCTTGGGTAAAGGTGGGGTTTAGCCTGGATGGTTTTCCAGTCCACTTCAGGGCAGCTCAGACATTAAACTACCAAACCCAAGCAAATGGTTCCGGCTTGCATAAAACCTTAACTAATGCATAACGTTCCTTTAAGTTTATGTATTCTGGACAGGTTCTAATTCTACATCCAATTTATTGCTTTCTTGCAGATTTTAATTTTTTTTCTTGTCTAATGAACATCGGAGTCCGTCTATTACATTAACATAACTTATTTTCTGATTTGTCAGCAAACACATCAAGCTAAATCTGAGTTTCTTGACATATAGGGCAAACTCAAAGACTATAATGAAGATTTTGTTGCGGCCTGTTAACTGTAAATTGCGACCATGTGGTAGAACTGTTTTTTTTTTTAGAGTCATGTAAAATTGCCAGAAATGTGGCATTTATTTTGTCTTAATTATTCTTTAAAAAAATCTGTTTTATCTTGTTTTCTCACCGTATACAGGTAAAAGGTTTCAAAAAGATAAAAATAACTTGAAGCCTCATATAAAGCTGTTAAGAGAATCTTCACAAACCTTTGCTGAAATGATGAGAGCAAGAATCGACTGTAGACGGATGTGAACAATTATTAGAAGCTGTGAGATGCAGACAGAAAACAGGACGCCACAGATTTATTGACAGTTCACATTTAAATCTAGCCGCTTGCCGTTTTTTGAGCCACCATTAAAAATAGCTGCAAGTTTACAGCAAGACAAAATGTCACCAGGTAATTGATCTGGGAGCATCCTGAGGGCTGGCTGCTCAGCAGGCATGTCTGTGTGACTGAGGAAAAGAAAAATAGTCATACTGCTATTTAGTTCCTTTGGGTAACAGTAGAATAAAAACATATTCGGAGCCCAAAAAGCTACGTGACCACATTTATTAATAAAACCTAAACATATTCATTTTTATCTGCAAATTAGCTGAATAAATAGTGGTTAAACATGCTACAGCTTCTGTAAAGTTCAAATCTTTGACCCAAAATTTTTCTAAGAATTGTGATTCTAAAATAAAAATGTGTGCAGTCAAAGAGGGGTTTCTATTTTTTGTGCACAAATGTGTTTCAGAGTTCCTTAGGGGGAAAAAAAGTGGCAAAAAGTCTGGTGTAACTCATTGTCCCAGCACATCAGCTGATAGCAGCTGATCCTGCTGTCAGCTCGGATCAACCAGAGGATCAGCTGATCCCCACGAGACTTCTTGTTAATTTTTTTTCAGAATATGCCTTTTTAAGGCACTTTAGGCTGTCCTTTTCCCATAAAAGCCACTGCATGACTCATCTTCATCCCATATCCTTCCATTCAAGCGGTGTCCAGATAAATCAATCATTTTCCATGTTTTAATGACATCTGCTCTGGAATCTACAGGTGTTACTTCAGTGAACAACACAACAACAGTCATGAGAACGACAAGTCCAGATTCAAACTGAGAAACCAAAACATTTGCATCTTTGACAACCACACAAAGTATCTGCAAATATCAACTGCTGCTGCTTTGATATCGATAATACAAAAGAAAGATGCAAAGCTGCAAACAGGCAGACTGGTTCCATAATTACGTGTTTACCAGAATCCAGGCTGTTGAACTGATACATAGAAACAAACAAGCTGGCATTAAGCTCCAGCAGTTGGTCTTAACAAACAGCTCAGTCAGTGGAAACATTTTGAAGATATCGTTGCTGTGTTTCTTTTCCCCTAACTCAAGCTTGTCTGTCATCACTTTCATAGAGAAGTAATTATTCTTCTCTTTGCAGTGTTCTTTTTATCTTAGAAAAACAGTGTATTTCTCATTAGAAATTGTATAACATTTATTTTGAAGGATAGCGCCTTGAAATGTGGGGATTTTCACATTTTCGCTCGAAATGGGAAAAGAAAACTTTTGTTTGAGCAGTCTTCACAGACTTTAATACATGCTACCAGGTTACGTCTACAACCACAACCAAAGTATCTTTGACCTCAAGAAAAAGCCACTATCTTCAATTCTTTATTTAAAAGAAAAAAAAACACGACCAGCTATAAATTTAAACACCTCCTAGGGATGTTGGTCTATCACCTACTAACTCCTTGAGCATCACTGAGAAGCTTCTTGGGGGGAAAAATAGTTTTTGCTTGTCCAAAACTTTGTGTGGCAATTTTGCAAAGTGGCATTCCCCTGTTACTCAAATGTTTTTTACCATAAATACATTTAATACATTGTTCCCTGGCTCAAGCTGAATCAAAAAATAGGACATACGATATGAAAACTTAAGGTATGTGGGTGTGGTTAACAAAAAACTTCAGTTGCTAAGGAAGTTTAAAAATGTACTTTTGCAGATTTTTCTAAAACTTACATAGACCTGTTCGTCACCCCCAGGCGACCAAAACAGGAAATGGTTGCTATGGAATTAAAATCGACAAAAAAGCTGCCATGTTGAAAGAAGCGTTTTTCCATGAATCTGTCACGTGTGGCTCTGATTAGGTAGCCAAAGATGTGTGTGGTGGGGGGGGTCTCCCTTAGGCTTAGAAGTGACATGGCCACGGGGCGTGTAGTAGCTGCTTAAAGACGAGTGGCGAGTGGGTCAGTTTGGTAACTGTCCCCGACCTTCCCTCCTTCCTCATACGACCACTTATTAGGTTGGAAGGGGGGGCGTGCTTGCGGAATACCTCGAGGGGCCGAGCCACTTGGCAGTGGTCCACCCCTCCCATGGTCTCCGCACAGTTTCGCCCCCTTCTCTTGGTTTTAAATGCACCTTAGACACATAGGATCCTTGGTGGGGGGTGCTAGGACATCACTGCCAGCAAGCAGGAGATGTCCTCATGGTGCTCTACCCTCCAATTTTAACTGCACCGTAGACATTTAGGGCTCCTTGGTGAGAAGGCGATTGGACATCCCTGTAAGCAATCAGGAGATGTCCTCAGTGCCCTGCTCGCCAATTTTACTGCACCCTTTATTACACACACCCATCAACCACAAGAAACACACCTCAACACACACACAAATACATTACACAAGGAAGGTGGGACTACTGATCTTCTGTCCCCTACCCCATCCCTGGTGGAGGGAACAGGGCCTTCAGCAGCGGCCTTGTCTCCTGGGGGTCGGCCTCCTGGGCCCGGCGGCCCCCTCCCCACGCAGGGAGAGGGATCCCTTTGTCCTCTGGCAAGTCCATGAGCGGGGGATCATATTCCATCTGAGCCTGGAGGGTGTCTGTGTCCTTGTGGTGCGGGTTCTGGCCCTTATCCTCGGGTGCCGAGCCCCTTCTGGGTCACAACATTAGGAGAGCCTGGTCAGGCTATGTACTCCTTCGGGGACCCCCACTTCTCTTGGTCATCCCTTTTCTAGATGGGGGTAGCTGACCCCCATCGTGCTCTCTTCTGGATCTCCGCAGCTGCCTGGAGCTTTGGAGCGGGTCTCCCGTGGGGGGCCCGGGCTCGTACCCGGGGCTGGGGTGGGGGGATGCCCAGAACTCCTGGGTGTTGGTGGGCGGCTTGTCTGAGGTGGTGGGGCTCTCGGGGGTGGGGCCCCGCGCTGGGCCACCTGGCGCGGTGGGAGGGCTGCTCTCCTGACTGGGCTGGGCCTTGCGCTCTGCGCTTCCGTACCTCACTGCGGTCGGGTGTTGGGGGCCCGTGTGGCTGTCCTGCGGGCCCTGGTCTGGGTGCTTGGCCGGGCTGCCTGGCGGGTGGATCTCCTCCATTGACCCCACAGTATGGGTGCGGGGGCGGGCCCTGGTCGGCGCTGCCGCCTCGGCGGGTGTCTTGGTGTGGGGATGGCTGGGGGTTCTCCCTCCTTTTTTGTACATTCCATCATCCACTTCAGCTTAACATAACATTCACCTGAGCACAGGCGTCAGCTCACCTTTACACCATCGAATAGTGTGCGTGACAGAATGTAATGCTTTACATGTGTTGGTTGGTATGCACAAGTGTGCGTGTGAACTGGATGTGGACAAGTATGTAACAGCTGAGTGTGTGGACAGGCCCTGCCCATTTTAGACCAACACTCACTATTGCAATGGGTATAAGCTCCAACATTTTGTTAACACGTAAGAAAAGGAAAAAAAAAAATGGAAAAAAAAAAAAAAAAAAAAAGACGAGTGGCGAGGGTGGGTATTGCCTGCAGGCCTAACTTTTTTTTTTTTTTAATATTTAAAAATGTCCCTTTTTTATATAATTATATATACATATATAATTAGTATGGAAAAGTTGAGAAACTTTGTACATTTTTGAGACTTTGTCATCTCCAAGTCCATTAAAAAACATTCTGTCTCATTGTGTTTGACTTTGGTGTCCCCAAAAAAACCTACTGGTCCTTCCAGCTTTAGCAGCTGTGCCATACAGGGACGCAACAGAGTGATAAAACCACTCACACTCATGAGAGTACAGGTGAGACTCCATCAAGGTGAATCTAAAATGGTTTTCTGTCACTGAAATTAATCACAGCACAAACCACAGATGAGTAATCCTCAGCTGAGAGCATCAGTGATGCACTTTCTTATCCTCCCCGCACTCGGAAATGTGAAATATTCAGATAACAGTACTGGTCTTTGCACAAAAATAAAAATAAATAAACCTGTTGTAACAAAAAAAAAAAAAAACAAAAAAAAAAACATTGGCTTTAACAAATTGACAAAGTAATCTAAAAACTGTTTAAAACGAATTATCTGTGGAATATCCGCCATGTTTTGGAAGACAGCAGGTCTAATCATGCTGCTGACAAATGGATAGGAATCAGCATCAACTGAACACAAAACAATTAAAATTAGCATACAGCCGGAAAAGGTTTTCCCTTTAGATTGTAGGTTTTCCTCATTGCGTTTCACACTTGCTTTGAAACGAAGGACAAAAAGCATCTACTTTTGGTCTCTCATTGTGGGTTGGTTTCTGTTAAGCTGTAGATTTGAATTTCTTCATTATAAATACTAAACTATAATTTCACAATTAGCCGTCATTTCCGTGGCAGCAGTGGTGCTCTTACTGATTGATTGATTTGATTTGATTGATTTGTTATTTATTTCAAGCATAAATTGGACAATACATGAAAATAATCACACAAAATTATCAAACTCATTACTAAGAGAATGAAATGCATTGATTGAGAGAAAAGAAAGAAAAGGAAAAAACAAACCAAAAAAGGCAATGAGAAATGAACAAACAAAAACAACGCACTTAAGTCACATTTGTAACATATGTTAAATATAGTGATTAATAACTGAAGTCTAGTGGAGCCTGAGTTATTGCTTGAAAAGGAGTTGGAAGAAGCGAACTAATATAAACCAACCTCTAGATGTTTATTTCATTTTATAGTTTGCATCGTTTTTATAATCCGGTTCTGATCAGATCTAGTGCAGATTTTTCATGTAACAAAACTGAGTGCTCATTAATTATTCTCAAAAAACATTATTTCATGATTTCAGTAAACAGTAACATGAATCACACATCATGTAACAGTTATGTAATACTCATTGATGATCATTTGAAAACTATTTTATATTAATCCTCAAATCATCCTTACACATTGAAAATCAAGTTTTCAAGTAACAAAAAAATTTGATTATCATCTGAGAAAATTCTAACATTTTCCGTGAACATTATTGATTAACACTTTAGGTAACTAATATGTAATAAACATTGATTATCATTAGAACACATCATTACATTGATATAGTAATCAGTGGTACATATTTCAGATCAAGTAAAGAAAATCAATAGTTCATCAATAGATTTTAGTCACGTTTCAAGTAACATTTCAGTGATCATTATTGCACATCACACAATTCATCCTCATTGGTTGTGATTTAGAAAAAAAATTTGGATTATTTCAGCACATTCAAGTTCACACATCCACATATTTAAAGTTATTTAAACACCAGTTGATCTTTAACTCTTCTTATCTTCATATTGTGAGATTAGAGTTTCTTTAAACATTTTCTTGAATTTTTGGATGTTTGAACATTGTTTGAGTTCATTACTTAACCCGTTACAAAGTTTAGAGCCGCACACAGACACACAAAACCTTTTTTTTTTTTGTGGTTCTTATCAATTTGATCTTGAAGTTCCAACATCCCCTCAGTTTTTAGCCTCCTTCATTTTCTAAGAACTGTTTTTGGATATTCAATGGTAATGTTTTTCTACTAGCTCTGTAAAGAATTTGGGCAGTTCAAAAATCAACAAGGTCATTCAGTTTTAAAAGTCTGGATTGATCAAATAAATTGTTTGTGTGATCAAGAAAGCCGGCGTTATGTACTATTCTGATGGCTCGTTTTTGAAGTAAAAAGAGAGGATGCACTGAACTTTTAGAATTATTACCCCAAATTTCTATACAGTAGATGAACTACGGTAATATTAAGGAGCACTATAATAAGTATCGACAGTTGTATTCTAACATGTATTAGGATTTATTTATGATTGAAATACTTTTTGTAACTTTAGTTTATATGTGTCTGATGTGTAGCTTCCAACTTGTTATTGATTACAATCAACAAGAATTTGATTTCTGTGACGTTTTCTATTAAGACATTATTTATTGTAACTGAGAGCTCTGTATTGGCCTTGTAATTACCAAAAACATCGTTTTGGTTTTTTCAAGGTTCAAAGATAGTTTATTGTAATGCATCCATGATTTTATTTTGTTTAACTCTATGTTCACCACACTGAGACTGGACCGGTGATGCTGCTCTAGACTCGGAGCTGACTCAGCATCCCCGATGTGTTCATGCTGAACTGCAGTTTATGGACCAACTCTTTGCTCCTTGTCCTCTCCAAACCTGGCTCCATGGTGCTGCATCTGCGTTGACCTTGATTTCTAGTGATGGGCTGGGGAAAAGCAAAACCTCTCCCAGATGGAAATTGCTAATGGCAATGTCAGGCCCAAACTGGTAACCATTCAACTTGATGAAAGCACAATTTGATTTCTGGCCATGAAGAGACCAAAGGAGCATTAAATGACCATCAGCTGTGTGTGGCCATATCGACGAGGTTGCTATAGCGATGATCCTTTTCAGTACTGTATTTAATATTACTCGGTGCGGCGCTCAAAATCCAAAACTGGGGCTTCTAAAAATATATTGCTCTCAAAAAACTAGAGTTAAACAATGCATCTTTTATTCTGAAAAATGTTTGATCTGGACTCCAAGAATCAAGACTTTTTTTGCAATTCTTCTTTCTCACTGTGACCACATATTCATATCCTCATTCAAAAACTCATCATCAAGATTTGCATGCACCTACTATCAGATAAAAATGAATCTTTGGCTCAGTTAACCCCTCCCCACCCAATGATGACATCACAGCAGGCAAAATCGACAAAAAAACAAATGGGACCAAAAATTTCTTCGAGGGATTTTGAGACATCGCTTCTCAACTCCTGCAACACCATTAGGAAGCTACTTGGTGGAAAAAAGTGTTGGTTTTAAAGTTTGTAGATTTTGAGCAACATTAGCGTGGCGAGCTTGCAAAAGTGGCTTTTCTCTGTTGCTTGAATATTTTTTACTGGAATATTGTGAAACTGTAAGAAATGATTCCCTGGCTCAAGCTGAGTGAAACAGTGTAACACAATAAAAGCACATTAGAAATGTGGGCATTATTAGCCAAAACCCTCCGTTGCTAAGGCAATCCAAAGAATTACTTTTGCTGATTCTTTTAAAACTTACATAGACTTGTTTGTCACCCCCAGTTGATTGAAAAATAAAATGGTTGCTATGGAGATAAAACTATCAGAAAGCTGCCATTTTTCAAGTGGGAGAAGTTTGCTTATATCATTATGCATCTCTGGGATAAAATGGGTTGGAATTCCCACCAAGAAGGACAACAATCAATAACTGGCTTTACAAAAAACTTTTTTTTGCTGTTTGTTCCTTTTGTCCACCATACTTTTTTGGGATTTTTTTTCCCCCCATCTTTCCCATATTCCTTGTTCTCGCAGAACTGTTGCCCTTCTTATTGACTGCAGACTTTAATTTTGCATAATCAACAAAATCATAAAAGGAGAATAAAATGATTTGAAAAAGAAAAAAAGAACAACACTATGCTTAAAGTCGGCAAGCAAACAGCAGACACTATCACTCCCGTCCAAATACATGTACATCTGGTCACCATGGCAACCATTGCTGAGAAAAATGAGCTCTGTAGTCCCGTGTGTTTGTGTGTTTAGCCGAGTTTCCCATTAGGCACAAATTGAACGGAGAGAGTGGAATATTTGCAGATGTTCTGAGAAAATTACATAGCCATGTGCTGGTGTGTGTGAGACTTTAGTGTCTGCCTGATGGACATGGAAGAGGGAGGAAAAAAACTAGGCGACACCTTTGAATGAGGAAATCTTTAATGAGGGATGAAAAGAGCAGCTTCAAAGTGAACTTGGAGCTTATCAGCAGGACAACTCCCCCCTCAAAAAAAAAAAGCAGCAGCAAAGTTTTCTTTATCTTTTACCATTACATTTAATCATACTTTGCTTGATCCTTAGTTAAGGTTTAAAATTGAGTTCATAAACTTAAGGAAGCTTTAATCACTGAGAGGGGCTGCACGGTGGGGCAGTTGTTAGTGCACTTGCCTCACAGCAAGAAGGTTCCTGGTTCAAGTCCTGGCTGGGGGACTTGAAACAGTCTCACCAACGGGGAACCTTTCTGTGTGGAGTTTGCATGTTCTCCCCGTGCATGCGTGGGTTTTCTCCGGGTACTCCGGCTTCCTCCCACCGTCCAAAAACATGCTTCATAGGTTTAATTGGTCACTCTAAACTGTCCCTAGGTGTGAATGTGAGTGTGCATGGGTGTGTGATTGTGGCCCCTGCGACAGACTGGCGACCAGTCCAGGGGTGTACCCTGCCTTCGCCCATGAGTAGCCGGGTTAGGCTCCGGCAACCCCGTGACCGCGAAAGGGATAAAGCGGATTGGAAAATGAATGAATGAATGAATGAATAATCGCTGAGAAGCTGGCATCACCTTATTGAGCACTTCTATACAGAATATTTTCCTACATCCACAATAGAGGTCATTTATACTCAATGAGTTAAACTTTCTCTTAAAATAGCAGAATAATTTCAAAACCACCAATGACCTTCTACTGCTAATGAGCATATATAGAAAACACAACAGTGAATCTCTAAGTGAAAACATTGAGAGCAAAATGAAGTATTTGCATGAATTAGCATCCCTGACTCTTGGGGGGGTATATGCTGGTGTCATGGTTAGCACTTTCAGCTCTCACTAAAAAGGCCCTGGTTCAAATTCCAGCTGGGAATTTAGTGTGGAGTCCAAAAATGTGCATCTTAGTTTTAATAAGGGATTCTGAATAGGCCCCAAGGCGTTGCCCTGCGACAGACTAGCAACCTGTTTGGGGTGTAGCCCACCTTTACTCATCTGCAGCTGGGATAGGCTCCAGCAACCATGTGACCCCGAACTAAGTGGGTGAAGAAAATGGATGGATGAAACCTTGATCACTGCAGCTTCAGGCCTTTTTTTATTTTATTTTTTAACTGCCCACATATTATTGATTAGCCCTGTATCCAGTGTATTTCAAGAAATATTGTTGAATGGACTGTTAAGACATGTGAAATGAATTGAGCATTCGTGTGCAAAGGCAGCAGCAATATGCTAATCAAATTAAAACACTATTTATCCCGTTTTTTCAATTAGAAATAATAAAGAAAAAGCCCTGAACCCAAACAAAATAGAAGTAATTATTCTATTGAAAACAAAATGCAATAAAAACTAGCTTCAATAAATTTGACATCTTTGGCAAACACAACAAGCATTCCTTTCTAGAACGGACAACAGAAATCAAACATTGTGTGGAAGGGTTCCATGAATGTCTTGTATTTGGCTTTTAGTACATTTTTCTCTCCAGATTTGACTAAAGCTTCATGTTTTGGGAAAGTTCTGGGTTGGACAGTACTTCATGTTACTTAAGTTTTTTCAACTGACTTTGAACCCAGCAAAGCTATTATGTTTTCTCCTTTATGAGTGACATCACATATGTATGTTTCTATTTCCTCAGAAAAAGCAGTTTTGAATCATTCTTAAAGACAAATGATTAACTGTTCATACATTTGGGAAGATGTTTTAGTCTTTAAATCCTCTGGTATTTCACCAGTTTTGGGTTTCTAAAAACAAGACCACCCATTGAGCACCATAGTAGCCTATACAGACCTTGACCCACTCAAGTGTAAACTGTGTTTTTTCATGTTCTTGTGGCATTTTTCTGATGATGGAGGACATACATTAAAAAAAATTAAGCTTAAAATTGCAATTCTTAGTTTTTTTCTTTATTTGAGTCATTGTGATTCAGGAGCAGACAAAAAAAAGCCTTTTGGAAAAAAAAATTGGTATTTGTGACGACAAAATAGCTCCCTGCTTTGAGCTCTCAGCAACGGGAAGGGGAAGGGGGTTGAACCCATGTCCTAAAAAAACTACAAAGGTCTTTTTTTAATTTCAGCTAAAAATGGCATGTTCACAATTGAAAGACCACTTTCAAAACAGATCAAAAGATGATCAGACTGGGGCTTGAATGGATTGATATCAGTTGAGCAAGAGGATTGTTGAAAAAGTTTTATTTGCAACAAGGACAATAAAGTTAACAAAAGCAGAGGAACTGAGGGAGTCTGCAGCTGCACTAAAACAATGTATGACCTGAGCCAAACAGGAATGGGAGTGAAAACATGACACATCCATGCCATCATTCCATCTTCACTATAACCCCCAGATTGACATCCATGCTAAATTTAAAGACGGACTTCCCATAAACTAAAGCAGCCTGCACCAGAGAAGCTTTTTTTTTTGTTTGTTTTTTTTGTTTTTTTTTTAGCTATGACTTACCTCCACAGGCCCAGATGTTGCCACATTACATTTGGAGCCAGAGTTTAATGGGTGAGCCACAGGCCTTCACATGGCCGTCCACTGACCTACATCTCAGCCATCACGGAGAGATCATGTGATGGCCCACGCGCGCACACACAGAACACAGAATAGGATTACACATGCGGCGTGCAGAAGACGAGCTGTGATATGATTAAGTCATGCTTGACCTGGTACATACTCGTTTTATAATATCAAGTTACACATGTCCTGGGAGCCAAAGTCAACTGAATCAACAGGAAGCTGCAGATCTTTGGAGCTAGGAGTCGACATCATAAAGAAAAACATGAAAGAGGCTTATTTTTTTAAATCCAACATTTTCTGCTGCTTCTCTGTGAAACATAAATAATCAAGGATTAACTTCCTAAACATGGTTAAGAAGATCAATTCAGTTTCAATCCTTGAATCATCTGAAAATCTGATTTGTTAAACTGGTTGTGTTGAAGTGTCTTCAACAGGATCCTGTCATCAATAATTCTGCAGTCCTGGACTGCAATGACCATATTGTTTTTGCAATTCCTCTCTCACCCCTTTCTGCCCCATTGAGTAATAATTTTGCGCACCTATTACTGAATAAATAAACTGAATAAACTTTGGACAAAGTGAACAACCCATTGCATTAACTGATAAAATGGAGATTACTGTTTTATAGTTTTCTAAGGAAAAAATAAACATCTTTAATGTCAGCTATGAATGCTAGACCGGTTTCAAACAACATTTCAAGTAATATTTCATTATTTTCAAAAGGTTAATGCAATGTTCTCAGTATTTGAGTGGATGCAGCAGCAGCAATGATCTGCAGTAAAAGGTTTCTGTCATCAGTAAAAGACCTGGATGAGATGGCATGACATTCAGCCCAGCAGCATGCCACACTTTATACTGAAAAAAATAAACACTTTTTGAGTTCATTAAGGATGTTTGTTATTTTTGTAGAGGATGTCAAAAAATTTGGATTAAGTTTTAATGTATTTGTGTAATAATGCACAGTGAGACAGGTACATTTTCAACATCCTGTGAGTTTGCCAGTTGTCCCACTTAGAATTTTGGAAGGATCGGAATTTTTCATCTTAGGTTCATATCACTGTAAGAGACATGATCCCCCCAAAAAATGGAAATCACACTGTATGATTTTTAAAATAATTTATTTGAATGCTACTGCTGCAAGTAAGTATTTGATCACCTGAAAAAAGTGAATGTTTGGTACAGTTGCCTTTGTTTGTGATGACACAGCTCTGATGTTTCCTGCAGTTTTTCACCAGGTTTGCACAAACTGCAGGAGGGATTTTGGCCCACTCCTCCACACAGATCTTCTCTAGATCAGTCAGGTTTCTGGGCTGTTGCTGATCTTTGGGGGGGACATTAAATTTGGTGTTAAAGAAACACAAACTTTAATGTCCCCAAAAGATTTTTTTTTTTTTTACTGGGTTTAGGTCTGGAGACTGGCTAGCTCACTTCAGAACCTTGATATGCTTCTTGCGGAGCCACTCCTTGATTCTCCTGGCTATGTGTTTCAGGTCATCCTCTCCTTAATACAGTGAAGTCATCCTGTCCAGTGTGCAGAATAAACACCCCATAGCATGATGCTACCACCCCCATGCTTCAGAGCAGGGATGGTTTTCATCATTCTTCTTCTTCCAAACACAAAGAGTGAAATTAAGACCAAAAAGTTCTATTTTGGTCTCATCTGACCCCATGACTTTCTCCCATGACTCCTCTGGATCATCCAAAAGGTCACTGGCAGACTTAAGACAGGCCTGGACATGTTCTGGTTTAAGCAGGGGAACCATCTGTGCCATGCATGATTTCAAACCAGGACGTCTTTAGTGTATTACCAACAGTAACCTTGGAAATGGTGTTCCCAGCTCTTTTCAGGTGGTTGACCAGCTCCTCTCGTGTAGTTCTTTGCCGAGTCCTCACCTTCCTTAGAATCTTCGAGACCCTATGAGGTGAGATCTTGCATGGAGCCTCAGTCAGAGGGGGATTGACAGTCATGTTTAGCTTCTTCCATTTTCAAATAATTGCTCAGACAGTGGATCTTTTTCCACCAAGCTGCTTAGTAATTGCCCCGGAGCCCTTCCCAGCCTTATGGAGGTCTACAAACTTGTCTCTGGTGTCTTTGGACAGCTCTTTGGTCTTGGCCATGTTAATAATTGGAGTCTTACTGATTGAAGGGGGTGGACAGGTGTCTTTATGCAGCTAACACCTCAAACAGGTGTTTCTAATTTAGGATAATAAATGGAGTGGAGCTGGATTAATAAAAGGCAGACTAACAGGTATTTGAGTGTCAGAGTATAGCTGATAGACAGGTGTTCAATTACTTTTCAGCCTCACTGTAAAAGCATCACATAAAAAAACAATTTTATTGTTTTTTAATAAAGTAATACAAAATGTACAGTATAAAAATATCCACAAAAAGAAAAAAAAAAGTCTAATGTCAGTCTAATGATACAGAATTTTAACATATTTTTTACATTTTGCCATGAAATGTTTTTGGCACTCACAAAACAGAATTATTTGACATTTTGTTTGTTACAATTGAAAGCAGATAACAGATTCATCCAAAAGTTTTGCTTTAAAAAAACTCAACTAACATAAAAGGTTTACATAATCATCATAACTACTCATAATGCTGCAAACACAATTTAAACCTAACTGTTTAAATCCACAACAAGGATTTTGAGGGAGTTCCTGTTTACTTCAGTTATCTACATCTGTGTGTGAGAATGCTGTGAGGGGGTGGAGGGAGATGCAACGGCGTTGGAGGAGGAGGAGAGTGACGGAGTGGGCTGTGGGTTGCCACAGGAGGAGGAAGAGGAGGATGTGGAGGCAGCGATGGCCGCTGCTGATGATGAAGTCTCAATCATGCTGCTGTGGGTGATGAAGCGTAGGCGCAGCTTCATGGCCGGGCGCAGAGTCATGATGATTTTCTCGACCTGGACGGAGAAGAAGAGGAAGATTGAGCTATGGAGGTGCCATTAGAAATATGCCACTGAGTTGTGGTGTTATTGAGGAGTAAGTCTGCACTTATTTCCTATCTTCCCTTTGTTTACACTATTTCCCACTAGCTTACAGCCCCTCACAACCCCAACCTAACATTAGCGGCCCAACAAAAATGCTGATCAATCTTGGAGCTAGCCGTACACAGTTTCGAGCCCGATGCCAGATCGAATGAGGAAAACAAAGCAGTACATGGATCTAGTCATCTACAATTGGATGCATCAGAATGAAGCTGAGCAGGGAACTTGTGGCCCACCCAGTGGTTTTTCTACATCTTTTTCAATTGAAATGTTTTCGTCTGTTACTAATTCACAACAATTTGAATAAAGAAATACTCAATTTTATATATATTTCTTTATATATGTTGTCCATCATCATAAAAATGCCACAGGAATATGTTAAAAACACCCAAAACGCAATTCTCATTGAAGGGGCTCTTTTCCTAAAATAAGAATGTATGTTTCTTTGAGCTCACCTGCTCCTTCACACTGTCTCCAGTGTACATGTACTTGATGTGGTACAGGAAATCACAGATCGGGTCCATGTAGCTGAGATGCTGGCAGTTTTGGTCGACGGCTTGCAGCATCTCATAGAAAGCTACGCCAATCTGAAACACACATCCACAAGTGCCAATCAAATAAACGACTCTTTTCATATTTCAGTCATTTACAAGCAGGACTTCTGAAAGTACCTCCAGCATGCATCGAGTCCGCTCTTGCTGAAAGCGCTGCAGGAACGGCCCCACGAGGTGGTACACGTACAGGAGCTGGAACTCTGTCTGCACGATGGGCTTCAGAACCTCCGACAGGAATCTGAGAGGCGAGAGCGATGACACAAAAGGGTTTGACGGGAAAAAAAAAAAAAAAACAGAGAAAGACCCTTACTTGGGAGTCAGAGACAGCTGTCCGATGGATGAGTGATGCCAGACGGCGTGGGCTAGTGCCAGCACGTAGCTGCAGTTCATCTCGCTGTAGCTTTGGTGACAGGCTGTGAAGTCCAGCAAAGCAAAGGGATAACCCACCCAATCTGTCTCTGATGTCAGAGCAGGGGAGCTGATCACAGACACAATGCGGTCGTGGAGAACAACCCAGTAAGGCTCCTGTTGGGGGAAAGAAACCCGACAATATTAGTTAACAAACCAAAGGAAAAGTAAAAGTCAATTCCTTTGACTGTTTTCTTACAGGAAGAGCGGTGATCACCAGCCCGATGGCGTTCATCCAAGCTGTGATGCTCTCTCTAGGAACCAGAGGTTGGCTAAGACCAAAAAAAAAAAAAAAAAAGATCAAAATTAGAATCTCAGTTGCTCAATATTTCCATAAATTTCTAAAAAAAAAAAAAAAAAAACCTCTTCAATACGACGTTGAGCAGAGCATTGCCGACATCTTTTCCCGGCACAGCCAAAGCCATCAGCTCCACGCAAGTGACATGTAGAGCATGCGCCGCAGGATTGGGGAACTCATTGAACCTCCAATCACAGTTAGGGAAGGGGCCGGGTGTTTTTCCTGCCATGGGTGAGAGTGTTAAGGAGAAAGCTCGATACAAAAGAAAACCAGGTTAGCTATTTGTCCGACTCTGCAGCATCTGTGCAGCCACAGGAGCCCTTCACATCGATTCCTCATTATTAATGCCTCTTTTGGGAGCAAAACTATAAAATTGACTTTTAATTACAACCTCTTTAGATCCATTAAGGGAGGCATTCTTAGCATTTTACTCAGGTGCCCCACAGACGGCGGCCTCTTCATCCTGATTCAATTTAACACTGTTACAGGGAGCAAAGAGACTAATAAAGGACATTGTCCACGAGGCGTCCAATCAGCTTGCAGTAGTAGGTGTCATCGGGGATCCAAACGTTGTCTTCCCTCGCGTTCATGCCGCACTTCATGTAGGTTTCACTGAGACCCCATCCTGGGGTGCGGTTGTCCTAGAAAAACACACTGGTGTTAAAGCTCTGAACTGCACGAGCGAGGATCAACAAGCATTGTGGGTTATCTCCCTGCCTTCAGTGAAGACATGATGGCGTGGACCAGCTTCCTCTTCAGGTTGGTTCTGTCCCTCAGATGCCGCTCATAGTAGTGTAGAGTATTGTAGAGGTATGTCACTGGACGGTCTGCACACAGACGTAAAAGTAAACCTTTGCAGGTCTCCTTCTTCTGCAGAGGCTGCAATCTTTCTCTTCACTCACCGTGGAATTTGTAGAGTCCTCCTAGATGATCCAACAGCGTCTCCAACGACTTGGAGACTGGGAGAAGCTCCAAGAAGCGGTGAATGACGATATCAAATACGGGCAAGAAGCGCAGGCACACGTTGCCGAAGTAAATCGGGAGGTATTGAGGCTGGTGCTGCATGGGAGGGTTGACTTGGTCTGCAAGTCCCTCAAAGTACAGCTTCTCTGGGTATTTCTGAGCAGAAGATCAACCACTTGTTACTTAAAATCTAACAGCGCAGACCTTTGTTTTACACTCGGCACTTAACTTGAAAACTCATTTATTTATTTTCGCTTTCATTTTGTTGTACCTTGTGGTAGTTCATGTGTTTGCTGTGCCAGTCGCTCTGCAGCCAGTGCTCGGGGGAGTTCTCCTTCACAAAGTCACTGACTCTGTTCCTGAAGTCATTCGGCTTCAACAGAAGCAGCTGGATTATGAAGTAGCAGACCTGAGCCTCATTTCCCTCGTGGCTGCGCATCGCCTGCAGGCGGAGGAGGCATGCAGCCATTTAAATCAGGCTCTAATTAGCTTGTTGAGGCAACTCTAAATTCCTCTGAGCGTCCTCACCAGACACAGGATGAGCCTGTCCAGAGTGACGATGTTGTACTTCCAAACCATGTCGTTGAGGATCTCGATGCACTTGTTTAGCTGCTGTCCGCCCGCCGATGTGGAGAACTCGTAGACAAGGAAGTCGGCAAACGTGCGCACGTGAGCCACCAGTGCACGAGCTCCAATGCGCTCCAAGACTCTGAAGATGAAAAAAATGAATTGAGAAGTGAACAGTTTCATCCAGCAATATGGCAGCCTTCTCCCTGTGGATCAATTAGTTGCAGATGTCATTTATAGACTTATCCCCCCCCTTTCCCCTGAGCCACTAAACATGAATTTAGAATGCTGTAACAGCACTGGGGAGAAGCATCATTAACTCGTAATTTATCAGAGTAACCTCAGTGGTGTCTGTAATGCTGAGTGGAACATTATTACAAGCAAGGTGAGGTTTTTTTAACTCCTAAAACGAGACGCAAACCTGAAGCCGATCTGGTTTATGTGGTCCGTCTCCAGCAACATCTTCCAAAGCAAGCAGAGGAAGAGCGGAGGAGAGCCCTGCATGGAGAAGTGGGTGATGATGTCATTCTCAATGGCCATGGACTTCCACTTCCTGTACTCCTCCTCCACGTTCTTCTTCAGGTTGAAGCGGGACTCTTGCGGGACGTTGTTCTGCTTGAAGAACGCCTGAGGAAAATACAGTGATTGTGAAAACAGCTGATCTCTCCTGGTGGCTGATGGGCTTCGATGTGAGCACCTGCAGCGGAGCGGGGAAGCAGGACAGCGTGTGCGACGCCCAGTTATGGGGCGTGAAGGACATGATGGTGTGAAGGATGTCTTTACACCAAGTCCCGTGGATGGAATCAGACCCCGTGAAAAAATCTATGCAGAACCAAAGTGACAAATTAAAATCGAGAACAAACACGGTAATCCATGTTTGAGTGATTTATTGGTGTGATTTGAACTTCAGGGCCCCCGTAGGAAAGAGCCGGAAAAGGTTTCTGCACACCTATCTACTGCAATCTACTGCACACCTGTGACGTGAGTGGCTCTGGCCAGGGTGAGAATCAAGGCGCGGTTCAGCTCCTCGGATTCGGCTGACAGGACCGTCTTTGGGTCGTTGAGGAAGCGGGTGAACTGCGGCTGCACCTCTGAACTCCCCAAAGCTGTGATCAGGCGCAGAGCGGTGCTCTCAACACTGAGGGCACAAACAAGATACCTCCAATTTTAACTACACAGGTTTTTACCTCATAAAACACCTGTTTAAACAAGGATCTTTGCTTTTGCCTGAAGCAGCAACTGCACTGAAGCAATAATGACTCAACAAACTACTACAACCTCTAATATACATCACTTCCTATAGAAACAATGAACTGTATGACCTTCAGAGGCTGCAAACTGACATCATATATGTTTTTTATGTGAGATTTTTTAATGAAAAAAGAGCAGAATTTAACAATATATTGTACAAAAAGACCCAAAACTTGTGGTAAACAGGAACATGTAAAAACATTAATACGATGAGAGGAAACAGGATCTATATATCAACATAGACATGCAGTTGCTATTTAGAATATTACTTTACATTGTTTATGCAATAAATTCAGATTGATCCTTAGTGGGATGTTTTTGATCTTTTTTTCTACTTTATAATTTGCTATTAATTTATTTTTGAAACAGCTTTTTTTGTGGTTGGCATCCATTCTTTCAGTACAACCCGGCTTCTTTTTATAGATATACTTTGAATATATTACACATTAATGCCAAAATGAACCTGAAACTGTCAAAAAAAATTAATTCCAAGTAGGAAATGTTGCCGTTTTTGCTGTAAAAATCACAAAAATTGCGATAAAACAGTTTCATGAAAAAGATCAAACATGTAGGGACTGAATAAAAATGTATAAATCCACAAAGAAAGCACAGACAAGGTCAAAACAATGTGAAAAAAGGCTAAAAAAAACAGGTGAAGCTCCCCTGACATACAAAGTTCCAAGAATTAATTCCAATGAGTCTCACAATTGGGAGGGGTTCATTCCAGCATCATTGTAAACAACCAATTCGATTGGCAAATTCACTGGTGAGTTCAGGGACTACTGAAGGTTAACATTCCCATAAAAAAACAAAAAGGAATATAGTTTCTTAAGCGTTCACTGTTCACCTACTTGAACAAACGATTCATATTTCTGTTCATTTGCAGTACTTTGTCGCATTAAACATGCTCTGGGTTTGCGCAAAAATGCGACGTGCGTTACCACAGGTGCAGCTGGTTCTGGTTGGTCTGGGGTACGGCCGCCAGGCTGTGCAGATGGCTCAGCAGTTGAACTCGGTAGTGCGGCTGGATGTGGTGCATCCTGTAGCTGAACATCTCCAGCAGTGTGTGAAGGATTCCCCACGCATGAGACTTAAACACATTGGGCAACAATTGGCCTGAAAAACAAACATGCCCAAAACGCTTTTTTACACCCCAAATGATCAATCAAAAATAAAAAAGAAAACATTTTTCTTGAGAAAGATTTTTAATTATGTACTTTTTGAAAATGTTCACTGTGACAAAATGTGTTCTATAAACTGATATAAATGTTTTGCGGTCAAAGCCATTAAAAAAAAGAACCGTAGAGACTTACTGATGAACCCCTTGATGCCCAGGGACTCGATTTCCATGTAGACCAGCAGTCTGCTGTAAGTTTCCACCAGAGCAGGGGCCAGAGCGATGCTGGACTTGGCATGGGCCAGTTTGATCACGCGTGTGGCGATGCTGTGGATTAGACTGGACACAAAGAGACGACAAAAGCAGCAGCAGTGAAACATTTGCTTCGTTCTGGATCTTCCCATCTGTTTTTGCATACCTCATCTTTGCGTGTACTGTCAGGGAGTCCAGCAGATTCATGGGCAGGGGAGTGACCGATCCGGACGCCATGCAGTTAGTTCCTGGCAAACTGGTCCTTACGGACGTGTTTCCGTAAATAGTTTCCACCAGGACACCCATGGGCAGGGTGAAACACTCAGAGTTGGTGCTGTAGGCGTTGCACAGCAGGGCGATCTTATAATCGGACATGCCCAGGGTCTTATTACGCAGCGACTGCTGCAAAAACCTAAAAAAAAAAAAAAAAAAAAAAAATGAATAAGGGAGGTCTATTATTCAAACTGAACTGACCAGAAGAGGAAAATATATGAACAAGTTAATGCATTAACTGGAGCATCTCAGTAAATCAAAATATATTAAAAAAATGATTTATTGTAGTATTGCCTTTTTGACATGGTACAAAAGTAGATTGATTATTGCAGTGTGGAATAAAAGAAATCCTTCTCAGGCATTGCTGGAGTGTTAAAGAAGCCTCTGTGTTCATTAACCTTTTTGCATAATCAGAGACGATATGGTCCTAAAACCAAAAACTGGTACTTTTGGTAATTTAGGCACATAAAATCATTTAAAGAAATACCATTAGATGGCTGCATCTACCTCAGAGCTGAGAAACAGTAAACCCACATCATGAGGCCTGGCTCCAAAACCACTAGTCGCTAAAACTTTAATAAAATGATTTTTTAAAAACACTATTATTTTTCTTCAAAGTAAAAGAAGCTTCTGGCAAAATGTGTGCTCTAGGTCTTGAAAAATAGGAATTTTACGGTTGAAGTACATGTTCTGTGTACACCTATGGGTGGAGGCTCCTAAACCACTGACTTCTGCAGTCCAATCAATCCTTTAAAAAAAAAATCACAATTTTAATGGCTTTTGTTTTGAAATTCTCTCTCAACAGTGGGCCCTTTTCAACCATTTAAGTATCTAGATTCTTTAATCTGCTGTTGTCCCCATGACGATTTAGTCCGACTGCCCCCCAAAAGTTAATTAACTGACAACGAAAGTCTCTAAAATTAAACTTTTTTTGCATTTTTTCCAGATTAAAATCAACTTTTTGATGATTTTTCTGCTTTATTTCGAGGCATGCATTCGGCTGAAGCGTGGGACGTAAAGAAGCATACTCGTGGTGCAGTTTCAGAGAGTGCGGAATAGGGATCTGCAGCTTGGAGTTGTCGCTCTGAGCTTTGCGGTTCAGGTGGATCCAAATGCAGGTCATGGCGAAGGAGTGAGTCGACTGGGGTTTGTTGATGTCAGGAACAGGAATGCACTGGAAAAGTTCAACCACAAAAATCAGAAATGGATCAAAAATATACCCTTTTATCTGACTTTTGATAGAAACACAAGAGATCTGGATTCCTCTTTGAGCACATGTACCTCCTTTTCTGGGTAAAGTAGGTCAAAAAGCTTCATGACTGGGAGGAAGTCGGCCAAAGCGTTTTTCTGAATGCTCCCTGATATGAACTGCAGCAGCACCCACATCAGGTGATCTCTTCCTTTGATAAGACCTCTACCTGCAAGCTACAGAAAAAGGAAAGATAACTAAGATTTAAATATGTTTAGCTGAAAGTAGTTTAGTGATCTGCTAACCTTCTGGTGCAGCGACAGAACCATGTGAGGGAAGCTGGCAAACTGAAACAGCACAAAGAAGATGAGCTGGGAGGAGAGGTGCTGCCACAGCAACTGACTGGTTCCCCCGACGTCGGCGTCAAAGTGCTCCTCGGTCTCTGAGCGCTCCATGGCATACACCACCAGGTCCACCAGCTGCTCCTCCAGCACCGGGCAGCGCTGCTTTTGCTGGGAGAGGAGGAGGAGGAGGGTGTAAAAGAACGGAGAGAACAGGTGGTTAGGCGGAGAACAAAAAACAGGAAAAAAATGACATTTTTTACAACAAATGTAATACATGCTCCAGCCGGTGTTATTTAGAAACATAGAAAAACACTTTTCATTCCCTTGCATGCAGGACTGAATCTCCTTCCTGCCTGTGTCCTCTTGGTTCAGCTGTTTTTAGGCGTCCTTGTTCCAGCAGCTTCCACTTTTTCAACATATGCAGCAAACTAGAGGAAGCTTTTCATGGTCTAAGCAACTTAAAAACAAACGACATGCCTAAATTTAGAACAAAAGAAGCGCTGACTCAGGTAAAAAAAAAAAACGTAAATTAGACATGGGGAGAATGGTAAAACGTGGGATAGAACAGCAAACGTGGAAAAAAAAGGTAAATATTCAACAAAATTGGAGCTTAATAGAGAGATCAGGGGTTTTTGAAGTGATCTAAAACTGTTGTGCAGATTTGTCAATAAAGTTTACAGTCAAACCCTTACACTGTTTTTATACATCTTTTTGTTCAACTTATTATCCACAGACAATCTGACTTTTGATTTTCTATGTCTACAGAAACGTAACATTTCATTAAAGTTAGGCAATAGTGGGCAAAAACTGTTTTAGGTTTTTTTGTTATAACGTAGAATCATAAACAAATATTTGATGAATGCCTTCAAGCAAAGGCAGCAGAGAATTCTGGGAACCATTTCCAAACATTGTGGAGTTGTAAAGTCTGCAGGGGCATTTTCAGGACAAATTATTTCATCAAAGACAAGATTTAATTTAACAATATGACTACGCATTAAAAAGAATGATATTAATTGGATTTATTTTGATGTAAATACAGATAAAGTTGGATCCATTTCACAAGGGATTGAATGACACCGCACAGCACAGCAAAATAGAAGTCCGGGGAACGTGAAAGCAGAACACCAAGCAGCAAGCCAACTCGGAGCATGCAACACATTCCCGTATGCAGACTGGCAGCTCTGGAAGAGGAGGAGGAGAAGTGGTGTGAATGGGAAGAAGAAGAAGAGGAGCTGTGAGGCTGACCGTGGCTTTCCCGCTACACTGTTCTGTCTCTTCCGCAGAACCCAATCACACGACAGAGGAACAAAGGGACAGGGAAGGAAAAGAGGAGGATCCGCAGACATTAAACCCTCAGAGAGAAATCTGCCACGCTAAAATGTACTCGTGAGCAAATAATCCCTCAATAAATCTATTCACTCCAGATTCATTTCCAGAGCTCCTTAACCACATGCCCTATCAGTATAAACACAAAGGTACATGAGTGAGCCCAAATCAGCTTTTTGCATCAGTTACTTTTAAATAACTGAAGTTATAAAACTTATTTTTCATTTCCAAAAATACCTGCTGTATATGAACGCAAAGCCCACATATCCACAACGAGAGCAGAATAAAAAGCAGATCAGTCCAGCCTTGACAACTTTTGAATAAATCCAACTAGTTTTTCCTCTAATCCTAACTGGAAACATTTGAGTTTTGCTCCATTTCTGTGTTTAATATAATAAACGTGGTTAAGATCATTAGACAGCAACAGCCTCTTATTAATCAACCACACATAAAAGGCTGGGTGATTACATGCCAGATAACACTAAATTGTTTGCATCACAAAGTTCTCTGGGGATGAGAGGATGGGGCATTAGCAGCTCCATCTAAGCTGAAGGTTAAACACAACCTGTCACCTGTCACAGGTGGAGCAAACACAAAGATAGAAAAACGAGATAGTAAACAACAACAAAACATCTTTACTTTCTTTATTATACTAATAGCATTAAGAGTATGTAATTATGTATCATTGACAATAAATAAGAACAGGACAGAGCGAGAATTATGTCATTCTTAGAAAATGGCTTACTTCAATGAAATAAAGTCTATTCAGGTGCAATTTTGCGCAATATGGACGCCGCCATGTTGGAGTCGGCTGTCGTCAATAAGGAGCGATTGATTCGAGTCGGTTTGAGTCAACGTTTCTATGGCAATCATTCTCCCCAGCAGGCTCGGAAAATCTGTCAAACGTTTTGAATGTTCTACGAAGGGACTAGCAGGCACCGCCTACTTTTATTGAGGCAGATGATTGGTCAGTTTATAGCTTGAATGACTTGCAATAAAGAAAACATATCATGGTGGAGTGGCTAATCCAAGTTCAGATCAAACTAAAACCAATGTATTACTTTATATAACAAAACAAATAACTTGTAGATTTTGTGTTCAGTTTTTCCTGCAGCATCTTCTTACTCCTTCAGATCATTTTTCAGACACAAAGCAGGTGTGGTTTTGTTCCCAGGTGAGCACATTGAAAAAAAGCAGCAAAAGCAGCAGCAGATCTGACAAGGGAAAACCTTCCCAACAACAAACAAGCACCAGACTACATTCACACATGCACTGCAGCAGCACCTGAAATGTCAACAGCAGGGCTTCCAGTCAGAAATACTTCATGTTAGCTTGTAAGCAGGAACCATGAAGCCCAGAGAGCACACAGCCCAGCTGTGCCATGATCGATCTCTATCACCTTGGCTGGCATCAATCACTCACAGACTACGGTAGAATCTCCGTCCTGGTGGCTACGACACGGAAACCATTCAGCATCAACTTTATTTATTTAAAAAAATCCCATTTACATTGAACACAATTTATAACCTGCAACTACATCCTCTAAGATATTGAATGTTTTCGTCTAAATCAATACAAGTGTAGACGCTGCAGTCATTCAGCAGAATTAAGAGGCAGCGCGTGTTTGGAGACTAATGAAGCTGAACGTATGGCAGGAAATCGTTTATTTGCACACCGTTCTACTAATCGAACACCCCTATCATGCTTAATGCTGCAGAAACTTCCCAACAGGTCATCGATCTACCTGCTGTTGCCTGCAATATACATCAACCTAATTAAAGGCTTTTAGAACAATAAAGTTTACATTTGAACAGGTGAGTCATCTCTGTCGCCCTGCTGTGACCATCTCAAGCTCTGTAGCATTTCTCATATGCTCCACGCTTTATTTTTTTTGTCAGTTTTCAACTTCTAGCAAAATAGTATGCCAATAACTCTCTCAGCGTCCAGTCAGCTGGTTAGTTGGCGAGTCATGTGACCGGGAGGAGGAGCAACGACATACCTGGGCAATGTTCAGAGTCTAGCGAGGGCGTGGCAGAAAGACAAACACAACACAACCAACGGAGAGAAACCAAATAAGAGAAAAAAAAGAAAAAGAAAAAGAGAGAGGTGGGAAAAAAGGAGAGAAAGAAAGAAAGTAGTGACTAAGCAGCCAAAGTACGTAGTTTTTTATCTGTTCAGCACAGTAAGCAGCAGCCCAGTTATTTTTATTTATTTAATATTTTTTGAAAATCTTCTCTTTTTTAATCCAAACCATTAATAATACAAATATGACTGCATCCTGGAGCTGAACTGAGCTGAAACGGCATGAACCCAACAGGGAATTGAAGTGCATTATGGGTCAAGCTCACAGTGTTCTGTAACTGTGTGACAAGACTACAAGGGAATCAAAAGTGACGATGGGCTTAGGAGGAATAACACAGACAAAAAGTAAAAAAATAACAGAAGAAGAAAAGTTTTCATAGTTCAAAAATAAAACCAAAAGGAGCTGTGAGGTCAGGAAGAAAAAAGTGGTATAAAAAAAGAAAAGTGCAAGAGGAAGGACCATATAATGATGTAAAATAAATGTTTTGATTATGTCTTTTACCTGTTTGTTGAGTCCTAACATGTTGCACACCATTTCCCTGGAGTATGGCTGTTCGAGTACATAGCGGAGTAAAACGGTCTGCGGCTCAAACAGGTCCTACACCCAACGACCAAAGCAGTGATTACAGTTTATTCATGTATAGGCGTGAGAGTGTGCAGATGCATGGTAGGTTACCTTGTCATAGGGCAGCATGCCCCTGAGGGGGAACCGTAGCGTGGCTGGGTCTAATTTCCAGGAATTACAAATAGCCCCACTGTTATTTACAACTGGCAGCAAACTACATCGTCCTTAGGGGGGAATACCAGATACAAGTCACTGCGCTTCAAGATAATGACGCTTTCAAACATTTATTTTTACAATTCTGAGACAAGTTTAAGTTAATTCCATTAACATCAAAATTCCAATATTAACAATGAAATATGGAAAAAGCTTAATAGTAAATTTAAAATAAAAAACAAAAACAAATTTCCATTCAGGGATAAATAAAGTTGTCTGAATTGGACTGTATACAGTAAATCCCAGATTACTTAGAAAAACATAACTAGATGATAACAAAATGAAAAAAAGACATGTGCAGGGACCATAATAAGATAAGAATCAGAAAGAATGGCTCCCTGTTTATTTGCATCTGCAACGTACACAGCATGGCAAGCTCTTATCAGCGTCACGCTCACAAATCAGGCAATGGTGAACTTTGCTGTAGAGATGTACTCCCTGGAAGTTGCTGAAACGCTCTTTGAAAAGTCAATGCCGTAAAAGTGTCAGTAAATATCTATAACTGATTTCAATGTTTAAGCTGAAATATGGTTCGCCTATTTATTTTTAACTTCCCTTTGTTTCTCTTAACACCAGCAAACTCTGTAACAACCACAAAAGAAAGAGTGGAGTTGAAGTGCTTCCTTTTTATTCTGTTTTTAAACAATTGCATTACGGTACACACATATATGTGCAGACACTATATTTGTTTTTACTTAAATATTAAATTAGAATAAAATTAAAAACATTTAATCTTATGAATCTATTGTTAAAATTAGGGTTTGGTTTTACTGCCAAACGACTGATTTGATTTCAAATGACGAGTTCACAAAATGATTTCCTTGACAAAATTTCCTCTCTAAAACTATTTTAGTTCGGTTATGTAAAGATTTACAAAAAAAATTTAAAAGTAATGAGCAAAAGTTGAACTTTTATTATTAAACTCATTTTTTTTAACAAAAAAAGCTGTTTTTATGCCTGAAAATTTAAATAAAAAATTGCTTTAACCCCCCTTTACCCTTAGCTATTTAATCCTGCACTACAGTAATTTAGCATCACCTTGAAGGAAAGAAAACAAACTTCTTTTTAATATTTGGAAATACCTTCAGGCATGGAGGGGTTAAAGAAAAATAATGTATTAGTTTGTTAAACTGATCCTGTTTTTCTTTTGATCCAGGCATAGTTGAAAGAAAAACATTAACAAGCACAATTAAATGCTTCAAAAAGACAAAAAGAAACATTTGCCAACATGTCACCAACTCATCCTCAAGTGTGTGTGTGTTAATGTTTGTTTTTTTTTTTTTTTTACCACAGATTGAGTTGATTCTTGCCGTAGGTCTGAAACTATCCACAAAGTCTGATATTAAACTGCCCAAAAGCTGAAAATCAAACACAGAAAAACCATAAATCAAAAACATGTTTCCATATAAGGAAGTTAAGATGTAATGCTCACTTATGTACACACACTAAAACTAATGTACACATACCCAATGTGAGAGCTGCCCTTCTGGGTACAGTTTTCTTATTTCTGTCACAGCAAAGTATGCTGGGAGAAGGCAGGCGTTTCTGTCCAAAATGTACTCCACCACCTGAAAGACAGGAAGAAAAGACAATCTAAAAACACACAGATTTGGTTTGTGTCAGGACATAGAAAACAAACTAAATCTGAATTATGGCATTTTTTAAAATTGGTGTAAAAGCTTGAAAAATCTTTACCTTCCTGGCAGCCAGCAGCTGCTGGAGAATAGCGGAGCTGACGGTGATGGGGATCGTCTGAATTTTGTCCAGAACACCTTTCAGCAGATCCCGTACACCCTGGAGAGATTGTAGAACATATTTAAAAAACTAAATAGTTTTTATCAGTTTTTAGTTTAAGGCACATTATTATCTTTGGAGCTTAAAAGAGATTTGTATTGAATGCGTCAAACACCTTGTAGTCCACGCCTCCGATTATTTTGCGGATGAGCTTGAAGGTTAAGGCCCACAACTGCGTTCTTTCCCACTCCAAACTGTCTGAACTAATCAGCGCTACACACACCATCCTGAAAGCAAGAAGAATTCGTCAAAGGAGAGATTTGCACAACTTCAAGCCCCACAACAAATACGCAAACAAGCTAATACTGTCATTTTCGAGAAGACATGAAGTTTGAATTAGAATCTGCAGAAACTAATATGAATAATAAGATTAATAGTAAAACTAACAGCAGCAAACATTTAGCAATAAAAAATTAATAAATTGAGCTTTTACCTGTATATAAATTCCACAATTAATTTAAAGAATGTAGACGGATTATGATAAATGAGTATATAAACCTGGGGGGTAAAAGACTAGTCTCCACAGCCATAGCAAGGCAATCATACAAGAAGGAGATCCTTTTGGGACTGCGTTGAGTGTGTATGAAGCGCACAATCCATTGAACACACTGCTCATGAGAATCCTGAAGAGAAAAAAATACATAAATAAACAGAATAATGTGTTCATACATATGCAACATACATATGTTAGTTAAAAAAATGTTTACAAACCTGTGGCAGAGTTCCCCAGTACTGTCTGAAGGCTCCAAGACAACTGATGAGTTTAGTTCTCTCATCCTCTGGAGTGTCCATGAACATCCTGAAACCGCAAATGTCACCTTCACTTTTTGTGTTTAGGAATAAGAACCATTTGTTATTACACAACACTCAGGAGTAAAATGGGTTAACTACAAAAAGAAATTGTCTCTCTAAGTAGACTCAAAAAAAAAAAAAGCAAAACCCAATACTAAGATGCTATGTATTGCAAAAAAGGGAAGGAAGCTCTGTCTTTTCTTTGAAGGGTTAAGTTTGATAGCAAACGCAGCTTTGACAGCTCTGATGGAGAAGCTGATTGCAGATCTTTTTGGTTCTGAGAAACAACTATCATTTTCCAGAGGAAGGAAAGTCCAATCAGGGAACGTGAGGGATCTGTGAGGTCACAGCTGTTGTTTGAAGTTATAGAATTTTTTAAACATACAAATCAGAACTAAAAGTGTAAAGTCAAAGAATTTATTCTTTTTTTTTACTCCTTATAAATGAAAATTAGTGACAAGCTTACCCAGCAAAAGCTTCTTCTATCGTCTCGGTTTTCTGTAGGATTGTTTAAAAAAAACAGTTGGTTTATGATGTTGAGAAAGAAAACAAACTGTAAAATACAATAAACTAAAAATAAAATTAATCTTACTAAAAGCAGCTAGTTAAAACCCTCAAAAAAAGGCTCGTTTCTATTATGACTCTCCATTGACAATATATTATAAACCATAATTGTTTGTTTACTAATGGGTGTCTTTTATTGCAGTATATCTGCGAAGGAGAGTTCATAACAATACTAATAATGATTTAAAAAACATTCTAAAACACAAGTATCCTCAATGCTAGCTGATCGTGTCGTGGATTCATTTTACAAAGGTGCAATTTACCACTACATCTTCAAAGATGCTCTGCAACTGAGACTCCATCGAAAGCGCCATGTCGATCATTTGGAGTCAAATGTGACCCAAAATCACGACAAAAATCACTTCGCTTTGTTGAAAATAGAGCTGCAAACACACGGCATGCTAAATTGTAACAGGAGAATGAAGCGCGGCTTCATGTGCAACTGCAAAGTGGTCCGGGTGAACATTTGGAAGGCACACTGAATAGTTCCGCTGCGCACTGCCCGAGTATGGTTCACCTACACCGAGGATCATATAACAATAGGTTTCAAGAAACAGATATGCCTTATTTATAAATAGGTACATTAACGGCTTGCAGCCCACACTATTAGGACCGGTTAAAAACATAAACTCGTCTACCGCTGCATCAACTCTCAATAAATAATAATAAACGTATTTCTTAATTAGACATTAGCGAGGATAGCCCCAAATTACTTGAAAAAGTTAACAATGTATCCAGAAATGTGATATAATTAAGATGAATGGGTTTGTTAGTGTTTCAAAGTCATTGGTTGGAACGTAAAAAACCCTGAGTTTGTGAACGCCCCACGCTAATTGCAACTGTTCAGGTATTAGGCGCGCGGACGAGTACAGCCACATTCCTTTCTCAAACACGGAATTACCTCGTCGCTGAAAGTCACTGGGGATTTTTTTTTTTTTTTTTTTTTTAACTGGGCGCTCTCATTTACTGAGTACATTCTTACCCCTAAGCGCACTTTCTATTATCATTTTAAGGCTTTTCTTTTTACTTTCTTTGAAGTTGAAGGGTACTCAGATTTCTTAAATGTGCGTGGAAACACACGCATGGGACTGCCCCGCTTGTTTCTCCTTAAAAAAAAAAAGGAGACCCCCCGCGCGCCAAGATGTGGACAGTGCTTGTGCTCACGAACCTCTTGGGTCTTACCTGCACAGGTAAGAATTTGTTGACATTGTTTTTGTGTTAAAAGTAAACCTCGCGCGCAGGATGAACAAATTGGTCTAATCTGTACAGAAAAATAGATCTAAATTGCTTAATGGCTTTCTTTCAATTCATATATATATATGTATATATATATATATGTGTGTTTGTGTGTGTGCGTGTAATCACGTGTGTGATCTGACTGGGAAGTGTTAAATTCTAAACAAAATTTCAGTAATCAACTTTATAAACGTTTATATGTTTTTGCAGTTAATGGAACAGTAACAAATAAAGTCTAACTAGCTAGATAATACTTAAAAAAGGCAATGTTTGTCCTGTTTTTTCACTTCTAAGTCTGTTTCACTTCTAGAACATTTATGAGTCTTGTGTTGTAAATACAGCTTTTAAAAAGTCTTAAAGCTCAATTACATGACCTTTTCTACTGGGATGCCTTATGTAAGTTTCCTATAGGGAGATTGGACTATGAAGGTGTCTGAAATAACAAAGTTGTCTTTTGGCCACGTTAATGGTAAACCCTTGGTTATACCCTCTAAAATTCTGTCAAATAAGCTGCAGTATAGTTCTATATTTGTTGTGTTATTATGTTCCATATGTTATTATGTTGTGTTATTATGTTTGTTGCTACGAAATGCACCTCTGCATGTCCAATCAGCAACTGTTTACTTCCCTTTATGTCAAGAATGACTTCTCAAAATAGCTGACGAAGTTTAATTTATCTGCTTTAAATCCGCCCAAAAGCATCACCGCCATGTTTTGTGCAACAAAACGTGGACATAAACACCAGTGGACAACAAAAACTGTGTCAAAAAACTTTTTTTAAAAAAATCTTTTGGTTGGTACAAGAGGTAACGTGAAAATCAGGGGGATGTTTTAAAACCCCACTCAATAGAAAATGCTGTTTTTAGGTGTTTTTAACATGTTCTTGTAGCACTTTTCTCATGATGGAGGACATGTATAAAGAAAACTAAAATCAAAACTGTGTTTTTGAGTATCTATTTACACTAATTGTTGTGACTCAGGAGCAGAAGAATAAATGCAGTTTGAAAAGGTGTTCTAGTGGTTGCCTACAAACTACCACAATCAGCAAGCCACAAGCATCCACTCGCGTACAAATAGATCCATGTACGCCTTTGTTTTCCTCACCTGAGTATCTGACTCAAAACTGTGTGGCTGGATGGCTCAGATATTGCTCACCATATTGGTTACAACGGTAATGTTGGGTTAGGGGATGTGAGGAGCTGTAAGCAGGAGAGGGTGTAAAAAAAGGAATGAAGTGAAATGAGCGTTGGATTACTTCCACGCCAACAGTCCCACCCAAGATGATCGGAGAGGGACTTTAAATGCCCACTCAGACTCATGAAGCCATGTTCCTTTTTGTTCTCTTCCTCAGTTGCATCCTTCCCTCCACGCCCCATCAATGTCACCTTTTCTTCTGTCAATCTGAGAAATGTGCTGCACTGGCTGCCAGGACACGACACGCCAAATGACACACATTTTACAGTGCAATATGCCATGTAAGTGAAGACCATGGGGTTTTATTTGGCAAAAAGAAAGGAATCTGAAATCTATTGAATCATTTGCTCCTCATTGCTCGATCCACTGAGAGTGTGCTGCTCTGTTGTAGCTACGGTGAGAGCGTTGATGGGGGGAAACAGTTGAAGTGGAGGAACGTGAAGCACTGCAAAGCCATTGTGCGGACCTGGTGTGATCTGAGCGCACAAACATCGGATTTAGATCATGGATACTACGCCAGAGTTCGTTCTTTGGTCCAAATAATGTCCTCCAAATGGACAGTTTTACAAAGACGATTTGATCCAAAGGAAGAAAGTAAGTCACACACTCTTCTTCTTTTAATATACTTTAAAAGTTTTTTTTTTTAATAGCTCAATCTTTTTTATTTTTGTGTCTCAACAGCCAGTTTGGGACCTCCATCGGTTTCCGTGGAAGTACATAACAACACCGCTACCATCACTGTGAAGGGGCCAATGAGATACCAACTGAACAACCAAAACCCAGCAATATCCATGGCAAAAATCTACAACCGCATGACCTACAATATGTCTGTCCACAACACCAACCTTGACCAAATGGTAAGTCAGATTATCAAAGAGCTTGTCCTAAAACTCCTGGAACTGACAGTAAATGTGTGTACTTGCAGCACCATTATGTAGTGGAGAAAGGCCTCTTCAAATATAGCCTTTTGAGCTACAACACAAAATACTGCTTCTCCGCACAATCAATATTACTCCTCATGCCGATAGAATGCCAGCGGTCAGCGTGGTACTGCATCACCACAGCTCAAGGTAAACTTGATTTAAAACTTTCACTGGTTCCTAAAATGTTATTCAGACTTGTCAGAAACTCAGAGAATTACTGAAAGCTGCTTTTCTTCCTCAGACCCTTTGATCGAGCAGCTGCAGAGGGTGGTTGTGGGAATTGTTGTTCCATTTTTGCTCATTTGTGTAACTGTGGTGGCTGGCTTCATGCTCTATCAGTACATGGCTGGAAAAGGACAGCCATACCCATTTTCACTGGTAAAAAAAAAACTTTTTTAAGTTATACTTCAGAAAAAAAATGCACTTCAATAATTATTCCACATTTTGTTCTGTTTTCTCTTTAGGAACCTCGTTTCTACCCGCCCCCTCTTTTTCCCTTTCCTGAACAAAGTAACAATTTCAGCTTTGTTGACAAAAGCAACATTACTATAAAAGAGCCCCCTCCATGCCCCCAAGACCCGTTCCTCCTTTCTCCTCCTCTGTGTTACTTCCCACAGAGGCCTGCACAACCCGAAGAACGTCCTTACGACTCCTCCGTTGACTACGGAGCTGTGTTTGTGCCCCCCGAAGACGATAAAGATATTGGAAGAGAGCATCGGACAGGAGAGGCAAATCTGGCAGGAGAAGGCCACAGCAGTGCAGCTGGCAACAAGAAAAGAAAAAGCACAGTTGAGGGTGACTTGTCGTATCTTCCCCAGAGACACTCAGATGCATATGCTTCTCAGAACCCAGGGAATTTGCCAACATCCCATTCTTATCCGTCAGATTGTTTTAAGGGGGTGAAACCAGATGATGTAATGCAGAAATCGGAAGCAGAGGATGACGAGAGGGTACCATTTCTCTCTAAAATGAGTGTTGAGAGCAGGAGATTGCAGCTGCAATCCAGGGAGGAAGGGAAATTAGACGAAGCAACGGCTTTACATAATGGGAGAGAGGAAAGAGAGGCTGGAAATCAACTGGAGCCGTATGTGATTAAAAGCGCGATAAACATGTTCTTAGACATGTTCTTCAAGCAGAACTCTGAGACGGATTGGGATCAGGAAGAGCCGGAGCGCGATGGATCTCATGACATCTTGGCCAAATGGAATTTGACAATTTCCACTGATTAGAGCATGCTACTACCAGACCAAAAAAAAACTAAAATCATATCAGAAAAATAAAGTAGATCTGTTTATTTAGACTACAATATGGGATCATGTTGCTGTTGAAAGACTATGAAAACTTTATGAGTAAGTGTGAGACTAATGCTGCTTTTGTGGTTGACTTTTTTTAAAGAAACACCCTCAAAAGTTAATTTGTGCAGAAATCTTAGAGTGATCAATCTCAGGGAAAATGTATCTTGATAAACAGTTGTGAAAGAAATTGTGACTATATTTGACATCAGTCAATGTGCCATTATTCCATGTTTTTTCCAATGAAAATCATACCAGCACTGCTTTAGATCTTAGCAGCAGATTGTTTACTTTACCGATCCTATTTAAGAAAACTTTACGTTTGGTTTCTTCATATTTATTATGTGACTGTTAGACTTAGGTGTGGTTTGGTTTCGTAGCAACTGAAGTTATAGTTAACTTAGTTTATTACTAGTCTGGCCATAATTTGACACCAGTAAAAGCTTGCATGGTTTTCTTTCAGATGAGTTGCTTTTCTCTTTAGTTTTTGTACACATATTTACAAGATTGCACTTGTTTTCTAGAAGAAAACATTCCAACACCAAAACATTAGACACTTTAGTATTTAGCCTAATGTATTTATATTGCTAATATATGTAAATCTATGTTGTCATATTCTCCTGAGTTGAAGTGTTTTTCTTTTGTTTCCTTGTCAAAACTTACCAAACTTGTTTGTGCTGTCAGTGTTAAGATCTTAATCAGTCTGTCATCGTGTTTAACCAGGTTTACTTTCAGTTGTTTCAGGCCGACATTGCTAAGATTATGTGGGAGGGTGATGGGTGTGTTTTATGCTGTCTCATTTAGTTCCTGTTGGGATTCATTCTTTTCTGTCAGTACAGGCAAGACTCTTTGAGAATTATTTTTAAATATATAATATAAAAAACATGAGTTATTCAAAATTGCTTTTTTGAACAATAGGCTGTAATCTGTTTTCTGAACCATTGGTGACAATGAAGGAAAGCATTGTGTTTTTGCCAGTTTTGTTTTGTTTTGTGTTCTGCTCTCAAAAAGCTTTTAGAGAACTGTGGAGTGAGGAATGTGATTCCTCCAGGTCTCTTCTTAAGAATTTGTGTGTTTCGCTTTGCATTATTTTATTTGTAAAATAATATGCTAATCTGTGTTTTATTTACAGTTTTCAAATGCCTTTGTTTCTGAAATAATCATTGTTGGAAACTTGAATATCATAAAATAATGTTTTATACCTTCTTTGTTTGGTTATTGTAAGTGTAAAGTCCACAATAGGTGTTTAATTAGATTCTTTAGTTTCAATATAAGGAGATACCCAAATAAATGTAGTTGAGACTGGCCTTTGCACTCCTTTATGTTAATATTTAACCTGTGAAAAATGGTTGAGGGGAAATCAAACTGGCTGAAAGGCAGAGACCTCTGCTGGACAAACTGCAAACACTCATTTCCTGAGTTAATCCTCTGTCATTCATTCAGAAGATCACATATAAACCCTGAAGTGGTTGACCCATTGAGTATAAGAGAACTGGACTGAGCAAACCCTCCCCCTCACGTTCCAAACAGGAAGTACCCATCGGTGTCACGAAGCCAAAATCCCATGGACTTCTATTGAGAAATATGCAGTTATTACTCAGTCATCATATTTGTCAGAATAACCATTCTTGCTCTGAAACCATTTTAAAACATGTTCTTGCTAATCCTATTTTGTTTTTCATGATATTTTTTCATTATCACAAGTTATTCAAGTTGTAAACCAACCAATCAGATGTCTCAGTAATAGCATGTGGTGCCCGCTGGCCTCCCCTCAAATGTTTGACAGATTCTCCCGAGCCTGCTTCTGGTGGAAGGGGTATGGACTTCCAACAAGCTTACTCCTGTTTGGCGACAGTAGTTGCCATAGAAACACTGACTCAGACCGACTTGGACCAATTACTGTCATCTGGCTCCAACATGGCGACGTCGGTATCGCAGAAAAAATGGTGACTAAGTTATTATTCATGTCGCTGGACCCAGAAGTAAGGTATTTTTTATGGCTGATGCCACACTCACTTGATCCAGTTCTCTAATACAGTCAATGGTTTGACCATGTGAAGCCAGTTACAATAGGTTTAACCAACTTCGGCCAATTAGATGGGCCATAGTAAAATGAGACTTAATTGTTTTGTTCCACCCAATGACTTTTCATTATTAGCCATTGGTCCACCCAATGGCTAATAATGAAAAGTCAATTAATTACATACACATTTTATTTCAGATTAAATCAGTCTGATATTTTAGTCTGTTGCAATTGTTAGAGATAGAAAATCAAGTGCTAAAAAAAAAAAAAGATATTCAGGACTGGATTACATATCTTTGAAGTAGCTTTTTTTGAAACCAGCCTTCAGAGGTCATTTGAGGAACTGGAAAATTTGGTACTTCCAGTTGACTTCAAATTCCTATTTAAATGCAGGGCCTTGGCATGAAATGTAAAGAACCTTGTATTGTGTGAGAGAAAATTTCTGTGTCGCACCAAAGCTCACTGGCAGTAAATGTTATACTGACAGTTGGCGGTTTATAGGAATACCTGCAAAAGTTGGTGTGGGTTTCATCCATTAAAATTTGCCTTACCTCATTAGCAGTTAGGCTGTCTTTTATAAATTTGCCAAAAAACAAGGTTTGGTGACCCCTGAAAGGGATATGGATGGATGGAT
>BSAI01000101.1:14742931-14755786 GCA_036245035.1 Adrianichthys oophorus | reverse complement strand
ATGGATGGATGGATGGATGGATGGATGGATGGATGGATGGATGGATGGGTTTAAGAATCATTTATCAGGTACCTCTATGCCCAGACAAAACAAAAATGGGTTGCTTATGTTGTCATCTTCACGATGAAAAGGAAAGGAGAGGATGGTCTCCCGTCGGCAGTCCTGACCTGAACCCCATTTGGACGCTCGTGGGATCTGCTTGTTGTTTATGCCAAAGTGACCAATGCAACCACATTGGGAGACTGTGACTAATGCTGGTTGAAGAATGGATCAGTATCCTGCATTAGTTTTTTTTTACCAGGCTGGTAACCAGCATGAGGATAAGGTTGTAGGCTGAATTACTCAAGACAAAGATCAATGGCACAACATGGTGATTAACCAGGTCAAAGAAATCAGTCGTACCCCTGATCTGACCAGTGTGTGTTCCATTTAAATGGGTAAGAAACCGGTATAAAGTTGACATTGCACAAGTTTTCAATTATGAAGAGACATTGTGATGAAAAAGAAATCATGCCAAGCACGCTTTACATTTTGTGCTGAGTTAAAAACCCTCTCCAATCATCTTTTGATCTGTTTTAAAAGCATTCCCAGTGGTCTTCATTATTTTTTTAAAAACCTGTATCACTTTCTAGGACATGGTTTCTGCAGAGCTGCTGTAGTTCATCAGAAATTCGTCTTTGAGTTGTGGGCAGGACTCTGCACACAATTTCCCATGATCCTATTGTTAAAACCCTCGCCCTCTGGCTTACAGCCCCTCACACCCCCAACCTAACATTACTAGGGCAACAAAAACGGTAAGCAATATCTGCGTTATTCAGCCGTATAAAGTTTGAAAAAGATGCCGGCTCAGATGAGGGAAACAGAAACATACATAGACGTCTGCGAGTGGATTGGAATGGAAGGATGTGGCAAACATCACTGCTCCTGCCACACTTTCAAACGGCTTTTTTTTCGGCTGCTCCTTATTCACAGCGATTGGATTGAAGAAATAATCAGGAATGTAATTTTAAGCTTAATAAAATGCCACATGAACATGCTAAAACACGATTTTTACCAGAGTGGGTATTTAGGAAATATAAAAACTAACTCATTACCGTTTTTAAACCAAAATTACATAACATTTGAGATGCAACATTTTATTTTGCATAAGCATTTTTTCAAATGAGATTTATTTTAAAGTTTAATATTAGGTCACTGACAAATTGAAGTGTTGTGGTTGAATTTTATTCTATTTAAATTTTATGTCTATTATTTTTGTAGGTTTTTTTATGTCGAAAATAAAATAAAAACATCGCTTTCGTTTCTTAGTCTGTAGATGGCGCAATTTCATTAAACTTGTGGCTGTCCTCATCCAAGATGGCGGCGGCCTGCCAGCCTCCGCCTAGGCTCCAGCATCCCTGGGCGGGTCCTTGATGGATCGAGCGGCCTGCCGTGGAGCACTTCCGGTCGGATCAGGTTTCCTTTAGCCCCGCATTTAAATGGAGGTGCAGCACGTCAGCTGCTGCCTCATTCAGCGCTGAGCTGTGACAGACAGCGACCCGCAGCACCCTCGAAAACTCTTCTCTTCCTGTCGACGCTGAAGGGTGACCATTACTAATCATTCCTGGAAGATTTGGCTTGTTTTATGAGGAGAGGCGCAGGGAGGTTGAATAATACCGACCGTGGCTGCAGCTCGGTGCATCAACACCGGGATTCCTTCGCTCAAAGACAGACAGCAGCGAAAAGCGGCAACGACCGAGCGAGAGGAATACAGCGTTTTATTTTCCTCAGCAGGTTGTAGCTTCATGAAAGAAAGGAAAGTCACCGAAAACAGTGTTTTGTTGATGTGCGCCTGTAGTGGCCTTGGCTTGGGCGGATCAGTGTCAGGTCTGATAAACAAATGAAATAATGTACTTTTTAAAAATCAGAACTGTCTAAACCTTTTTTTTATATATATAAATGTAAATTTTTTGACATTTAGTCTTTCTTCATACAAGTTTTGTCAAATTTACCAAACGTCCATTTAAAAAAAAACAACCCAATAAATAACATTGATATAAGTAGTCAATAAGAACATAAACCATGTTCAGCTGGCTTGGAACCGATGATAGGAGGAAGAAGGAGCCAGAAGTGTTCCAAACTGTCAGTGATGGACTAAAGAAACTCTACAAAACCAAACTTATGCCGCTGGAGGAAAGCTACAAGTTTCACGAGTTCCATTCTCCAGCCCTGGAGGATGCTGACTTCGACAACAAGCCCATGGTCCTCCTGGTGGGACAGTACTCCACTGGCAAGACAAGCTTCATACGGTGAGAACAACAAAACCATCTGCATTATTGAGCCACAGGCCTCAGGGAGGGGTTTATCAAAGCATATGACCTCCAGTATGCCTGGAATTGCTGTGTGTCATGGTGAGAAACATTAACACTGGGGTGTTTCTGAGCTCCTCCTGAGGATCTTGCTCCCACACGCCAGTGGAAACCCATGCACACTTGCAGGGAGGGCGACGCAACAGGTAACTGGCAGATGAGGCCTTTGAAGATCAGAGAGGATGCAGTTTGTGACTTCCTGCTTCAAGACACGCACACATCCCTGCTGTCTCATGCTTCTTCTCCATCTTTTTCTCTGTCTTTGAAAATAATCTGCATCAGCTGCTTCAGAGCCAAAGCACCACTCAGCTCTTTTCTAAGGTCTTTCTTAGACCCTGCGTTTCAATTAATTGTAGCTCAGATGTAAATACACTTATAGTTTTCCCAGTTGCATCAAAAAACAGAGAGTAAGCAGATTTCTATAGCCTCGTAATATAAAGCTCACATTTGCCTGCAGTGCAGATGGTTTACAATGGAGTACAGTGCTTCTGCACTCTGTTATTCATGACTCTGCATGCTGAGTTTGGTCTGAGTTTATTGATTTATTTTTATCGTGGAGCAGAATGCTGTTGCCCAAATTCAAATTTTCCAATTGGATGCAAGTGAAAACATTTCATTGCAACACACACGTTATCAATGTTTTCCTCCTCCTAAAGCTTTAGTTTATATACTTACCACAAAGCGTGTTGTCCTGAATATGTGCGTGTGGATTGCACAACTTGTTGCAGAAAGGATGGGGGGGGGGTGAAGAGAAGCATCAAACCATCCAAAATAAAAGTCAAAATGCTCAACCATAAAGCTTTGGAGCTTCAGATGCAGATTGAGGCCATAACTACATCAACAACCAGGAAGTAGAACCTTTCATTTATCTGGTAAATGTGATCAATTTCACCAAAAAATCTGTTGGTGCTACAAGAAACATGGATAAAAATCACCTAATTTAACATAATTTAATATGAGTCTACCATATAAAAGTTCTAAAAGAGAAAACAAGTTTTAAAATATGAAATCGTAGACATTTAAATGGGTAAACTGCTGTTTAACACTAAAATATTCTGACATTTTTGAATTCTAGCCCTAAAATAATGAAATTCATTCATTCATTCATTCATTTTCCAATCCGCTTTATCCCTTTCGGGGTCACGGGGTTGCCGGAGCCTAACCCGGCTACTCATGGGCGAAGGCAGGGTACACCCCTGGACTGGTCGCCAGTCTGTCGCAGGGGCAAAATAATGAAATTTTCTTGTTAATTACTTAACAATAATTTATAATAATAGAAGTATAAATTAAAACTAGAAGATCAGTCATTTATGAGTACAATACTACTATATATGCTGTCATAAATATAAAACTTCTTAAAGAGTCATATTTAGGAAGAAAGTTCAAAGCATTTTATGTAAAATAATAAAACAAATTCTGTCTGAGCTGTTGGCAGGTTGTATTTGGTCATTATTTATTCAAATTTTGCAAATTGTATTAACTTGTCCTGTTTTCTGCAAAACAAGGATGAGTAACAGATGAGTGTAGAGCAGCATTTGCTGTTGCACATCAGTCTGGAAATAGTTTAAAAGCTGTTTCACAATCATTTGGAATTCATTCTTTAAGACTGGGAAAAGTGGAGCCCTCTAGGAGGAGCCACCCCTGGAACTGTATTCCAGGGTTTTAGCTTTAATATTTAGTTAATTTATGTGATAAAAGTTTATGTCAATCAAAAGAGTTTGGGGAAAAAAATGACGCCTCTTCTCCCACTTAAAATGCTTAGCAGAAGAAATGTTTTTCTCACGCTCCCGGACTCAAAAAAACAAAACAAAAAACGCACAAGTTGAGAGGTGTTTTTTTTATTTTTTATTTTTTTTTATTAACAGATTAAATTAGCTTTTTTTGAGATAATATTAAGCAGAAAAGCCTTTGTGGCTTCTGTTCTGGGTGAATGAGTTATAGACCCACTCCAATGAAGATTGTGTTTTTGAACATGTTCTTGCGGCACTTTCCTGGTGATGACGACATTTATTTGGAAAATCAGGCATAAAATTGCATTTCTGACTATTTATTTTTTTAAATTGTCATGAGTCAGGTACAGATGGAAAAATACTGTTGGAAAAAGAGTGTATTTGTGACTTAGCAAAAATGCTGGGTGGGCTACTAGTTTCCTGCTCCGCTCCATTCTGATGCATCCACCTGCAGACAAATAGATCCATGTACGTCTTCGTTTTCCTTGAGCTGGATATCACCAATATTGCTCGCCACTTTAGTTGCACTGATAATGTTAGGTTGGGAATGTGAGGGCTGTAAGCTAGCAGGAGAGCGTGCAAACGGAGAGCTCTCAGTTGTTGGTGACGGTAAGGGTGGGGCTGGGTTGCTCCACACTAACAGTCCCGCCCACAACTTAGAGGTTAACTTCTAATGAACTCCTCCCACTCTGCAGAAACTATGTCTTAATCATAACCGGGAACGCTTTGAAAATAGATCAAAAGATGATCAGGTTTTGCTACATGAAACAAACTTTATTTAGCAGGTTGTATTACATAAAGATACGATCCTCTATATTTGTCTAGATTATTAGAAAGAGCTCTACTCAATAATTTCTTTTATCTCTGCTTTCTTCAATCCCCGTCTCAGTTACCTGTTGGAGCAGGATTTCCCTGGAATGCGGATTGGCCCTGAGCCCACCACAGATTCTTTCATTGCAGTGATGCACGGGGACACAGAGGGGGTCATACCCGGCAACGCTTTGGTTGTCGACCCCAAGAAGCCCTTCAGGAAGCTGAATGCGTTTGGAAACGCATTCCTCAACAGGTAGTGGCTGGAAGGGCACACAAATGCACGCACCTGCACAAACATTCAAAGGCTAGGAGACGTGCTGCTGACTGACGCCGCATGGAAAGTGGAAACAAAAGGCGATAGTGGAGCTGAGTTATGGAAACGTTCATCAAAAAGCGGTGGAGGATGGGGAGACGGAGCAGAGAGTTTACCAGCGAGAATCCACACCAGCTCTCCACATTCCTGCGTGATTGAATTTCCCTCTGCTCACTGCCCAGGCTTTTTTAGTGGGAACGGAGAGATGGGTCGGCAGAGAGCAACAGGGTCTGTAAAAGGAACAATCCAGAAACCTCCAACAATAACAGCCTTCAGCCTGCAGAAGACATGCGCGCCAGTTTGGGTCAACGGGGTTTCAGTCGACGAATCCCTAACTGCTCAGATTTAGTCAGCTGGATACCCTGCAGAAAGGAGGTGGAGGCCTGGTGGGATGTTTACCATCACAGCGTTTCACACTTCTGTCTCTCCTGTTGCAGGTTTGTGTGTGCACAGCTTCCTAACCCTGTGCTGGAGAGCATCAGTGTGATTGACACCCCGGGGATTCTGTCTGGAGAAAAACAGAGAATCAGCAGAGGTAGGACACGCGACCATAACTCTCATTTTTGTGTCAGCAATGATCAAATGTGCTCGACGGTCAGTGTGGGGTCAATGAACTCATTCAGCCTCACCATTCTCGCTGCAGGATAATGTCAGCATTTTCTTTAGAAGTACGTTTTATTTAATGTAGATTCTGGTTGTTTTGCATCAAAAAGCAAGAAGTAATGTCAAAAAATTAAAGCTTATATTGGTATTTATTTTAATCCTACGGCTTTGCACCAAAATTGAATGATCCGGTCACTTTTCTCCTGTGAGTTGCATGTGTGGAGCTCATTTGTTGCCGAATGCTTGCATAGCGTGTCATAACTGCTGCCTCATCTGATTCCAGGCAGGGTTCTGTTTTAGATTTCTTCTTTTGTCACAAGCTTTCCCGCCTCCGGTCTCCACCTTTACCAACAAATGAAGGCAGAAATACCCCTAATTATCAAGAAAAGTAAAGGGCGACATATGTTTTTGATTGAGAGAAAGCAATATTTGAGGGGAAAGTCGAGTCATTTCCAAACAGAAAAATCAAAACCCGAGAATAGGGTTTTGTGTGATTTCGAATAAGTGGTTGTAAAATGATCTGCATGCGCCAAAGTGCTTAGATTCCTCAGTACAAATCAGGAAACAAGTGATTTTACATGTATTGCTAACTAGGGTTGGAAAAAAACAAAACATTAAAAATACTGACAAAAATGTGACACTTTAAATGGTCTTGCAGTTGGAGCACTGAGGTGAGAGTGTGATGGTATGGGCCTGCATAAAGCAGGGAAAGCTGTTATTTAAAGTCCCAAATGGGTTCTTTTTAGAACACATCCTTCCTGCTGAAAAGGATTAACTCTGTTTACACTAAAAACAAATTTCCTTTTTTTTTTTTTTTTTTTTTGTCTTTTACAGCTGCTTTCATTCAAAATTTCCAAATGAAAAAGACGGCAAAGTAAACATTTTATAAGACTCCCCTCAAGCATTTCAGCAAAAAACAAACCAGAAGTTAAAAAAACAAAACTGTTGTTACTGAGAGGCCAAAGTAAAGAGTGGTTGTTGAGCAAGAATCTTTGTCACAAGGTTTGGCTCGCATTCCCCATGTTGGATGATGGCATCACCATACCAACCACTAACAGGAGAGGTTATCATTTACTCTTCTCAGTGTTTACCCCCTCAAATTTTTTGTGAAAGTTAAACATTTTGTCTTAAATGTCTTCCTTTTTTGTAGTAAACCTGATTTGTCTTTTTTGTAGGTAAATTTAAATTCCATCATAATAATCTGACATTAAAAGGAGCCATCAACAGTTTTTTTGTTTTTCTGCTTCTACTAGATTTGATTTATTCATTTCTTTTTTGATTTAACATTTATTCCCTTATCTTTCCTTTCCTTTATTTCCATCCAGTATTATCATTTATATTTCTCCTAGCTTTTTTATTTTTGTATTTTAAACAAATTCAATAAAAGTTGCAAATCTTTTCATGTTACGTCAGCTTTGGTCCAAAGTAGATTTTCCTTTATGAAGTAATCGCCTCATTACTTTAGTGGCTTAACATGCATTTGTGTATCTACAGTTTTGAAAGTGTGTCTAAAGTATTTATTTTTATGTTTTTAGCCTTGACAAAATAACAAAAATCTTTGCATTGTCATTCAGAGAACCCGTTTTCTCACATTTTGCTATTTTACACACAGTTTCTATGCATTTTGTAGAACTTACCTTTTCAAAGAATTTTTTTCCCCACGCGACTTATGTGTTTTATTGTGAAATATATATGACTTAATTTGCAATCAATTTTTTTCCAGAATTTGGGGTAAATATCCTGTTTGCTCTTTTTTACGTTTGTCTCTATCTCTTTTCTTTCATTTTTCTGACATTTTTAACCGTTGCATTTGTGTGTGTGTGTATGTGTGTGTGTGTGTGTGTGTGTGTCCAGATAAGGAGATGTCAGGCTATAGCTGCCTGCATAGATGTCCTTATGGAGGTACTGTAGATTACACAACAGATCTGGGTGTCAGCTCGCTGAAGACCAGCTAAAACAATGATATCTTGATTTTGAAGTATTTATGGGCTGTTACTTGTTCTTTGCCATGTTTGTCACATGATAGATGGGGGAGGAATTAGAGTTCAACTGCAGCCTGCAGCCAAATATTTCAGAAGGATTTTTACTCATAAAAGCTTAATTCATTTAAAATAATTTAAGCTTTTGTTTACTTTTCTTGCCTGTTTTGCTGTTGTTCTTTATACAATATTTTACTAGTTGCTAGTTGATCTTTCTACTCTGATATTAAATTTGTCATGAAATGCAGTTTTTTCTAGACAAAAATACTCTATGGAATTATTTTACTACTAAATAATCACCAGTTTGTCAGTTTTAATCTCAATATATGCTTAATAATTAAACAAGAGATAGTTAAATAGTTATTTATTTTCTACATGTTACTGCCCTCTAGTGGCATTATGGCAGAGTTTTTTTTTTTGTTTTGTTTTTTTGCCCCCAACATGTGACAAAATCACAGGTTGAAGAACAACTCAAAGCATCAAGGTATCTGCTGTGTATCTTTCCTAACCATCAATAGTTTCTTTTTCCGCTGCAGGCGTGAAACGCTGCTGTGTTGAGTGTTTGAGCTTTCCTTCTGCTCATGCATCAGCAAGCGATCAATGCATTTAACCTTTTTCTCTTGGTAATAATTATTTTTTAGGTTTAAACATTCATGGCGGTTGAGTATGAACTCTTTCCCTTCCTGGGAAGAGGAGCAATGCATGACTTTGCTTAACTCACTGGCATCCAGTTTCACTGTGCGTCTTTCAGTGTCGGCTCACTAATCCCGTGTTCAACCTTTTGTTTGTTGTTCTCTCCTCGTATTCTGTGGAATGCCTCCAGGTAAGCTGGAGCTTTGTCCTTGAGGAGGACAAAGTCAGAGACGTCAGGGGTCCGTCTCAGGACAAACTCAGTGACTTATTCATCTATGATGGAAGCATTCACTCCCAATATCCCTCTATAAATCCTCCCAAAACCATACTGTGTGTTTGTAAAGCAAAGTTATTTCCTGATTTTATTTTTATCTTTTACATTATTATTTTTTTTTTAGGAGTAAATTAAAATTCTTTTCTTTCATCACTGGCTCATTCCCAGCTCCATTTGTCACTCTGGAGATTATTGCTTCGTTACGACATCCACAATTCCCTCCACTTTATCGCTTCTGTAAAACTGTCCTGTGGCGGGTCACGGGCAAAGCAGGTGGGAGTACCAACAGCACAACTCAGGCGAATTCCTGATGATCTCCTGCCGCTCTACAGAAACTATGTCCTTGAAAACAACACAGATTTTTTGATTTTGGCTAAAAACGGCATAATCATAGTTAAAAGACCACTGGGAACAGTTTTAAAATAGATTAAAAGTTGATCGAGGTGAATCTGATATATTTTCCTACTTTGATCAGTGTGGGAGTGCAATGAGAGCCAGTATAAATAATGCATTTATATAGATTTAAATTTGTTCTCACCTCTGCTCTCTTCCTTCTCTTGTCTTCTCAGGCTATGACTTTGCTGCCGTCCTGGAGTGGTTTGCGGAGCGTGTGGACAGGATAATACTGCTGTTTGATGCCCACAAACTGGACATATCTGATGAGTTCTCAGAGGTGATAAAGGCCCTTAAGAACCATGAGGACAAGATCAGGTACCAGCAGGATTTTCTGACTCACTAACCAGGTTTATGTTGCAAAGGAATCAGTCCAAATCAAGTTTTTCCGACTTGTCACAGTTCTTTTTCCTTTTCTTCTTCTTCTCCAGGGTTGTTCTGAACAAGGCAGACCAGATTGAGACCCAGCAGCTGATGAGGGTGTATGGCGCTTTGATGTGGTCATTAGGAAAAATTGTCAACACCCCCGAGGTACAGCGTCCTCCAGAGAGGCAAATACTAATGACCTTTTAACCAAATGCCTGCTTTTAACTCACTATGACAAAACCCTGCTGGTTCTCTCACTGACAGGTGATCCGGGTCTACATCGGGTCCTTTTGGTCCCACCCGCTTCTGATTCCTGACAACAGGAAGCTGTTTGAAGCAGAGGAGCAGGACTTATTCAAGGACATCCAGTCTTTACCTAGGAATGCAGCGCTGAGAAAACTTAACGATCTGATTAAAAGAGCAAGACTAGCCAAGGTGAAGCACACGGATGTGACTGAGATGCATTCAAGTGACATCAATCTTATTCAGGAACAAAGAAAAAGCCTCAAACATTTTCAATTTTTCATTGGTTTATTGGTCTGCAAGAAGCTTTCTTTCCAAATGATTAGAAATGAAACTAACAGTTACTTCCATGTTAAAAAACTAGCATCACATGTTTCCTATTTAACCCATTCTGTCATTTGTATAGCAGTTAGCCTTGACAGTAAAGTCTTATCGCTGTCACATAGACTGTACCGGGCAAATGTCATTATTCACCTCTGGGAAAAGGATTTCCCACTTACTTTTATGGACAGGAAGTCAGGTGAAAGAGGTGACAGGGGAGTAGATGAGGAAACAAGGAGGAAGTACGTGTAACGCGCACACACATTTATTTAGTTGAGAGACGTTTTCCTTTTCCAGAGCTGACAGGCTGGATGAATGATTCAAGGACACAAAGTGGATGATAAAAAGCTTTTTTTTTTTTTTTTTTTTTTTAAATTTGTTGCTGTTGGTGTAAAAATGCTTCAGTTTTCCAAGAATGGAAAAATGTATCTGCTTCATATTTATGAAAGTGTGATGAACAAAACAGCTGAGCTGTAAGTACTACAAAAAATAAATAATCTCAGATACTTATAAATTCCTCATTACAAAACCAGCATCTCAATATGAGACTATGTTGATCAGATATTTCAGTGAAACTCTGCAGTATCAACAGAAAACTCAGGTGCGTGTGTGTTTAAACTGAATTTGTCTCTGGTTTTAAGCTTCTGTCTTCATGCACAGGTCCACGCTTACATCATCAGCTCACTGAAGAAAGAAATGCCTTCTGTTTTTGGGAAAGAAAATAAGAAGAAAGAGCTGATTGCCAGCCTGGGAGATATTTATAAACGGATTGAGAGGGAGCATCAGATCTCACCTGGGGATTTTCCCAACCTGAAGAAGATGCAGGTAAGTGAGGAAGGCCTTCAGATGTCCAGATTACTTTAAGATTCAGAGACAAATTTTGATTGTTTGTCTTTCAGGACCAGCTGCAAGCCCAGGACCTGACCAGGTTCCAGCCACTCAAGCCCAAACTCCTGGAGGCTGTAGATGACATGTTAGCCAATGACATCGCTAGTTTAATGGTTCTGGTGCGGCAAGAGGAAACCCAGCGGCCCAATTCGGTGGTGAAAGGTGGTGCCTTTGATGGCACTCTGAATGGCCCGTTTGGACATGGATACGGGGAAGGGGCAGGGGAAGGCATCGATGAAGCCGAGTGGGTTGTTGCCCGGGACAAACCTGCTTACGATGAGATTTTCTACACGCTGTCCCCCGTTAACGGCAAGGTGACCGGCGCCAACGCCAAGAAGGAGATGGTGAAGTCGAAACTGCCCAACACAGTGCTGGGAAAGATCTGGAAGCTGGCCGACATCGATAAGGACGGCATGCTTGATGATGAAGAGTTTGCCTTGGCCAACCACCTGATAAAGGTGAAACTGGAGGGACATGAACTGCCGTCGGAGCTGCCCGCACACCTATTGCCTCCTACTAAAAGGAAAATAGCAGATTAAGAATAAAACTAGTCCATTACGGCAAAGCAAAAACGGACAAATCCATTTGTCCTGCTGTCATCTCATCATCTGTAGTCTTTCTTCAGGCATGTATGCAGAAAAATATCTTTTAAATGAAAAATCAAGAGTACAGAGAACCTGTCAGCACACTGGCTAGAAATTGAATCCAAAAATATTAGCAAAAAGTGACATTTCATTCTGACATTCAGGAAAAAGGGTTAGATCTTTAAAGGGAAAGTTTAAAAACAGTTGTCCTTCATTTATAAAAGAGTTATTGTAGAGCAAACTTAATGCTCTGAATAATTAGTAAAAAACACAACACTGGAAGGTAGAGAAATCTGAGCAAAAGCAGAGAAACATAAGCAGAAGAGAAGCTATTTTTACATTGATTTCAGTTTCTTTTATTATGTAGATCCGGATTAAATTGCTGTATTTACAGGTGCTTAAGCCTTTTGGCCTTTTTATTTCAGCAGTCCAGTCCAGTTGTGAAACCTTAAACAACAAAGATGTAAACAAAAAAAAAAGTGAATGAACAAACATATTAAAGATTTTTTAACCAGTTACTAAAAAAAGACAAGTTTTGTAACTGCAACATCTGGATGAAAACTCCATCTTTAAGTCAAAAGATTCTCAGGAATCTTATTACTGTGATTATTACAACTAACTACATTGAAACGGTTTGAACAAGGATGTTGAATGTGTCTGTCGTCATGTATGTATTCATTCAAACACAGGTATTAATGTAATTTCTTGTAACCTAAATGTATTAACTTGTAAGCATTGCATATGTATTCACTAGAGAGGTTTTTTTTCATCGAGTTCCTGAAGAAAAAAATCTGGAATAAACTAACAAAAGTGTAAAGAAGGACTCAACAACTGTTTGTTTATTTGCATTGACACTTATTGTTCCTTTTTCTTTAGAGATTAAAATTGTGCAGACTTTATTGAGGTCCTTATGTGACAATGGAATAGATGAAATATTTTAAAAATGCTGTGTAAGCTAGTATATTAACTCGTGGTCATTCTGCTGCTCTCAGCATGGGTTTCTGTACTACGACTGTAAATCTAACGAGCATTTAAAAGTTATCGGTGTAGATTTGGGAATCGTTACATGTTCCTCTGTACTGCACACATTACATAACAATTTTTTAAAAAAGAAATTTAATTTATTTAAAAAAATTTTTTTTTTTTTTAAAGCAGTGAATATTTTATTTTATTTTATTTATTTTTTTATTTTTTTAAACTTGTCCTGTCCAACAGCTGGGCAAACAGATATGAGCTGAGAGCCTCTTGTATTAGACAGATTTTACTCTTACAATCGGGGGTTATAAATCATAGCGAACACAAAATGTATGTTGGTATAAGCCCCTTTTGTAATTTAAACCAAACTTTATTAATATTGATTTTTTTTT
>BSAI01000101.1:14609361-14742531 GCA_036245035.1 Adrianichthys oophorus | reverse complement strand
GGCACTGAGGACATCTCCTGATTGCTTACAGGGATGTCCAATCGCCCTCTCACCAAGGAGCCCTAAATGTCTACGGTGCAGTTAAAATTGGAGGGTAGAGCACTGAGAGGACATCTCCTGCTTGCTGGCAGTGATGTCCTAGCACCCCCCACCAAGGATCCTACGTGTCTAAGGTGCATTTTTTTTATTTAACGTGTCAAGCAATTAAAATGTGAAGCAGATGGCTATTGGATGTAGATTGCAGAAGATGTTTCCACACTGGTTGCAACACGAACGTAGCAGCAAACATTCACTGTGTTTTATGTTTCTAAAAAATATTGCATCACTTGCTTTTCTGTCATCATAAAATGCTTAGAAGTGTAATAAAACCCATATATTCCACTTTAATTGTTGCTTTTATTGCGCCTGAAAAACGTTTAATCAAATCCAGACTTTCGCACACCCAAACCTTTTGAGCAAGAGAAAAATTTGGGGAAAAGTTTAAAAACATTGTAGCAGAATAAAAACCCTTTTTTCAACCGTAGTAATATTTTGTTTAGTGCAAAAAAAAAGTGAGAAAATAACCAAACGGCGACTGACTTGCTTGCATAAGATCTAAAAGGGTGGGTTAGTTGAATTGATCACTTGCAGGTGTGCCAACCTCGGAAACTCTGTTCCTTTGCTGGCCTGAACAATTTAGGTGTACCTGAACCAAACAGCAAACCCGGAAGTCCAGATCTTAGCTCGGCACAATTTACTAACTAATAGTCCCATGTTAGATTAGCAAGTATGCTCTTATTCATTATTTATTTATTTATTTTTCATTTGACACAACCAAAGTCACAGAATATGTACCGTAGTCACTCGAAAACAACTTCACACAGCCATTGAAGAGGGATGAACCAACAATCCACATTCTACAACCTCATCAACACTATGAAAAGGATAAGTGTTGCACTGCAGTATGCAAATGGTGGTCACACCAGATACTGGCCAGTCTAAGGCACACCTGTGCAATAATCATGCTGTCTAATCAGCATCTTGATATGGCACACCTGTTATGTGGGATGGATTATCTCAGCAAAAAAGCGCTCATTATCACAGCTTTAGACAGATTTGTGAACAATTTTTTAAGAGAAATGGTTATTTTGTGTTTGTAGAAAATGTTTCAGATCTTTGAGTTTATCTTGTGACAAATGGGAGCAAAAGCAAGTGTTGTGTTTATATTTTTATTCAGTGTATGACCTTCCAAAAGAACAAAACTGGACCAAAGACTAAGCAGCAGACATCAGAATCCAAATGCATTAAAAAAAGAAAAAGAACGCAGAAGAAAAAAGACACTGCTTTGCATAAAGAAGTTTATGAGTTAAGAGTTTTTAGCTTTATTACTTTTTCCATTTTGGGAGTGATTTACAGAAGGGATCATATAAACCCGTCCCAAAAGTATTAACAAAAAAATTACAAAACTAAAAAAGATTGTTCTTGGTTTCAACATTGTTTTTACACAAGGGGGCATATATTTTCCTAATTGAACTCTTAGATAAAATTTTAATGTAATCTAACTAATTCTTTGCATGAAAATGTTGATTGTCTTAAGATGACACAATTTTTTTTTAGGAAGTAAAGGATGTGAAAAAAACCTGATCTTATGGTGCATGTGTCCTTTTTTTTTTTCTTTTTTTTCTTTTAGCAGGAAGGGAAAACAATTTACCTGACAGTGGTGTATTACTCTTTGGTTAAACTTTATTTTAATATTAAAGGAACTTCTGGTCTTCTTTTGCTTCTAAACATAAATGTTATATTCATGGCAGATATATATTTATTTGGTTATCATTGCATACAAAACAAAACAAACAAAAACAAAACAAATGGCTCAATGCAGACTAGTGGGTGACATGACCACGCCCACTTTCCATCTTTTACCAAAACTCATTTTACATGATATGAGAAAGATTCCATTAAAAAGAAGCCATACCTGCTGTTTAAAAATCTGAAATTATGCATTAAAATGAGAATAAAACTGTCAAACAGCTCTCCTAGAACTGGACTTGAGTCAACCCCACCTCTTGTGCAACAGTTTGTCCGCGAGCATAAATAAGTAATGAAAGACAGAGTACAAGACACTGCATGGTATGGAAAATGGAATTCCTTAATGTTATTCTTAAGGGGCTCCTTCTTATCTTGGATTCAGTTTAGGGAGGTTTTCTTTGTGTCACAACAAGGAGATGATAAAACTGCCAAATGGTCTTAGTACATTGCATGTATGTTTTCATGTAAAGCGTTTCTTGCACCAAACATGACACGACAGGAAAGACAGGATGGGATCTCTCCCCGGAGCTGCATGCATTTCTGTATCATCAAGGGAGTTCTGTGTGCATGCACAGGAAGTTAAAGCATCCCTCAACACACACATCCAGGGATATGGAGGGAAGATGCAGAGGTCACTCCTTTCACAGGGGACGTTCTGTTCTTGACCACAGTTTCCTGCCCGTCCCACCTTGACCCTTCTGTGAGTCTCTCATGAAAGCTCATGCATCCTCTGTCAAAGCATGATGTCAACTTCAATGTACCAGGAGTGACAGCTTGGCCATGCAAGATCATTGCAATAAAAACTGTTTGCACGTGAGATTCATTTACACACACAACTATTGTGTTTGTACTTTTCAGGAGATTGATAGCAAAGCTAAAATTAAGTATCCAAAAAATAACTTTTTCAAAGCAGAGGGCAGGTATTTTTACACTTCCTGGAAATACACAGAGCTGCAAAAGAAACAGTTGGTCTGTGAGAAGAAATTCTTTTAAATCAGCGACAGATGAAATATGTTTCCGTTTTTTTCCAGCAGGAAAACACACATAATTTGGATTAGGGATAAATGTGTTTGACACGTGTCAAGAGAACATGTGGATGAGGTTGGGAGGGTGTGGGTTTTCTGTTTGGTTAGATTGATGTGTTTGGTGCAGAATTACCCATGAGGAAGTCGTACAGTCTGATAATAATGGAATTTCAGGACATACACATACACAACACACACATGACTGAGTGTTATTTAAAAAACAGCCTCAAGTGAACGTCTTATATCTATTGACCTGCCTCAAGGACCAAAATGCCATCCAACTACAAAAAATGTTGCTTTTTGTAGGAGCTATTGGGAGTTTTAAAAAAAAGCAGAGAAAGCTGCTGACACTACAAGCTGTTTTTTTGTATTGTTTTTCACTGTGAATCCGCTCAAAAGATGCTTTTACATATGCAGTAAACCCGTCTTCACAGCTTTTTTAAAAAACTGTATTCTATATTCATCGCAGGCTCACTTGCTGGCCTTGTCGTGTCTGCACCTCGCCACTTGTACAAACAGGAGGATCATGTAAACAGTTGAAGGGAACCCAGATATTTGCAGACAGTGCACACATCAAACTGTGGACGTAACACTTATAATGATAGGAGGAACTTTGTCCGTAAAATTGTGAAGGAATTAACCAGATTCACTTTTTTTAATCACTTTTTAAAATTATTTTAAAACTTTTTTTGTAGACAATATGCTTGAAATTTTGATTTTTTTTTCTTCAATATTTTAGAAATTATTTACAAGTGAAACACTTTGAGAATCGTCATTATTGGCTACAAAAGACAAGGTTATCAACATGTATACTCTAAAAGTGAAAAGGTTATTGCCAATGACTATTCCCAAAGTCATTGAAAATCTCATGTTGGTGGTTTATTTGTAACAAAATAAAAATTCTGACAGAAAAAAAAAACATTTCTCTTAGAGAGATTAAATTTAAGACTTTTTCTATCATTCAAGCAGAAGATATCTGTAAAATGTGCAGAAAAGCTCCATAACACCATGGTGTCATTGGTAAAAGAAAAAAAGGAGGATACAAACGGCGTGTCATCAGCGTATATGCATATATGCTGATGTAAGTGGTCAGAACCTTGTGGAACACCAGTTGAGAGGTGACAAGCTGGAATTATCCTCTCGGCCGAGATGCTTTGAAAGTTTTTGCCTTGATAGGTGAGATTTCATGCAGTCTAAAACTGTTCTGGAAGATCTGGATTTGATCTGCACTTTGTGAAAATCTGAGCTGTGCATATTTACCTCCACAAAGAGAAGAGCTACTTCCTATGTCCAGTTCTGCTTCTTCAGACAGGTTGATATCAAATAAGATGTTGATATAAATGATCCTTTGTTATACACAAACCCTCCTGATCCTCACACTTCCATAGATATGAAATGTTGCTGCCCAGTCAGTGAGCTACTTGTGTTGTTGGCTGATGTTGGCTGTGATATAATATCAGAGGCATGTGCTGCCAAACTAATGTTGGTAAATCACATCCTGCAACCAGTATTATCAAAAACAGAGGGGAGGATGAAAGCTGCCCAAAGGTCAAATCTGCTGTGAATGTGTGCGTGTTTTTCAGCTTGTAAATCCCTAAATCAGTAAATAAGATTGGATTGGATCAGTCCTGCACCTGTGGCTGCCTGTTTCCTGCTGTAAATCGAATGCAGTACATCTTCTATGGAGCACACATCTTGTCCTGAACCGTAGTTCTTCAGCAGTTCAGCAAGTGGTTTTGAAGTACATGAAATGGTTGAACTCTTTTCCTGATTTTAAAATGACAGAGATCAGTTGGTAACTAGAAAACGGCCCTGTCATCTGATTTCTTTTTTCTTTCCATCTGCCAGTGAGAAGATTTGTTTCCATGTGACACTGTATGGAAAATTCACACTTTCCCTCTGCATCCACACTCACACTTGAGCTCCCCAGTCGACCATCGGAGGCCTCTTGTGCTGCAGCACAGACGTCAGCTATGACCTTTCACCCTTTCACCTAAAAAGCACTTTTGTTAAGTGGAGTAAAGATGCAAAGCAGAATCCTCCTATGCTACTTTTTCATTTAATTTGCCTCAATATGGCTAATATCAAACAATACATCAATAAAGTAGTCTATTTCTATGTCTATTTTATTTTTAGCAAATTTGGAAATTCAGTGATTTTTAAACTGTTTTATTTACAATAGATCATTGGAATGTACGTATACAAGAACCCAGTGAACATTTTAATAATATTTTGGCATTAAATTGAAATAAGAAAAGCTTGCATTTGACACATATATAAAGGATGAAATATATATTCTTTCAAGGACCAAAGAAGCTAGTTTAAATTCAACTTTTTTTCCTGTCAGGTCACTTTCTGCAGGTTTGTTCTACTCAAGTTTCAGTTTCTTTTATTAAAATATTTAGACTTCCATCAACCAACTTGCAGCTTTTCCTGCATCCACCATGCATGAGAGAGTCAGTACAACCAGATTTGTACTGCTTTTTTCTGCAAGAGAAAACAGAACAATCACACTTTTTCTTCATCCTTGTTATCATTTATCTGTGCTCAATATTATCTGAATCTGACTAATAACTTCCAGGAAATTCCTCTTGGGGAATCTTGGACAACAAATCTTTGCTTTTACATTAATAACGATAAAGTAAGGCTGTTTTTCCTCTTCCTTTTTCTTGTTTTTACATCAACATGTCAACTTTATAACTCCTTTCCAGAACTGGTTTGAGCTGCACAGATATACAAAACTATTTGATTGCAGTATCAGGCCTCTATTTTCAGACCTTCCCGTGTTGTTGATGCATGTTTGTAGTTCAAGAGGCAAAGTGGTCTTCATAGTTACATAAGAAATGTCAGGATGAGAAACATTCTCCCTCCTTATCAGGGAACATTGTGTTTTTACAGAGAACAGGCACCAGACCGGCTCAGCTCAGGACAATTAATCCAGGTGTGGACAGAAACCAGTCATCGATGTGGTTTTGTCCACATGCATGAACAAAAAAGTCTTCTTTTATAGGTGCTGATAAAAATATTTTCACTGGAATGAACATTTCATTGTCAAAGTCATCCAAAAGAAGAAAACTGTGAAACGACCAACCGGATTTGATATTTTTAGGTTGACCTTTTGTCCTGTCGTGATGTTCTAGGAACACTGAATGTTTTTTTTAAAAGTTCATTTTTAAAAATGAACAGTGGTCAAATTAAAGCAGTTAAAATAAATGCTTCATGTTTTTAAAAAAAACAAAAAACAATCGTCTTTAATTCAAGCTTTAAATGTTTATTTCACAGATACATTTATATTTTAATCTCATCGTTAAACTTATTGTGCTTAATCTCAAATTCAAACAATGACATTTCTGCTTGAATTATCCTGATGTGTTTAGTTTTAGTCGTAAAGATGAAATAGTTGCTTCCACTTCAAACCTGAAAAGGTCAGATGGAGGAAGCTGGACATGTTTTTGCATCCCACCCCTTCATTTTAATCAATTTGGTTATATTTGGAATAAAAAAAATCATATATTTTGTTTTAAAGTAATCTGATATCTTATTTTTTTTCCAAAAAATGTACAGTGAAGCAAAAATTTTTCAATCAGTCACTAATTGTGCAAAAAAGATGAGCGAGGTTTGTAATTCGCATTGTACGTAGCCACGCAACTATTAGAGACAAAATGATGGGAAAAAAATATGGAAAATCTTTTTTTAAACAATTGTAAATTTCCTTGGTAAAAATGTATATGGTAACCTACAAGCAAGCACAATTTCTGGTTGTCACAGACATGTAACTTGTTTGTTAAGAGACTTCTCATCCACCACTGGTTACCTGTATTCCTGGTACCTGTCGGAAGTGGTTAGGAGTAAAAAAGACAGCATAAAAACATGTAAACATATATTAATAAGAGCATAAAGAAAGAAGGTAATGTGATATTGTTTAAATTAATCTTAATCAGACTAAACCTCGAACGCCTTTTCTTGAGGGGAAATATATTTTTTATTTCTTAGAATCTAAGTTCTTTTCATCCTTTTCCAAAATGTGCTATGTTTGTAACTCTCTGTTATGTTTATATGTGGACAAGTCTAAACAATTTCTCCTGAAAGTGAAGTAAAATGCTCCACAACAGGAATCACAGAGGAAAAAAAAGACACACAGGTGGACCTTACTGCCACCTCCTGGCAACAGGAAATACTACAACTAATCAGTGTCAGACTTCTGAATTTCACAACTTCTCACATAAACTTTTTCGGATATATGCATGTAGCTCATTTATGATTATATCTTGCCAAAATTTGCTTTTTCAAACTCTCACAAATGTCTGTTTTATCTTGAACATAAATCTATTTGTTTTCCTGTTTGCATTAAGGGCTTTCACAGCTTAAATATTTACGGTGCATTGTTTATTATAAGGCCTTATTTTGTTTTGGTGCATTTTTCTTTTAGGGGAGCTTGTTGTCTTGGAGATCAACTCGACTAGAAACACCAGGAATGCAGAATGACTGAATGAACAAACAGACTAAAGGGGGACCAGGTTGACTGAATGTTTGAACCGACATAAGTTCAAGCTGTCAGCATGAAGATTTACATTTATTACCATTCAACTCTAAACAAGAAAAGAAAAACCTCACTTAAAATAATTTTTTTAAAGGTTAAGGAAAAGAAACACAAATTTATTTAGAAAACAGCTATAATCTCTGTGCTGCCTCTCTGCTTGGATTATTCAGATAATTTCCCTCAAATTGTTTAAATTCCATGATAAAAAATATAACAATAATTTGAAGAGAAAAAAGAGAAAACAATATGATGTGCTGAGATTTAAGTAAAAGAAAGGACACAAACTAATGCTTAATGCTGTCATGTAGAAAACTCTTTTAAAGATGCATTAAAGCAGGTGAATGAGGTAAAGGATTTGTCTTCTTGGTGTTTCATACTCAAAGGGGAAATGTTGTATTTTTTAAGTTGGTACACCGCAAAAAAGGCAAGCCGAAGGATAATTATGATTAAAAAAACAATAAAGATTATTGCTGCCAACAAAACATTTAATTTTCTTTCTCTCTTTCTCCCATTTATTTTCCTTAAGTTTACATGTTATTTGATCAGGGGTAAAAACATTTTTTTTTTTTTTAAATTCGAAGAGAACTTGGTTTAAAGCTCATTATAAAGCAACGTTACAATACGTTTGAAAATGCTTCCTTTTGATTATTTTTCAAACCTATGAGATATTTTGGATTTATAGTAGTTGTTAGGAGTTAATTCTGTTTTTCATCTTCCTCGTCCCAAGATTCATCCATCTTTGGAACCTGTTCAATCTCTTTCAGGTTCATGGGTTTGCTAGAGCCTATCCCAGCTACTGTCAGGTGAAAGTGGGGGTACACCCTGAACAGGTTAGTCTGCCAGTCTGTCATGCACAATCTCACTCCTGGGGGCAATTTAGAGACACCAGTTAACCCCATGAATCATGTTTTGGGAGGAAACCAGAGTACCCAGAGAAAATCCACCCATGCATGAGGAGAACACACAAACTCCACACAGAAAAGCCCCAGCTGGGATTTGAACCAGCATTTTCAGCCTTTTCTTCCTAATATTTCTGTGCGAATGCTGATAATTTCTGACACTGAAGAACGTTTAGAAAAACAAAATTAGTCAGGCTAAAAAAGCTAAAATGTTAAAGGAACTTGCTTTATTATCTGAAAAGGTTGAAATACATCAATTAAAAAAAAAAAAAAAAAAAAAAAAAAAGCTTAATTTTTAACTACAAAAACTGCTAACTGCTGAAAGTGTTTGGATAACTTCTAAATGAAAAGTGTTAAATATTAAACTACAATGAATAAAGAAGCAGGAATGAGCAAAAATGTGGGAAAGGGTTTGAAAATAACTGATAATGGTCCTTAAAGAGGTACGAAATGACGGGTACAAGTAAAATAAGGATTCAAACTTACCTAATGGAGCTACAGAAAAACTAGAATTCATATTAATAATAATAAAAACAATTAAAAAAAGCCAAAGTTGAGTTATTTAACATTTGAAAGACGTGTGTAGTAGAAAGTTAAACTTATCACGAAAGTAAAACTGAGTATTTGCACGCACGTGCACACACACACACACAAACCCACACGTACACACCCCCGCAAAAAAAATCACCAAACTGCTAATAACGGAAAGTCTGTTGATCAATTTATGGCCTTCAGAACAGATGAGTCAGTGTTTTCAACTGATGAGTCACTTAATTTTTTAAATCAGTAATTTACAATTACTTATGAGAACTTACAAAAACGAAAGTAAGTGGTTATGATGACCTTATCCGTGTTCTTAACACCTAATCATAATGTCCCAGCCTCATCTTGAGTTTTTAACCTTCCAAACAAAAACATAAAGTAGGTATGGAAAGTATTCAGACCCCCTTTAGCCGTTTGCTAAAATCGTTTCAAATAAAAATGGTACTGAACTTTTATTCTATAAAAAAAAACATTTAGCATTAAAAAAGCATTTTGATTGATAATGTTTAAATAAAAAGTTATTTTTACTCTAAGACCCATTGTGCAATCAGATTATTTTCAACCACTACCTCAGAGTGAAACTTCACAGGTTTTAGCTTGTGGTGAATTTAGCTGGAATCAGCTTCTCTGGGTTTTTACATTCTGTTGTCTGTATGTATAAATTTGTCTTTATTTTCCGTTCTCACGCCACTTCCAAACACATTTATTTTGATATAATTTTAAAAACTAGCTATAAAGTTATATATATATATATAGGTAGCATTCAAATTATTTTCAAAAGCTTATTGTTTCAAAGACATACATTTACCATAATACACTTATTTCTATTTCAACTGTATGCCTGTGGCCCTGCCAGAACATTTTTTACTTGAAAAACAGAAATTTGTCACTTTTAATTTAACAAAAGATTTAAAATGGCAAATATCTCTAAATCCAGTTTGATTCTTTTTCAAAAAGTTCATCACTGGTTGAGAACACTAACCCTACTGCTTCCAAACAGTGATAAAAACACATTAAACTGAAAAAATCTACAGTGAACAATTGAGATTTTTTTTTATAAAAGGAAGAGTGAGCAACATTCGTGTCTCATTTCACTAATAACATCTTGTTTTAAGTAAAAAAAAAAAAAGATGAATATGTTATGATTTGGCAGATAGATTCTCATGTAAAAGTTTTTATTTATTTTTTATTTTTTTTTAATATAACTGCTACTTGCATGAGAACATTCAAGGATGTGGGCTGTCCAGGGCCAACTTGGTCTGATTGTTATCTGATTTTGACTGATGGTTGTCTAATCTAATATGAGATTTTGAATTTTGGTTTGCAGACTTTATTTTTTTTTACCAGACGGTTCAACTTCAGCACCTGGACTTGATCAGTCGGCTTTTTTCAAATTAGTTTGTTGTAGAATTTGTTTCTATTTGTTCTATCATTAATCACAATTTCATTTAAAATGTTGTCTCTTATGTATTTTTAGGGGACAGAAACATAATGTAGCACAACCACTTTTGCCAAATATTTACACAAACTTTCACTCAAAAGGTTTTGTGATATTTTAGGACTGAGGATGGTTTATTTTTATTCTGGCTTTACACCATGAATGCTTGTGTTACTCACAGCTGTTTCAGTTTAAAGTCACTTAAGTTTGTGGTTTTGTTGGTTAGTCATTGTACCATCTTCTTGTTTCAAGTTTATTGCAGTTTAGCTTTGAAATAGTTGTTTTTTTCTCAGTTTATATTCATCTTTTGCAGACTCTTGCTCCTCCCGAGAGAGACTTAGGGCAGACAGAGAAAGGACAAACAGTTATTCAGATATAAATTAACCCCAAGCCAGAACATGATATCATAACATGATCACAACAGGGTTTTGGTGGTAGTCCAATGTTGTAGGTAGTAAATTTCTACTTTTAACATTAATGTTATGCTTGAATCGCTGTTTACCCATTTATTCCCAAATTCTTCCCAGACATAAAAATATTCAAATCATGTGTCATTAGTATCTTTTTGAAACAATCATAATTTTCAGATATTTCCACAAAAATGTGTGTGAAAAAGTGTCAAAATTGTGACCGGCGGGAAACTGTGTTGTATCAACCACTGTATAGACTGAATAAAGGTAAATTTGACTTGTGCAGTGTGTTTCTGTTCAGTAGGTGTGTGTGTGTGTGGGGGGGAGGGTGCTTGTAAACTTTCTACCGACTCCTTTCTGCTGTCTTTGCTATTTTTCTCTTATGTTCCATGGTACAGCTAGAAGACCTCCATGTGTAGTAGCACATGCATTTTCAAAAAGGCAACACCCCTAAGCGGTGCAACAAGTAAAGATCTGTTTGTTCAAACCTTTGAAAAGAATGTGAGACCATCTGTAAGAAGGTGAGCAGGTCGATGGCCACTCTACTGACGTTTCTGGAAAACAGCTGGCCGTTTACAAGAGCACTGCTTATATATCATGCAGGGATGAGCCACCACTTCTTTGATCACAAAGGTCTAAATCACTGATGTGCTCATTGTATTGGCTGATGTTTTTAGGTTGATGTGGTCAAAGGCATGTTGGTGCCTGTTCTTTGTCCTGACCATGTATGTGTATGTAGTGTGTCCCTACCTGTAACTGCACGTGTGTTGATCTTACGTCCTCAATAGGAAACCAGACTCGGGTCTAAGGGGTGGACAGAAAGGGACCATAACATGAAATGAAAAATGGACACCATGCTAAAAGGCACAGTTTTATTAAATGAAAGAGACATTGTGTCCTGAAAAAGAACAAAAATTAAATAGTGTGCTGGTTTATAAATAAAGGGATTGGAACCTTGGCAGAAAAACCAAATTAAATTAGGGAGACAGCTGACCCAGCCAAGGTGACTGTTGGAGTCACAGCTCCCTGCTAAGGGCCTCCTACCAAAATCTAACCAATGAAACAAACAAAAGAGAGCTTGCAAAATAAGACTACCAATCCAATCCCCAAACTAAAACAACAGCAAACGCAAACCCTCCCGCCTCCTTTGGGTACAAATTTAGTTAGTAGCAAAAATAAGTTAGAACAGTTAACCTAAATGTATTAGCATTTAGAGACAATGGTTAATCCCACTGGTCACTAATTTTATCAGTAACAAGTTTGTGAGTTCCATGATCACATTAAACAAAGTTGAGTCATTACAAATGCAAATATCACTACTAGACACCGTAAACATGGTGTGTACCAAAAATCTATGTCCTATCTTGATGTTAACACACTTTTCTAGCTATCATCTTCTTCTCTTGGTTCAAACAGGACGTGAACAGCTCTGGTCATGTGACATTTTACAGTACTCTTGTGACACTGCATATATCTTCATAGAGACCCTATATTATTTAAATCCTGAAAATGCAGATGGATCACCCAGCAAGATTTTTTTAGCCTTAGAAATGAACCATTTTTGTATGGACACAAAGGTGGGATTGAATGACCTAATATCATTGCATTGACTAACATAGAGTGTCATTTAAGTCATCATTTTTTTTAGCCCTTGTGTCAAGGATTGGTTATTGATTATTTGACTATTAGCCGGCGCATGAAATCTGGTAGCTGACTGACATCAACACGCCTAGAAGATCACCTCTCTACAGGAACCTACCAGTAGTATGAATCTGTAGGCTTGAAGAACCAACAGCATTCTCAGGACAACATCCGTCTCAAACCCACTGTAAGCTGAGCATCATGGGAAAATAAAAAGAGCAGGATAGTATTTGAATATTACCTGCTCAAGAAAGGTTTTGAGGGCTGCACGGTGGCGCAGTGGTTAGCGCTCCTGCCTCACAGCAAGAAGGTTCCCGGTTCAAGTCTTGGCTGGGGGACCTTTCTGTGTGGAGTTTGCATGTTCTCCCCGTGCATGCGTGGGTTTTCTCCGGGTACTCCGGCTTCCTCCCACCGTCCAAAAACATGCTTCATAGGTTGATTGGTCACTCTAAATTGTCCCTAGGTGTGAATGTGAGTGTGCATGGGTGTGTGAGTGTGGCCCCTGCGACAAACTGGCGACCAGTCCAGGGGTGTACGCCCATGAGTAGCCGGGTTAGGCTCCGGTAGCCCCCGTGACCCCGAAAGGGATAAAGCGGATTGGAAAATGAATGAATAGTCAAGAATTCATCAGATTCCCTCAGTTGCAATGTTTGAATTCAAATGCATTACAAAACAGAAAAAGTCACTGACTTTAGAATAGTAAACAATAAAAACTCTTCTTAGCAGTAGTTCTAAATATATTGTATTGAAAATGAAGTATGTGCAATGAAATTGAGCAACACTTTTCTTTTATTCTTTCAGCTTTAAGACAAAAACTGACAAAGACATCTGCGTTGACCCGTCCATGGAGTGAGTGAAGATGCTCATGAAGAACTTCCGATAAGACGCTTCTCTACTTTGATCCAGAATTCCATAATGACTGGATTTTTAAGCCTGCAAGGATAAGCAGGGAAGTAACAACAGCTTGACAATTTAAGGGCTGCTTCATCTTAACAGCTAAAGACAACGCTCATCAAATGTTGTCTATAGTGCAAAGTTATTTCTGCTGCTTAGACACAGTCTATTTTATCATTAATCTGCCAAGGCCTAAATAATTTATCAAACCTGCAAATATGCAAAAAGAAAAAAAAAATCAAACTATTTTTTTCCATTTAGCACATTTTTGGGAATATTTTTTGTCTGTCTTCACAATTAACAAAGAAAAATCAAAACTGCTTTGGATTCTGGATTCTATGCAATAAAGAATATATCCAACAGATGTCACTGTTTTCTGACTCCAGACAAGATTTTCAGGTTGATTTAAATAAGAGTTTAATCTTTTTCACAACACGCTCTGGTCAGCATCACTTTATGTCATAAGAGCCTCATCAGTCCTTCAAAAGCATTAAAGTAGGTGAGATACTTTAATGCTGCCTTTGACAAGTCAAAATAAACTGACCTGAAAATCATCACTTCCACTTAGAATCAGACCCAAATTTTATGATGAAGTCCTTCACATCATACACAGATTTATGATTTTGCACTCTGCAGATAAGCTCATAAAAGAGGCTCTGTTGCATAGGCCGGAGAAGAAGCTCTGATTAGACTGTGGAGGACCTGCTGCAAATGATGTAATTAGTGTGAAACATGAACAGAGCTGGAGAGGCTTAAGAGCTTCTGCTTTGCAAACTGTGGTGCTTTTCAAAACACAGCAAACTAATAGGATGCAAAAAAGAGTGTGTTTATGAATCTTTCATTGCAGCCGTAGATCATTGTGTTTTTTTTGTCATCTTGTGGTGGAAAATCACCAACTAGAAGAAGTCTACCTATTACATTTATTTGAATGCATGCAGCATGACCTGTGGGAAGATTAACAGTCAAATAACAGTATTAAAATGAATATCTATGCTTAAAATGCAAAATACTTCTTTGTTTTCTTTCTAATGCTATAACTTACAGGACACCATATTTTCAGAAAAACATTCATGCAGAAGCCTTTAATTATATTGTTGCTAATGGAGCCACTACTTGACCCACGTGACACCATTTCATTGTCTGTTAAAACTAAAAAACACTCATATCAAGTGCCTGGAACTTGACAAATAAAATCTCCATGGCCTCAGTTGTTCAGATTTCATATTTTTTAATTCCTTATTTTTTGAAATACACCATATTTTTTCATAAATATCAATAATTCAAAAGGAGTAAGAAAGTTTTTCCTATAGATACACATATATAAAAAGCATGGGGCTAAAGAATTTTATAACTTTAATGATGTTGATGCACAAAAATACATTAAAATTGATATGTTTAGTCAAAACAAGCGTCTTTCAGAACAGATAAACACAAAAAGCCAGCTCCCCATAGGTTTCTAATCACTTTATAGATCTTTAATATTAGAGTTGTTGCTAAAATGACAGAATTGTTTTGAGGTTGTGTGTTTTTTTTATTTTGCACACGGGTTCATGTGTCTTATCTCCTTCAATCTCCCAAGACCTTTGTGTTCAGTTGTTTCTTGTTAACCACAAGATCAAGATCACATTTTTTTCATGCATCTGCAAAATCTGCACTAAGTGCAGAATAAAAAACTTTAACTTTGAAAAACATTTTGCTCACTTTTTGTACACTGTCTCCTGACATCCCAAACTCGTCAATCAAAGAAGAAGCTGGAACTGACTGTGTTCCTCCAGAGAAACACCAAAAATGCCACAGCAACTATTATTTCGAAGCAGACAGGTGCGTCTTGGCTTCATCAGCGTTTCTGACAGAAATGTGGAGTGATTTTGTTGCTTTCAGAATGTTCTGGCAGTGTGCATGAGTTATTGTGAGGTGTGATTACTGTCAGGCCGTGTAGGCAGATCATTCTTGTGAGTCAGTGAGTAAGTGGTGGGTTCTCCTCCTTCAGACAATGTTGCCACTGACGCAAACTTGGAGGAAAAATTGAAAGATGCAAAAGAAAAGACCTCATGGTTGTTTCAAGCACTTGTCAGGCTTTGCAGCCTTTTTTCAAATGATGTGCCACAAGCAAGATAAACTATAAACTAAAAATTAATTATTGAGCTAACACAACAAAAGGGTTCTAAATTTTAAACTTTTATAAATGTGCAAAACAAAGCTGATTATGTGGATTTGTTTTTAACTGAAAACAGAAAACTAAACACACAAACAAAAAAGCGTGAACTTTCATTCATTCATTTATTCAATACCGTTTCGTTCCTTTCGGAGTCACGGGGCTGCCGGAGCCTAACCCGGCCACTCATGGGCAAAGGCAGGGGACACCCCTGGACAGGTCGCCAGCGTGAACTTTATTTTGAAAAAAAAAAAAAGTGTTTTTTCAGTTTATTAATCAAGTGTTGAGCTTTAGCGACATTTAGAACAATACAATTAAAAAGTTAGATAAATATAAATTATGAAAAAAACACTTATTTTGTTCAAGTGCTTTGATCACTAGTTCTAAATATGGGTCAAAAATGACCCAATGTGACTGTTTTCTAACAAATCCTCCAAATACTCAGGTATTACAATTTCACATTCAAGAAATTTGTTAAGAAGCATGTTATTGATATTTACAAGATATTTACAGATATTTACAAGTTTAACTTTAACATTGAATCTTTCTTTTTAAATTATTTTAATTTATGCAGCTTAGTTGATCAAACAATGCTAAAGATGATAATTGTATGAACAAAAAAATACTTAAATTTTATTTTTTATAGAATTTTATGGAAACTCTCAATTTTGTAGATGTGTTATCATGAAAAATAATCAGTTTGTGAGCTGAATTCTGTTGAGCTCTGATCTGTTGAGCATGTCAAATATTGATGTTCTTAAATCTCTATTGCTGTTTGTCACTCCTAATTACTGTTTAGGAGTCTGAGACAAACAGATTTTTCTTGCTTTGGTTAAAAGAAAACAAGTAATACGAAAAAGTCAGTAAATTCAAATGATCTAAAGTGTTAATTATGAATACCATTGCTTGAGATGACTGGGGTTATTTTGACCCTAGCACCACAACAAATCTTTATTTATTTCAGTGAGACACAATTATGGCCCAACATGTTTAAGTTTTTTTTCTCAATTACTGACTAAATTCACAAATGTAGCATAAATATAGAATTGTTTTTGAATGGGTCATTTTGACCCACTTATGAACAGTTTGGGGAACAGACACAAATCCACTTAACAAGTGGACTTTTCTTTTAAATTTATGGCATATGTGTAAACCTTTATGTTGTGCTTTATATTGGACCCTGTGAAAATGGGTCAATTTTGACCCAAAGACAATGTACTGGTTAAACATTACTTTAAAGATTTAAAAGATTTTCAAGGCAAGGCACATTAATTTTGTAAAGCACATTTTAAGTACAAAGACAACTCCAAGTGCTTAACTAACAGCTTTTAGGACCCTCTGCCTTAGTTGATCAAATGTAGAAAGTTTCAGTTTCAGTTTAATTGATCAGCTTCTCGTAGCACTTACTGGTCCTCATATTTAGCTGTGGACACAGCTCTTGCTTTTTCTCTTGCATCTTGTCACCCGTGTTCCAATTTGTGTTCAACAACGCCAAATCACCACAAGTCATGTTTCTGATACAGCTTGCAATCTCCTCACAGATCTGCCAAAACATAATGAGCTATTTTGTCTGTAATTGCTAAAGTAATATTTCAACAGAGACTTTAACTCCTGTTGATAAATGGAGTCAAAGACCTTGGAGAGACAAAGCTGCAGGGTTGATGATTACAAACACAAAGGGAATCTTTAATAAAAGTTCCCGCCGCACAATGCAAGAGTGTTTGCACATGAAAAGCTGAAAGGAAATCAATCTGCTGTAATGTACTTGAAGAAAAAGAGGGGACAGATGAAAGCCAGCGTGAATCAGTCAAGAGATGGAGATTAGAAGGAAGGAAAGAGTCTGTTTCAGCTTCGGTCACCGTGGTGATCTGGTGCACAACAGGAGCAACACACAGAACACACACGAGGACACACAAATGCACAAATACACCGTGTGCGATGTCAGCTTTCACCAACAGATGGGATTTACCTAAACCATGCGGGTGGAACCGTAGATGTGTGTTTGCAGCTATAGAAGGACCCAAGAAGTGTTAGAAAAAGAAAGGATTACACACACAAACACAGCCAGAGATTCCCAATTAGGTATTATCATGCTTACTGTGTAATTAGAACGTACATCACTGTTTTAATAGCAGTTACTAATCATTATACAACCAGGCACATTCCCAAATTCCTTGTATAACTCCCCCAAACCAGTCTAACTTGCTGTATTCCTCTCCACAACGTGTTGTCATGGTAGCGAGATGATGCCTAACGTCCAGTTCATCGGTCCAATGAAGATGGAGCCGTCCACACTGTTGGTTGTATTTCAGAGATGACAGGAAATTAAAAGGGACCAAAGTGGAAATAATGAGAAGATATGGGAGAAAGACTAGAAGGAAGCGAGAGAAAAAAACTTAAAACCAGAGATCAATATCTTCAGTATAATTACCTACTGCTTCCTGGGTTGCTAAGAAACCAAATAAAGATGAGAAAGAGCCCAAGAAGATGAAACGGACACAGAGAGGATGAGATTAGTTTTAGGCTGATTTTGTCTGCCTTTTTGCAACTAAGAAGACGACAGATTGGGAATAAAAAGTAATTAAAAAAAAGAGAGCGGAGAAATGGGGAATAAAGAGCCAAGAGAGAGTGTCTGCATGAATAATTAGCAAGATTTTCCTTTCTTTCCACATCTTATAATTGTTCTTGATCAGCCCACATTCTTTCACTTCCTTTTGTATTTGTGTCCATTTGAACAATTCAGTTTACATCTCTGTTCTTAGCATTAAAAACAATCTCAGGTTTGTGTTGGAGTGCACTGAAGAGACAATAATGCACAGCCTTTTAGCCGCAGCAAACATGTGGTTGGTGCATTAACTTGATAGAATGTCTCTGTTTCTTTTAGTGCACTCCAAATAGCAGCTTGTTGAATGTCACCTCACTGAAGTGTAATGTTACACCGAGGTGCTGTTCCTTTAAATGGAAACTAGGAGAGGGAGAGCAGAGGAGAGAAGAGGGAGGGATGAAGATGTAGTAGAGGAAGGGGGATTGTCGCCGCTCTTGTCCTCTTCTCTGTACGTTTGGAGTAAGCTGAGCTTTTAGGGAGACAGAAACAGTTCGAGAGAAATCCTTGAAGTGGGGAGATATTTTTTTCTGATTTTTCAAATATTTCGGTTTTTGGGGGCAGTTGATTCCCTGAACATGTTGGATGTGGAATCAACAGGCAGAAATCCCTGACCTCTGAAGCTTTGTGTTTACATCCAAGGACTTAATGGGACTTGTGTGACTGGACTTATCTCCCAGTTATCTTGATGCTTTTTTTTCCTTTTCCTTACTCCCAAAACTTCCCTTTTTATCTCCATCTCTCGTTAAAATTTTCCAAGTTTTTTTCCTGAATATGAACTACACCAGGACATGTGAGTGTGCTTCCACAACTGCTTTACAATCATAGTCAATTTTGTCTGAATGCAAGGAATCACCATTGACACGTTTTTTTCGCCTCTCCTCACTCTGTTTTCGAGCTTATTTCACCTGCTTCTCGGCAGCTGTTTGTATTTTTAAGACACAGGTGACAGAAAAGAAAGAGAAGAAGCACATGGCGCAGACAGAAGGAGTAACAATGCTGGGGAACGTTAAAACTAAAGACAATTTGGGGGCAAAGGCCATGGCTGGATGCCCTACAGCTGGGGGCGGAGTGGTGGTGGAGGTCAGGGAGAAGAAGGGACCATTAAGGGCTGCAATACCGACAATGCCTTTTCCTCTGGCTGTCATCTGTCTTTTCCTAAACACCTTCATCCCTGGACTGGGTAAGATTAGAACTGAGATTTTTTTGTTCTCGTATTTAGTGATTTTACATAATGTACTTGTGTGGTTTGCAGCTTTGAGATCAGTGTAGTCAGTTATTTGCTAGTTTTGTTAGAGTTATGGAGGAATACATGAGTATTTTCTCCTTTAAAATGTCAAAATGACCTTGGAGGAAGATGCTCACAGCAATTATCAACCTTTGTCCTCCGATAAATTTAAATCAACCAAGTGTTTTCCCCATTTTATAGGAAATGGCTCATTCTAATAAAAATAAAATCCTTACATTAGACTGAAAGTATCATTCCTACCTAAAAAACAATTGCTAAAACAAATTTCAACTGAATATAAGAGTTATAGACTTGCTAGAATCTGGTGTTTGGCAGCAACTTCCTGTTTTCCAGTAGAAATCCAAAAAATCCCCACAAATGTATCACAGGAAAATAGAAATTTAGAAATAAGTGCAGCCCAAAGCATGACAGATCAGAATGAGGGTGGAAGACAGCACCTTCATTACTTCAGGTTGGCATCAGTTCCTTTCATGATAAACGGCAAACCCTTTGCACAGCAGTCAGCTCTGTATCAGGTGGCTGCAAGAAAACTGAGAGAAACTAATCTTCAGATTAGAAATCATTATGGAAACACACAGTCTTGCAAATACCACTCCAGAAATGACTCTTCTAAAATATTACCTCAATGTTTTATACTGGACGAGTTTCACATATTGAATAGAGCAAATGATCTGCTGAATCATGCATACTTCATTAGGAACGAGGGACAGTGCTTGACACAGTTTTAACATAAAATTGTGACTCCATATCGTTAGCTGTAATTTATTTTTTTCCCCAATAGTCTTAGCTGTTTTTTTTTCATTATAAAACTAAGTATTAAGCAGTCTACTACTGATTATAGTAGCAACCTTTTTTTCTAAATGCCCAGCTAGTTAGTAGTTAGGCCACAATGGGAGTTTTTTTTTCTCTTCTTTTGTTTTGTTTATTGATGTGATTTGGATTCTGATCTTTGTTTGGCTTCAGTTCTGTCACCACTTGTTGTCGTTAGTTGGTTGTGTGTTGAGAACACCACCACAAGTCAGTGCATACATGATACAGCAGTGCTGGCCTTGTTTTCTAAAACAAAGTTTCTGCAGAGCGACAGGAGTTCATTAGAAATTTGCCTCTGAGTTGTGGGCAGGACTGGTGGTGTGGAGTAAGTCCACCCCCACTTCCCATCACCCAACTGTTTCTCTCGCTAGCTCACAGCCCCTCACAAGCCCAATCATTTTTGTCACCATTTTTCAAACAGCATTTCTTCTTCTGCTCCTGATTCCCATTGATTTCAATAAGAAAATACTCAGAAATTTTATCTTATTTTTCTTGCAGGACAAAAATAACACATTTTATTTTATTTTAACATGCATGAATAAATTATTTCTGTTGATGCCTTTGCAGCATTCACTTCTGACCGACTCTTCCACTAAGCAAATATTTGTTTTTCCTCTGCAGGGTTATTTTGATTAAAGTCCCACATGAGTGGTTCTCCTTTTCTCATTCTTCACATTGTTTCCATTCTTTTTTCTTCCTCTGTCACTCACATTTTATATTTTGTTTACCCCAGCTTCTGTACATTAAACACTGGGTCGCTGGGAGCATGAAAATATCAAAGACCATAAAAAAGGATCAGCAAAAACCTTTTTTCCACCTAGTTTCTGACAGGAATACTGGCTTCAGGTGTTCCCACAGAACGTGTCCCCCAACAAAGATTGAAGACATCAAGGTAACGCATCACCTCAGAGTGTCTGAACGCGTTAAGCATCGCCTGGATGCCTTGACATTTTATTGAATAGCTGTGGCCGGTTGCCATGACTACGATGGCAGAAATGTGTGTGCATGTGAGTGTCACAGCCATTTGGTTGTAATTGACTGAGACTGAAAACAGCTTGTTGTTTAATTCAGCCTGGAGCTAAAGATAAAAAAATAATAAAATTGAATTGTGTAATTGAATTTTGACCCAAAACACGAATGCACAGGTGGAGCAGGGAGGGTCTACAGCATGTTAGGAACCAGAACAAGCTGTGACTCTGAGCTTACTGAAGCAAAACTAGGTTGTTTTTTTTTTGACTTCCCCAGTGACTTCAATAAAAAGGAGAAAATTTGTCTTAAAAATTAATAAAAAGCAAAACCAGAGTTTGTGATTCGCGTACTTCAAATGTAATTCACAGGAGAGCAAAGTGACTGATTTAGCCTCAAGAGAAGGCGTCACAGTTAGAAGTCACGCCATGAAATTTGCGGCATGTGACACAGGATCCGATACGTTCACTTGGAGGTTTACGGGTTGTGTCTGCAAGGATTTTTGAACCGTCTTAACTCTTTCCATGACCTCCTATTAGCACAAAGGAATTTATAGGCCTTTTGCAGCAACACTTTATCAGAGAAGGCGTGTCAAGGTGGAATCAGAGCGCCATAATTGTGCCAAAAACTCTTTTGTGTCAAAAAGACTTTTGGGGGGTGTTGCACATGAGAAAATATATAAAAAAAATAACTTCAAAAGTGAGACTTAAAGTAATTTTAGGTTCAGAAGAAAACTATAAAAGTATTTCATGGAGAGAAGTAATTACTTTTATCCCCAACAAATGTTAGAAGAAAAAATATTGCTTTGTTTATCTTTCAGCATATTTAAAGCAATTTGTGGGCCAAATTTGTGCAGTTTGTATAGTTAACTGCTATTTTTCCTTAAAATGCTTTATTTGATTTTGTGCACACACTTCTTTTAGCTGCTGGATATTATTAGCCTATTCCATAGCAGCTGTGGACAGATATTTACATGTTTTTGTTGCACTGAGTGATAGCACCTCCATGCTACTGTGATTTAAACAGCATTTCACATTAATAAACCCAAACTCCAGAAATTCAGGAGGGCATGTTGTCAACTCCATGTTCTCCCTTTTCAAGCTTGGGAAATAGAAAATGACAGGACTGGAGAACAGATATACCACAAAAAGGAGGGGGAGAGACAGGTCTGCATAAAGCACAAACACGAAGGCTGACAGGTCAGGTGGTAACACTCAAGGTCAATCAGAAAAGGCTGGATTCAAAATAAAACAAGAAAAATGTTTTACAGTCTATCTACTGTCAAAGTTGATACAGACTCAAGACTAAAAATAAAGCAAAACAACAACATTTCAGCATAATATAACTAGGAACTACATGATTTTCTATTTCTTGTGTGGTCCTCTTGAGGTTAAAAAATGCACGATAGTCGGCCCGTCAGCCATACGCACTAATGATCCAAACCAGACAAGTGGCTTTGGCTGCACCGACTTAAAGGGACCATACCATGAAAACCCAACTTTTTGAGTTAAGTGCATCATTCTGTTCATTCATCACTAAAAACAACCTCAAAGCAGTTATTTTGATCAATTCATGGATTTCTGAATGATCCTCTAAAAGCCTGTGCTCTCTGCAGCAGCCCCTCCCCTACCAATGAAAAACGAACAGGTTCTCACGAGCTTGCGTCATAGATTGAGGACAGCCCCTTTCAGGAAGAGTCTGCACTGCCAGTACCGACCCCAGGCTAACACACACGCTTTCTCTGCAGAGCGAGTGGTGTTTGATAAAGCGCTTTCATTTTATATGTCCAATATGCAAATCCATCTTTGCAAAAAGCTTGGATGTTGTTTGTTTGCATGCACGAGCACAAACACTGAGGCCGGCTCTAGGGTGACGTCGTGAAATGACAGACAAGGAGCAAAAGGCAGTGCCTCAGAGATCGAGTCGTTTTACTTCCGGGTATAAAAAGAGTCCAACAAAAATAACTCATATTTCATAAATGATTAGCTTTTTAGTGTTCCAAAGGTAATACATGATCATATATATGGATATAGTTTACTCTGAAAGGCTTAAGAAAATCATGATATGGCCCCTTTAAACTCTGCACGTGTAGCACAAGCTGTGAGTGTTTTAAGACTCCGGAGCTCAAGCGACAGATGGCTTTAGAACATCTGCCCCTTTTTGAGTAACTTACACAAGGCCTCCTTCGAGTGCTTTCATCTTCTGCTCTTTTGTCTTCCATTCCTGCTCCTCTTTTTGTCTTTGACACTTTTACACTCCGTCGTTAACCTCCCACGCTGACAGTGGGTGCCTAGTTGGAGCCTTCTGTGTAATTATAGTAATAAGTCTGGCTAATATCTAGGTGCACACATACACACACACAAGTGCAGACATTCACAATGTCCCACATGCAAAAAAAGCTTTTCTGTTGCATGAGAGCTTGTTTGAAGATATTTCTATGAAAGACAGTTGATTTTGTATAACTGTGTGCAGTTTAATTCAAATATATTCAAACAGGACAAACTGATGTGTAAAAACGTCAAGTAAAAATTAAAGAACAACATTTCAGTATTGTAAATAGCATTTCTGAAGTCCCAAAGAAACATTAATGAGAAAACTCTAATTAGAGATGCAATTTTGTTGGTGTCTATTTCTGCTGAAACAATCAAAAGGAAGCAAAATATGATCATTTTATGAATATTTATCATGACCATGTGGCAATCTCTTGAAAAGATATAATTCATTCATTTTAAGCTTGTTTTGTCCCTTTTGGGGCCACTGGAATCAAACCTGGCCACTCATGGGTAAAGGCAGAGGAAACCCCTGGACAGGTTGCCACAAGGGCCACAATCACACACTCATCCACACCAAGGGACAGTTTAGACTAGAGTGGCCAATTAATCAATGAAGCAGAAGAAGAAAATATCAACATTTATAATCTATTTTTCCAAAAGTGAGTTTTCTGTACTGTATTTTTTTTATACATGTTGGCCTAGAAATAAAATAAAAATCTATCAAAGACAGAATATTGAGAAAAATAAAAGGAAATTCACTAAAAATATATATTAAAAGCCTTAGCAGTTTAATTCACAGACTGTCAAACTATTTGATTCCATGTGATGCACATTGCCCAAACAGTAAAGTTGGATGGATGGCTGCTCCCTATGTGCAAGTGTATGCTGCGTGTGCTAATAGGCACCAACTGCTCCATCAAATGCTCAGTGATGGCGACACATGGAACACATGTACCTGACCGAGTGATCACACAAAAAGAAAGAGACGGCAAAAATCCTGTGTTGGCTGCCAGAACTCCCATATAGGTTATGTATTACCATTTAGTTTGCTGTCATTCAAGGCTCATATCTGGAGGTGGGTGGCTCCACCAGAAGCCAGAGCATCTGCTGGTGGGCGTGGTCTCCGTGACCTCCATGAAAGCGTCTCATTCCTATGGAATCATGTCAAAATTGCAGTTTGCGTCTTTGATGGTCTTTTTTTCTATAAACTTTTGAGGTGAGAATCTGTGAAGAGTATGCGCTTTGTTCGTTTCATCATCCGTTTGTCCTTATGAATGCATAAAGTTAAAACGAGGTACTTGGAAAGGAAACTGCACATGAGTTGGTTTTGTCCTTTTCTTTCTTCTGAAAAAGAAGCTGCAACTTGCAGTCTATTCGTTCCAGCTCCTCTCTGCTTCCACCTGCTCAGCCTGCTATGTTTTTTTTCTCCAATGTGACAAGAAATGTAGCTAACAGAAAGGGAAAGGCCAAGGTTATGATGCACTCAACGCCCACTAGGCATTTCACATGTCGCTGTCAGTCCTCACTCACACTATTCAGCTTGGTGTTTTCTAAAGGGAACAAAAAGCCAGCAGAGAGAACATCAACCTGAGAGGACTGACTGCAGGGATAATCATTGAATTAGTTGAAATGAGAATATTTCTCCAGTGAGATCAGAGTAAAAAGATATAATAAATATGAAACGGGGATGTTCTGAAGGTAAATCAGGTTTGATTCTTCACTTGTTGATACTGTAATCAACAACTTGAGATAAAATGAAAACCCATTCAGCCCTGTCTATCCTCAAAATATCAGGACTTGTTGGTCATCACAAAAATGCTAAAGACCCACTTCAATGAAATTCATGCATTTGGTGTTTTTAAACATGTTCTCATGGCATTTTTCTCATAATGGAGGACATATAGGAAGAAAGTTTGGCTCAAACGTGCATTTCTGAGCATTTCTCTGTTCAAATCGTGGTGAATCAGAAGCAGATGAAAAAAAATGTGGTTTGAAAACAATCGTATTTGTGACTTAGAAAATACGCTGGGCGGGCCACAAGCTCCCTGCTCTGAGATCTCAGCAACAGGGGAAAGGAAGGGGGGGCGGGATTGCTCCGTGCCCACAACAAGTGATGAAATTTAACCTCAACTGGCCCTTGGAGCTGTAGTGGTGGCATGCACACAAACTGTGACAAAATCATTTAGCAACTTGTTATTTCTATTAAAAATGAACTAGTTAGAAAAGTGAAGCTAAGTCACATCCATTGTAGTGCCTCCTGCATATGTTCCAATAGAACAAAACTACATTTAAGCTAACAAATATGAGCTGCATGGGTCTTTTAAACCTAATTTTCTTTATTTATGTCCTCCATCATCAGAAAAAATGCCAAAAGAACATGTTCAAAACACTGAAAAACATTATCAGAGTGGGTCTTTAACCAATATCCTAAAAAATGCAAGAGCTTGTGACCTCAAGTAACCAACTCCAGTTCACTCTTGAAACATGTAACATATGAGTTGAGCTGTCCAAAGTGAACAGGCACCATGTTGCATCCTGCAGTGACCACAGACAAAGCCTGACATTCTTTTATAATAACTCTTCAAAAACATCATAAATTCTGTGTTTTTTGTCAATATGGGGTGGTGCGTGTACATTAATGAGGAAAAAATGAGCTGAAATGATTTTAGCCAATGGCTGCAATATAACAAAGAGTGAAACATTTGAGGGGGTCTGAATACTTTCCGTACCCACTGTACATCTCAGAAGAGCTGGAGCTGTCTCAAAGACACCAACCACTGTGACTGCTCCAGCAGAAGCATTCAGTGCAATTGAGACTTAATCAAGACTCGGATGGGCTCTTTTCACAGTGATGCATGTCTAATGCACTCACACAAAATGTGTTGTTCAAGAAGCTAAGAAGGCCTTCAGGTGACCCAAGGAGCTCTGACTCACTTACTGATGGATGTGTAAAGCAGGATCTCAAGTAGCTGTAGTTTTGCATCAGTCAACAGGCTTCCTCTCTGAGTTGAGTTTGAACAGCTTTCCCTTTAATTTCAAACCACAGAGCTTCCTGAAATTATGCATGCCTCAGGGGTATAAATAAATTCGGGGAGCACTTTTTATCCCAGATTTCTCTCAGCCGGTCATCTCTGTTTTTGCTCCACATAGTTATTTATGTTGAGAACATTCAGCGTTTGTTTGGGATTTGACTGCTTTATTTGTTTTGCATGCAGTGAAACATTTCACTGGGCTGATGAAAAAAAAAATAATTGATGGATGACAAAAATGCTTCCAGAAGCTATTTTACCCTGAAGATTTTCCATAAAGTGATGAGTGCTCCATAGTGCCTCTTTTTAATAAGTTCTACAGCTTTTGAAGATCACTGGTGATTTAAAAATTACAATTAGAAAATCACGTCTCCGTACACTGGAATAGTGACATATTTTTTGTAGTAATTCATTCTCTTGGAATTTTATTTTGCAAAGTTGGTCTGTCTTAATATCATCTGCTTAGTTAATAATAAAACATGTTTCAGATTTGAAATCTTTTTAAGTTAATCTATGGACTATTGCGTATAGTGACACATTCCCTTGGCTTGAGATTATTTAAAATTGTGTGCATTCTAAGGGCCTCAAAATGTGTGGGCTCTATCTGGTAGATTGCAGGTGCTGTTTGTTATGTGATGATTGGGGTGGCTGTGGTGCAGTGGAAAGGGCGGTCAGCTGTTGATCAGAAGATTGCAGGTTCAATTCCCACCTTACCCGCCCATGTGGCAAAGTGTCCTTGGGCAAGACACTGAACCCCACATTGCCTCTGAAGGAAGGTTAGTGCCAGTGTAGGGCAGTGCCCAATCACAGAGATGGAAATCAATCTTTTCAAACCAAAGAGAATATTATGTAACTAAAAGGTGAATGTAAAAGTGACTTTACCAAATTTACCACCACAATTTGATCAAAATGTTCAGAAAAATCACATCTTACCAGTTTTTGTGCCGTCATATTTTTTTTTATAAATATTTACCAATCCACTGCTGAGAACATTATCTTATAAAACAAACACATCTCCTGTTTATTTCACTATTATTCTGGGTTGAAACTACCCTAGAGACCTTTTATTGTTGCGAGCTCTAAACATTTTGAAACCCAACTAAGCAGAGAGATAAAGAGTGGCAGTTTACATTCCCTTTCTGGTAAACATGGCGTTTGCTGATATGATAATTTGCTCTTTTTGTCCTGCAGGTACTTTCATCTCTGCGTTTACAGTCCTGTGTGGGGCTCGCAGTGAGCTGATCTCAGAGCGAGGGGTTTGCTGTGTGTTCTGGCTCAACGTGGCTGCAGCCCTCATTCAGATAGTGACGGCTGTTATCATGGTGGGCTGGATCATGAGCATCTTCTGGGGAATGGACATGGTCATCCTGGCAAGTCAGTAAAACACTTTCCATCAGTCCATTTCTTGCTTTCCAAACATTTGATTATTTATTTTCACTTCAAAATTGCAGTTTTCTACAGGATAATTACTGTTATTATTTGTGTTGCAATTGTGTTAACCCGGTTTGTAGTTGTAAATATGTTTTCTGCACCACACAGTGTACCCTGCAGCCTATTATCCACTAAATAATTACTATTTCACAGCAACAAATTCTCATGAATGCATTTTGGCTTAAAAATGTAATCTGTTGTATTTTTCTGTGAGGCGGCCCCAGAAAGCTTCCTCTTCTATTTTTTAGAACTTTTTCAGGGAAACCATAATTTTAAAGCTAAGTTTGACAAAAAGATGCAGTTCATTAGTTTTCATATTTAAATGTCTGAAATATTTGGTTTGATACTTGCAAAAAAAAACTGAAAAAAATTGTTTCCCTAAAGAAGAAAAACAAGCAAAACACAAAATGTAAATGTGACGGTGGGTTTATCTAATTTATCAAGACTTTTTCTTAGGGAACAAGCAACAGAAACTGCCAGCACATTGCCACCATTCTCCCAATTTGCCAGGGATCTCTCTGAGTTACCATCGCCCCGTCTCCTTTGTGAATATGATTAATGTGCATATGTGAGAGAAAACAAAAAGCATTCCTGCCAGTGTGCAACCAAAGTGTGTCAACTCGTAACTGCCTGCAACACTGTGCCTGCTTGTTGTGTATGTGAAGAGCGGTGATTGTGTGTGGTGGAGCCGCACACCCCTGTTGTGTTTTTGTTCGCTTCCCCTCCTGCCGTTCCCCAGGCTTCTCGACTCGTGTCTTATTCAGCTGCTGAAATCTAGTTTTTTTGCTGCAGCAACATGATGAATATATGTATTTTTAAACCTTCCTGTTGATTGATTCTCAAACTACATGTATGCAGCTATGAGGAATGATCGTTATTCATCTGCATGACTTTGGGAGTTGAGGCTTCTTGGCAGCTGCTCCCGCTTTCTTCCTCTGCGCCTGTTTGTAAAACAGTACAAAAACACAGGATTATCATCGGCCTTCCACTGCAATGGGTGTGCGCTGAAACATTTTCCATATATAACTTGATTAGCACAAACGGAGCTCTCCCTCTTCTTTTTTTCCATGATGGTGGTGTGCATCGCCCTCCAGCTGATCAGCCTCCTCCTGCCTCTTTCTCCAGCTAATGATTGTTACTCTTTGATTCTCATATTATTCCTCCTACTCCCTGCTCACTTGGAAAGAAATCAAGACAGTCACCTTCTGGCTTGCTCCTGCTTGTATCATCTTCCCTCCTTCCTGTCTCCTGCTCCTTTCTCATTGATCCAGAAGATGAGCCGTTGTCTTACTTCCGTTGTGTTTATTCGATCATGTAATGCATCTGTAGCAAGCTGCCTCAATAATCGAATCAAACCTTGTTTTCTTCCATGCAGTCAACTCCTAAAATCGTGGCTAACTTTTTTCTCCTCTCTTTTTCCCCTCTCTGCTCCTCTTCACCAAAGTTTCAGATGGTAAGTGTTTGGTTCAATTTATATTTGTAGAAAAGTAATTAATAGAGCATCAACTCTTTATAAATAAAGTTTGACTTGATCAAATGCTCTTGTTTTTTGTTTTTCAGTGTACGTGTGACATTCAAATAAAGGCTGCTTAAGGCTTTAAGACTGCATGCTACAAAGCCAATTTATAGAGCCATTATTACTAATCATGAGTCAAATGTCAGGCCTCCTCACTTGACTCCTTTTGTTGTGCACCTTCTTACTCATTTCACAGTTTTTTTTTTCCTTCTTCAACACGACTGAACAAAGTTTTAAAAGAAGTTTAGATGCTGCCAATGGACCAACTCACTCGGCTGCAGATTTGTTCTGGTAGACTTACATTTATTTAGATTTAGATGAAGACTGAGATTTTCTTCTGTTTACATTTTTTTATGTCACTTTGCAAATATCTGATTACTCCCCATCATTTGAATTGTTAAGGGGGTTTATTTGCTCTCAAATGAGAGACGAGAAGGCAAAGGCGAACCAACCAAAGGCTTGAATTTTTCTAAAATTCTTCTAAATGCTAAACAATAGATTCATATTAGAACTCTGTTAATCTGCTGTTATCCTCAGGGTTCTAAACGGCAGAAATAAAACCTGTAGTCCCATCATGACTGGTTAGGCTGGACAGAACAAGGAGACAGTTCTGTTGGGCCCACCCAGAAATGCATGACCTTTCCTTCTTTCATTTTTTTTTTCGGTCCCTCCATAGGGTGCAGAGATCAAAGTGCTCCTCAAGATGTCTAAGAGAAACTCTTCTCCTGGTCACCGATGGATCCCATGAACTGTTGGGCCTGTTTAGCCACACAAATGCCAGGTGGAAACCTTAACTTTCATATTGTTTCACAGCTAAATGACAGAAAAAAGTCAGAATTGAAAAGGATTGACATTAAATCACATGGCTGCACTTTAAGAAAATGTTCTCACTGCTGCATTCTCCATTGTATATGTAGAACATCACAAAAATTCTGCGAGGCATTAAAATAACAACAAAGATTTTTTTCTTTTTTTTTTTGGAATATTTGATTTTCTGAAATCTTCCAATCTTTCTCCTGAGCTGTAAATATTTGTTATTTAACTTTTTGCTTTTTTGCATGGATTTGTGGCTAACCTCCAGTATTATTGATCTTGTATGTTTGACCAGGTTCAACTTTTTTATATAAATGTATTTGTTTTGCAGGGTTTTTTTCCAGTTTTGTGAACAGGAATTTTCCCATAATTAGACTTAAATGTGTTAGAAGCCATTATGATTACTGTAGATGTTTGCCTTCCTCTAGTCTAAGAACAGTGTAGTATTGAAATGACATGAACTTAATATGTCATATTGTGACATTTGCTTTTATATTTGTTTCACTGACTCCATGGTACTTCTCCTAAAGTATCTGATTTTTTAGTACAGAAAGTTCTTATATATGTTGTCATAAAAGCTTATGTACCACAGTGTTTCATGAAGATTTGCATTAAGTCTTCACTTAGTTAACTAAGTGTTCACTAAGACCTTTTTTATTAGGACTCTACTGGAGCACAAACTGCCTTTTTTTGACAACAAATTCTTCCTAAAACAATGACTTATACGAGCAGGAAGATTTCAATGAAAAAAAATCCTCTAAATGGTGTAAATAGGCGCTAAAAGGATATCACACAGTTTTGAAGTTTCAAATCTAATTAACGAGTCTATAAATATCAGCTCGCTCGGCTTGTGGTCACAACCCTGTCTGTCAGACTGAAGATAAAAAGTGCCGACATGGATGACTTATTCCAGTCTGCAGCCAAAAACTGCAGCTCAAATGAAAAAGAGCTTTTTAGTATTTGAAATTGATCTTTGTGTATGTATGTATATACAGATGAACTCATCAGGACGATTGAGGACTAAACAGTATTTAAATACATTAGCGTTGGGCTGAAATTGGGAGAGATGCAAACATCTACTGGAAGGGCTTTTCCATGATTCCCAATCCTGGTTTCTCATGCACTCTATTATCTTCTTTCACAAATATCAAGTATGAAAGTTCATAAAGGAGGAAGATTTTACAGACTTCTATCACAAACGCAGAGGCAAATATGAACAATTTACAATAAAAGTATTTACTTTTCTGCACGGCATGTATCAAAGTACAACTTTACAGTAAAAATAACTGTACTAGAGCTTTTGTTAACTTGTGGTAAACACTTTTATTTAGATAGTGCGTGTAACTTAGCAGGTAAAAAGCTCATTTCTGGATCTTGTTGGCTGCAAAACTCAAATCCAAACGTGTGAATAAAGAGGTCAATTTTCATGAGAAAAATGGCTGTGCCTTTAATGAAACCCCTTGTACATACTTCAGTCAGTGATGTCACCTTCATCTTCTTCATCTTCTGTGGTGCTGTTGGTGTTACTTAGTCATCCTCATATTTTTATTGGAATACGTTTTCAATAATACTTCTCTATTAAAGGTCAGGAAAACCTTGTTTTTACTGTTTGTGTATTACCTGTACAGTGTTTGAAAAGGACAATCTGTAATGTTATGTGATTTTTATTGTAATATAAAGAACTGTGCAGTGGTTTTATGCCGAAAGATTCCCAAAAGTAAATAAAATTATCAAAAAGGCAGAAACGTGATTCATTTTTTGCTAATCTCCTAAATGGGTGTTATTTCTTTATATTTAATTCATATCGTTACATTTTTATGGAACTAAATGAAGTGTGAACTTATGTCAGAATTGTTATTAGAATTATTTTTAGTGCTAGGTTAACAGTTATTACAGATTTAGGGCTGAATATTGTGTGTTTTGTGTCATTTTTGGAGAATTATGCTTTGATTGTACAGCAGTAAGGCAAATTGTTTATAACAAAGTACATTTACTGCAAAAATTGAATTAATTTAAAAACATTTCAGGAAAAAAATGCTGCAAGTGTTACAGGGTACAGCTTAGAGAAGCTTTTCTAAAACAATCGTGATCCGTTTTCCTGACTGTCCTCCTTCACCATATAAGGACTTTTTTGCTGCACTCTGACCAGACAACTCAGAACACTCCATCCTCCCAGCCTCTCACCATCATGCCAGACATGTAAACACATTCTGAGCGGAGCTGTTCCTCGGCTCTGGGAAATTCACAAGTAAAAAAGTTGCTATGTCAAAACACATGCATATCATTAAGACACTGTCTCAATCCTCTGCGTGCTGAGCACTACCACTCTGTTGACATTTTATATTGCATTTTAATCCTTTAAAACATTAAATTTCATTAATTTGTTTACCACTGGTGGAAAATAACACTTGAAAAATGTAAGAAAACTTGAAAAAGTGAGGACTCCTTTGTTCATCAAACATCAGTTAAACACAATAGGCAGTCAATTCCCACATTTACACGGATGATTTCGGAATAAAAATGTTTCACCAGATTTTTATTATAATATAACATATATTATGGGCAGCACGATGGAGCTGTGGTTAGTGCTCTTGCCTCACAGCAAGAAGGTTCCCAGTTCAAGTCCCAGTTGGGGACCTTTCTATGTGGAGTTTGCACGTTCTCCTTGTGCATGCATGGGTTTTCTCTGGGGACTCCATCTTCCTCCTCCCATCATGGTGTTCTGAGGCACAGAAAATGACTCCAAAGCATTTAATGATGCTTTTTTTCAGCTATTTTACATTTTGAAAAGTGTTTTCTTCACATTTAAGTTATTCTTTTTAAAATCCACTCATTTCAGACTTTTGACAACATTTTATGTATTTTATACATATTCAATAATAACACTGAATCAATAAAAATACTTATATTAAGTGGCCATAATTGTATGTTAAATTCTTCTATGTACAATCTTTAACTATCAGCAAATAACCATAGGCTGTCTATGTGTTAAGCTAAATGTGCACAAAAATGTATGAGAAAACTAAATTTATAATCTGAGGCAAATCTGTTTTATTATGCACTAACTGAAAAAGATCACTTATTTTAAAAATACAAAATAATAGACTTCACCCCATTGTCCCAATACACAAGCCCTTTACAAAAATTAGAATATCATGGAAAAGTATTGTCAAGTGTATCCTAATTTTTTAATGTGCTTTTCCCACACTTGAAAAGGGCTGAGCATCCAAGGTTGAAGGTTGATTTACTCAGACTGCCACTTTAGATAATTTTCCAAATCTTTATTTTATCGGTCAGCAGTCAAAAGGTTAAAACCTTAAAACACACATAATAACAACAATAAATATTGATAAATTCAAATTCCATGTACTCAATAACAACAATTTTAATTAATAATAACTTTATGGACTTTAAAGTGCTTTAATTACTGGTAAACTCATTTATGACCATTTTACTTTACAGTGAATTCACTTCCTTTAAAATCATGTTCTTAACAAAGAGCAACTACCCTTTTATTCATATTTCACACTGCATATTTACACAATTATTTAAAAGAAGAGTTTCCAAAGTACACCCGTGAGTTTAACATCCTGAGCCCATGAACATGAAAACTCCGACCGGTGCGCGAAGTACACACAAGCGTTTGCAAAGCGCTCACCTCATCCCCACAACACGTCAAAGTGAACGAGAAAATAAGCGATCGCGGCCGTTTTAACGCTTAGACAAAGCAACTTCTTACCGGCTGCCTCTTCAACAGTAGAACTATGGATACTCAATCGCACACTGGTAGGCAGGCATGCTTTACACACACGCTAGTGAAGCTTGTGTCTCACAGGTGCTTCTTTTAATGAGACGTGTGCGTCGCCATAAAATGCCCGACGCAGCGCGATCAACTGCTCCACAGTTCCACCTCACGTGACCCTGTCAGACGCTCAGCGCAACAAGTATATTCATTCCCAGAATTCCATTCAAAACATTAAACTCTCATAGAATATAGATTCAGGGCCCACTGTTTTATTAGATTCAAGTATGTATTTGTTTTTTTGGGGCGGCTGTGGTGCAGTGGTGCAGTGGTCGACCTCTGATTGGAAGATTGCAGGTTTGATTGGTCTCTTATTGAACTGGCTGACTTGATTTTTATGAAAATTCAATTTGTTTTTAAGTCATATTACAGAGGTTACACTCTTGGAGACTTTTAAAGCCAAATGGCTACTCCATCACCATGCTGTAGAATCTGCCTAGCTGCCTTTTATTATGTTGCTTTTAATCTCTGTTTTAAATTTGTTTTTAAGTATTTTATTATTTTTGTGGTTTTAAAATGTATCCTTAGCTGGTGGTGGAAGGTGCTCTAGAAATGAATAAAATAAAAATGATTTCCACCTTGCCCGCCCATGTGTCAAAGTGTCCTTGGGCAAGATGCTGAACCCCACTTTACCTCTGGTGGAAGGTTGGTGGCAGTGTTCAGCAGCAGAACCACCATCGGTGTGTGAATGTGTGTGTGAATGGAACTGTGACTGTGAAACACTTTGACCTTCAAAGAAACTAGAAACTGCTATTTATTTTTACATAAATTCTGGTTTCAGCTCATGAAACCCACAAGAACTGGATTTAAAAAAAATTGAGTACTGTGGAGAAATGTTGCAGGGCTGAATGTTTGAAAATGAGTTTCAACTAACTAATCATCCACTAAACTCAAAGAACCTGCACAGGTTTCCAGAAGTCAGTGAATTGGTTCAGTTTGGTCCAGCTGTCTCAGTATTGTCAATATGGGGAAGACTTCAGACTTGACAGGTGGCCAGAAGACCATCATCGATCCCCTCCATAGCTTGGGTAAGCCACAAGAGTTCATACCAAAGGAGGTTGGCTGTTCACAGTGTCCAAGCAGACCAACAGAAAGTCTAATGGAAGGGCAAAATGTGTCAGGAGAAGATGCACCAACAAAAGAGACGACCGTGGGCTTCAGCGGATGATCAAAAGGACAAGATTCAAGAACCTGCAGACACCCAGAAAGAGTAGAATGAAGTGGAGGAACAACTTCAAAAACCACCACATTCAGACGCATTCTGGAGATGGCCTCCAACTGGTTCCTCAAGTCAAGACACTTCAGAGCCGGAACCAATGGAGGAAATGTCTCAACATGGACCAAGGAGAAGAGGGACTGAACAGTTAGTCAGTGGTCCAAGGTCCTGTTTTCTTATGAAGGTAAAGTGTGTATTTCATTTGGGAATCAAGGTCCAAGAAACCCTTGGAGGAAGACTGGTTAGGAACAGAACCCAAGCTGCTGGAGGTCCAGAGTGAAATCTCCACACAGTCATGATTTGGGCAGCAATGTCCAAGTCCAGTTTACCAGAATGTTTTAGAGGACTTCATGGTTCCTTCTGCTGAGGATCTGAATGCCCAGCGGGCACCCAGATGTCTGCTTGACGTCAAAACTGAGTCAATATTTGATCCAATTAGTGGACGACATTATTTGAACTTTTGATTTCATACCATTGTTTTAGTGTGGGAAATACATGAACTTAAACTTAAAATGATATTTGATGATTTCTTTTCAATTCAAACTGAATTAAAATGGACCCTATGATTCAACACGGCTGCATATCCCAGCAGCAAAGCGGTGAATTTAGAAATATCCTGGATATAACAAATGGACAACTGATGTTGAAATGATGTCAAATCAACATCAAATCTCGACATCAAATTGATGTCAAGAACAAGTTGAATGTGCAAATCAAACTGACGTCAAAACTTTATCAATTTGACATAATGATATTTACCCGTTTTTGATGTCATGTGAATTTCAATAAAACTAATAACAGAGGTGCTTTATTGGAATATATATACTCAAAAATCATTTGTTGCGTAAACATAATACAATTTTAGAAAGTATTTCCATCTAAATCAAATGTGTTAACATAGCAATAAACATTTGTTTCAGGAGATCTGAATGTAAGTATGCTGGTGCAACATCATTTATTAATGTTGCTGCAACATGATGATCAATGTGCACTTGAAGTAGATTTGTATAAGTTATGGTAACAAAGCTACATATAATTTGACATAATCTTGTTGAGTTAACTCAACTTGAATTATAATGTTACTTAATGTTATAGGATATTCCTCAAAATGTAAATTTAAATAATTCATGCTGACCCAGCCAAACCAAGTTGATTTCAAAATCAGAATCGGTTTAAGTTTCAAAAGTACTTTTTTTTATATTCATGTGAAAAACATTCATGAAATAATTGATATTAAGTCATTTAAACATAACTCCAGTTCAACTCTATCTGGTGTCCAAGAGAAACTACAAACCAGGCTGAAATAACACTAAGTCAGCTTAAGAGTAAAAACATTTTTTGTGATCACAATGCTGGGAATGGGGCGGGTCCACAGGTTCTTTGAAATGATTAGATCCCACTTTGAAAAAAATCACCAGTTCTGAGATCTTTACATTTTTCTTTATTTGCATCACTTAAAAGAAAAAAAAGTATAACTCCTGTCATGGAAATGAATAAACCGCAAACATTCAACCAATTATTTAAGAGCAATTGTGAGGATTCTGTGGTTTAGTTTGGATTTTGTGGTCATGTTCTAAGTTGCTCTTGTCAGTCACACCAATTTCAGGTGTCCTCATTAGTTAATCAACCTCAGAGTGTTTAAGTGTCTGGTTTTCAGGTCACCTACTCTGTCTTACCAACTTCTTTTTTGTCTTTCCATCATTTTTGTTTCAGGTTTTTTTTTTTTTTTTTTTTAATTTACATGATTTAAATGTATTAGTTTCTGCCACCAAGCCTGGTTTTCTGCATTTTGGGTCCTTCTCCACCATTTCCTGACGCCAGCAGTAGGGTCAGGTCATCTGCTGCAATCATTGTGTTACAGCAACATTAATAAATTCTGTTGCACCAACATAACTGCAGTCAGATCTCCTGACACAAATGTTTAGTGCTATAATAACACATTTGATTTATATGGAAACACATTTCAAAATGTTATGTTCACCCAACAAACGATTTTCTTGAGTATTTTAATAAACCATTTATTGTATATTTTACGCCTCTGTTATTAGTTTTATTAATTTACTGGCCCAAATTTAAAATTCACATGACATCAGAAAAGGGTAAATATTATGTCAAATTGATAAAGTTTTGACGTCAGTCTGATTTGCACATTCAACTTGTTTTTGACCTTAATTTGATGTTAAGCTTTGATGTTGACACGTCATTTCAACATCAATTGTCCACTGGGGGGAGACACAGATTTCCTCTTCCAGGAGGGCCTGGCCCCTGCCCATGCTATTGAAGTATTGAAGATAGACATACTTTTTAAAAAAAGAAATGCTTTATTTTGATGGATTTGATCATAATCTTTGTTTTCATCCTTCTACAAAATATTTGGCTGACCAATTTTGAACATCTGTATCAAGGTCAGGTACAACCCTTTTTACTGCTGCTTTGGTACGGTGGAGGCATGCTGCAATACGGTTACAGAGGAGATGACGCTGAAGGTTCGCTGAAGTGTTTATGACATTTAGATTGTCGGGAAAACAGTGTGAGAAGCAACATGTATCACATTAAAAGTTGTTTTAATGAGCCTGCATTCATCCAAACACATTACAATGAGCTGCTGTGTCTCATCGTTGCTCCATGTCCATGAAGTTTTATTTTACATTTCTGTTTCAGAACTAAATCAACCTATAATTTGAGTACACTTTTAATTCTAAAACCAAAATGTAAGTTTTTGGTTTGTCTTTTATTAACCAACGGCACTAAAGTAATACAGCAGAATGTTGCTTTATTAGCTTTCACATTAGATCTGAAAGCCTCAGATTTTCAAAGAGCAGCAAATAAAACACACACACATTGAGATCATTATTACCTGAGTTGCACAAAGCAGTTCATTTGATCCTTGCTGCTTTGTGCAATCACCTTTCAGGCTGATGGCTTCCAGCTCTGCTGCTAATGAAGCACTAAAGCCTCATTAAGCATCATGAAAGCAACCAACTTCCACATAGTGGAATTGTGCCCCATTATGCTGCTTCAGACTGATTGTGTTTGTTCCTTTATCAGAATGTAATCCGGTTTGCATTACTGACGCTTACCTGATTTGTAGTTAAATGCAGCAGCACCACATGCTGGACAAAAAAATGAACAGGATTTCTGGAAAAGGAAATATTCATTTTTAAATACTTAAAACACAAACTGTAATTCCACAAATCACGAGCTGAATTCAAACGATATTTTATTCCAACCTTCAGTTATTAGAAAGTCAACATTTCATGTCTAAAACTCTCAGCTGGAAACAACAGGCACATTTTTTAAAGTTTCTTCTTCCACACCAAAAGATAACCGGTAGGAAAGAGAGCATTGAGAACTTTATAGTCGCACACCAACCAGGAGGCAGGTTGTGGCGGGGAAGTTATACCCAAGGAGGCATGGACAGATAAACGGCGTGTGGGCGCGAGGTAAATCCACGAGCCGATCTTGTGCGTTGAGCGTTATCATTCCCTGAAGTTACTGTAAAATGATGTGCTGACGTGACATGGACCACTATGGATCTCAGTCCTGTTTTTACAAAGAACTACAAAACACAGAATTCCTGTGACTTCATCTTTTTTTTAACTGGAACTCAATATTTATGTGGTCCATGATACTTTTAAAGGGTTATTTCCATAACCCTAAATTGGAAATAACTTATCAGGTGACACAAACTGAGTGAATTGATGCTTTACCCAGAAATCTTTGAGAATTTCCCGACACTCGTTAAACTAAAAGAACAGTTCGAAACAAAAATGATAAAAACGATTTGAGATCAAATTAATTAACAGCTAATGATCAATCTGTACACTCATTATCTAAAATAACACAGAAGTCTATAAACTACATTTACACATTAGGAGTCAGACTTCCGCCGCAAAAATAATAATTCCCCGTCAGCCTCATTGTTTAATCGACTCGGTTGCGATTCAGACACGTTGGTCCTGGATTATACCGAGACTCACACTTCCCTCAAATTGTTTGCGCAAAAAAAACTCTTAACTTTTTACTTTTAAGAATATAAAAAGTAGCTTGAACAGCTTAGCTTAAGAGTTAAACAAAGCAATCCAAACAAAGGACAAAAAAAATTGCATATCATCTTGAAATGATCATAAAAGAAATAAAACCTCTTTACATTCATGTTTTTCTTCTGGAGCGACATGTTCCTGTGCGTTTAGCATAAAACAATGCAGATGACATGCTTCCTCTTGATTTTGTTTGAAAGACATAAAAAACTATTCTTCTGAATTTTATACACTTTAAACCTCACACTTATTTGTCCATAACAGTAAAGACCAGTGTTCAATATCTCAGACAAACATGGCTTCCACTCTTCCCCCACCACTAGTCCATCAGAGCGTCCGGTTGGATTGATTTCAGAAGGAGGTGGGCCTGCGGCCTTCCCAGTACTTCCGATAGGCGCTTTCAAACATATCCTTGCAGCTCAGTTTTGCATTCAAGCGGGAGCAGATGAGGAAGGAGCCGCCCATCTTGCGGTGCAGCGAGTAAGTCTCTTCTGGAGGAGGCGTGAGCCGGTGTTTGAGCATGACTGGGATGAGGTTGTGGATCCTCTCAGTGGTGGACTGAGAGCTAAAGTCGAAGACCTCGGAGGAGGCGAAGGCCTCGCCGAGGATCATCACGGCGTCAACATGGGCGTTTGTCATGGCCTGGACATGGAAATAATCATCAAATGGAGGATTAGCTTACAATTATTTTGACTGTAAACTGATATCTATTCATTTTTTATAATGGATAAACATAACATAAGTTACACTGTGCTCTAAAGCTACGTTCGACTCGGCAACACATGTTCAAAATGTTTGTTTTTTTTTCACTGAATAAATATTTTGATGATTCTTTATTTACACATTTCGAGTGAAATGGTGTCAACATTTAAAATGAACTGAGTTTCCTTTTCAAAGATTTTCTCTTTGCTGCTGTGACTAACTTTCAAAAATAATTTTGAAATGGGTTTAGATGTTAGTTGTGAGATATGTTTATAGTTCCTCCTTCAGCATATGCATTATTATACCAGAGAATTCAAAGAAAACATGTCAATGTTGCTCATTTTATTGTCACTTTTGACAAAGTGAATATAATGATTATGTACGTACAATGTAATGACTTTGACAAAGGCCAGGAAATCTGAACCAAGTAACGAGTAAACAGAACTAAACAACTAAACTGAACAGTGGTTTGTGAGGGCGAGCACAGAAGTGTTTTATTACCTTGGACTCATATCCAGTGAGGAACTTCATGTCAATAGATTTCTTCAGGACTCCTTCTCTGTTGCCGTGAGCAGCTGAACGAATAATCTGCAAACACGCATCACAGTGACTTTTAATGCTGCTTTAATACTTAAAATTCAACTTATTGTCAATATTTCCAAGCTCCTTTGTACTGAGGTCATCTTAAAATAAGACTTTGAAATGTAGCCAAAATCTTAGGTTTTGTTTGCAACACTATTCTTAAAACGCTTTTCAAAATAAGATCACTTAGTACTCTCCCAACACACATGACCACATCACAGACAGCTTTAAATTGTGGGGGGGGGGAACAAAAAAGCTATACATATTTGTAACATAATGCAAGAATATTTCAGTGTTTACAACTGTTTATAGCATCTAACACAAATGATTTGTTCCATCCCAAAAAGAAGTTTGTGTCCAGCTGTACGCTCAGGGCCACAACACAGGCCAGACACTAGGGTTCTTCCCGATTGTGTCCACTTGAGGGCAGCTTTTGCACTTTAGTCTGTCTTTGCTCCAAGTCTTGTCAGCATCCATGACAGTAGGCTGAGGTATGTGAGCCCTTCTGCTCTTGTCCATACCACAAAACAGACATACCATCTCCACCATCAAGTCTTTAAGTGTCAAAACCTGCACCTGCTTGGTTCTGCTCATCTTACATCATCTCATTGTTCACGCCAAACATATCTTAAATGTTTCCACAGGGAAAACTTTTCACTGCTACTGTACTCATCCCACAAAAGCTGCCTTGAATTTACACCAATAATAATTTAAAGGATTCTTCACAAGCAAGGTAAGCTGGACTTACCTCGATGTAGATGTCGGTGAAGTTTTGATCAAAACCTCTTGTGGCTCCAAAGTCCAGCAGCGCCACCTACAGGATCAAAATGTCAGAATCTTTCATGTCTGAACCATATTACTGCTTATTATTTTGGACGGTGCTCGATCAGACTAACTCACCCGGTGAGTCTGAGGATTGTAGAAGAAGTTGGACCAGTTCGGGTCGGTCTGCATGTATCTGAACTCAAAGAGCTCTCTCAGGCATAACAGCAGGATGTTCTGGCAGATCTGATGCAGAAACAACCAGCAGATGTTTGCATGTCTGTCACACATAAAATACTAGACTTGATTAACACAAAAGGTTTTGTGTGCTTTTACATTTAAAAGAAAATAATCCACACATGACCCTGTGAGAAAAACTATAGTGCTTTAAACTTAAAGGAAATGCTGAACAGTTAACACCTACAATCAAGTGTTTTCAGTGAGTTTTTTACAGCACTATGGAGGAACTTTGATCTACTGTCTCTGCAGAATTGCAATTTATCCAAATTGGTGAAATTTCCAGTATGAATCATCCTATATTTTCCTACCACAACATTTTAATCAAGTTCAACGCAATGCTTCATCGAAAGTTTTGCTTTTGTTCTTCCTAAATAATTTAGAGGTGGATCAGCTGGTGGGTTTAGGATCATTGTCCTGCTGCAGAACTTCAGAGTTTCAGCTAAAAGTCACCAACAGATAGACTTGACAGAGAGCAGAGATCATGATTCATACATGGCAGCAAGAGCTTCAAGTCACGATGCAACAAAATAGCACCAAACCATCATGCTACCACCACCACTGGTTGAGTGATTCTCTTTTTTCTCAGTTTGTTTGATTATTTCACAGGGTATTTTCCTTAAAGTCTTGATGTTTTCTGGTGAGCAAAGGTTTTTGGCTGTTTTTATCGTCTGTCTTTTTATGGTGAAGCCATGAACTTGGCTGAGGCGAGGGATACTTGCAGTTCTTTGGATGTTGGAGAGGCTCACTTGAGAGCTCGCAGTTGAGCCATCTTTTAAAATTAGTAATACTAGTTCTAACAGTGTTTCACTGGAGATCTAAATTTAGAAAGACTTCATAACCTTTCTTTATTTTGTTTCTCTTTTTTTCTCCCCTTAATTTCAATGTCAACTTCTTTTCTGTCAGCCAAGATGTTTTCATTGGTTGGAAACAACAGTGGTAGTACTGAGTTATAGCTAAAGAAACTCAAACTCAGGTCCCCAAAGATGTGATTCTTGATAACTTCTTTTCCCAAAGAGCAATGTAGATTTAAAATAATATTCCCTTTTAGTCAACATTTTTATTTAAAAACAGTATTTTGCACTTCCTGGTGTATTTATTTTGATATGAAGTCTTTTGCTGACGTGAGTTATGTAAGTGTGACATATTTGCAAACTAGATCTTTTTTTCAATTCCAGGGCAAATGTTGGCCTGGGCTTGGTTTGTTTGTTTTACCTCATTCTTCAGCTCCTGTGAGAGACTCTCAGCCTTGTCCAAGGGAAACCCAGGAACAAGCTCTGTAGTTAGGACATGTTTGCTGCTCAGATCATCAATTACTTCTGGTACGAAGAAGAAGGGATCGTCTTTCAGCAGCTCTCTGTATCAGAGACACCAAAGCAAATTTAAATCTAAATGAATAACTAATAGTCTGTTAGAAAATAAAGAAAATCCATCAGAGAACTGAAATAAAAACAGAATGAACCTTTTTTTTGCTTTTGCTTCTTATTTAATTCAAATAACTGCTGACTGTTACAAAAATGTTTCAGAATACCTGAATTTCTTTGCACACTGGGCCTCTCGAATATAGTCACACTCTAGTGCCAGCTCTTTTCTCATGACATCAATCAGATGTTCAGGAAACAGACCTAAAGACAAAAACGTTAAAAATCATTTTTACTTTAATGCCAAAAATGCTCATAAAAGCAGAAAATCTAGTAAAAAAAAAAAAAAAACACAAAATCTTTCCCTTTTTAACTAATGATTACAGCAGAAAATTGACTAAATTTAGGATAAAACACTTTAACTTATAAGCAGAACATGTAAAAAAAAAAAAAAAGGAAAATATGCAGAGAAAGCAGAAAAAAGAAGCAAAAGATATTGTATTTGTGAACTCTTTGGGCATGCGAGCCGCTTCTGACATTTGTTTTTGCAGAGTGTCATTGCGGTTCTTTTCGCACCTTCAGGCAGAGCATTGCTCATATTCAGCACGGTCATCAAGTTGTTAACATCACTGTTGATACTCTGAGCCACACCAGGATACTGTGGAGACACGTCAAGACAATATTCTATTATTGTAATATCACTTTTTTGCTTTTTTACAAATGTGTCCTGTTCAAATGTAGCTGGGAAATAATCAACACAACTACATATTTAGCCAAATCTGACATAATTTCTGATAATTCTCTGGTTTTTATGTTACAACTGTGCAGATTTTATTTTATTATTTGAATCCAAACCTGTATTTTCATGGCCACCTCTCTGCCGTCCTTCATCCTCGCCAGGTGAACCTGCCCAATGGAAGCTGCTGCAAACGGACGCTCCTCGAAAAACTCCAGCTTGTCTCTCCAGTTTGGACCCAAATCACTGTTTAGTGCTTTCTGTATAAGAACAATAAACGTAATGTTGTGTCAATTTAAATGACGCATTCATTCTGTTCTTCTGTTGATTTCTGGGGAGAAAAAACCCTTACTGTCATTTGCTTGATTGGCATGAAGTCGGCGCTCTGTCGGACTCGCTCAAAAATCTTGGCCAAGTGAGGATTAATGAAGGCATCATCTGAAAAATAAGCCAATTTGTAAAAAATGACCAACATAATCACAAACAGCCACTGTAAAAAAAGTTTTGCTAAATCTATGCTAGAATGAATCCATAATTATTGAATTACAGCAAATAAATAAATATAGATTTTAATTTTTTGAAAAAAAATCATAGTTTACACTATAAATTAGTCGCTACATAAAATCTGTTATCTAAAAAAAAAAGATCCTCACACAATCAGTTATAATAAGCCTCCAGGCTTTATGACTACTACAAAAAAAATGAATGCAGCTTAGCAGCAGCTAAGGATGGTTCAGCCCGCCACAGCTGCCGATACCAACAATCGCTTCTAGGAACAGTTTAGACATCTCAAGGTTAGCCCTATTTTAGACCTGAGGGTAAACAATCCCCTGCTAAAACTGCATCCATTCAATAGCAGATAAATGCCAGCAGGAGGACAAAAGGCCACTGAGGATGTTTCCATTTCCATCATCCAGATGTACTGTGTCTGTGTCTGGACTGTTGGAACATTTCTGAATCTACATGAAGAAGAGTTCTAAGTTTGTCTTTCCATCCACAGAGGCTGCCGTGACCCCTTTACTTATGATTTAGGAATTGACTTGTCATCATGGAAAACGATAGCCCGCCTGTGCAGGGTCTGCATAGCAGATCCTTGACTACTGTGCTTCCTGACTTCACCAAGCTCCAGTGAAGAGTTTGCAATGTGTTTAGAACACGAATCCCGATTTAAATATGCTCACCAGGCAAGGTCAGGGAGTGGAGCAAGACAGCAAAAACAAAACTGTAATGATGTGTTTACTGCGGCTACCTGAGCCAGATTCATACATTTCAAGCTCGGGTGTTTACTGCCTTGAGTTGTGAGCTCACTTTATCTGTGGTTTCTGCAGTAAACCCATACACAGTTTAACTTTATTAACTTTGCCTTTTACCTAATCTAAGCAGTGTACACTAACACACCCAAAATGCATTGTTACTGCTAGTTCAATACACACCTCTTCACTTTTATTAATGACCAATATTTATGACCTGCAATGGCTGTTTGTAACTGTGCACTATATGAAATAAAGATATGCTAAAGGGTTATAAATCCAGATCCCTGATTTTACTTCAAATCATTTCATTTTCTCAAAAACTGACAGAAGGCCTTATATTCTGGTGCGGTGTATGTATGATTTATTGTAGTTCCTATTGGTAAATGGCTATACTTAGCGCTTTACTACCTTCCTTGAAGGTCCAAAGCACTTTACAGTCACAGTCCTAGTCACTCATTCACACACTGATGGCGGCTCTGCTGCCGAACACTGGCGCCAACCTTCCATCAGAGGAAATGTGGGGTTCAGTGTTTTGCCCAAAGACACTTTGACGCATGAGTGGGCAAGGCGGTAATCGAACCTGCAATCTTCCGATCAGAGACTGATTGTCCTACCGCTGCACCATGGCAACTTTCAAAATTCAAACCTTCATAAAATATGTCCAGTATTATAGAATGAAAACAAAGATCTCATAACGATCAAAGATTTATGTAAATCTGCCAAGCAGTATGCATTCTGTACAGGAGGCACGGCATGGACAAGACTGACTGACAAGGTCAATGGTCAATCAGGACAAAGAACACAGTTAGTTGTTTAAAAAAAATAAAAAGCATATGAAAATTGTACTGAAAAAAGTCAGCAAAATGGCAAAAGGTGTACCATAATATGGCGAGGGATTACAGTACACTATTCAGTATTTTAGATTTTAAAAATGAACAATGTTGAGAGTTATTGTGAATAATGTTTGACTTTTCTGTCGTGTTGCACTCTTTGCAAAAGCTGGTAATTGCAAATAAAAGAGGCAAACAGGAATAACAAAGATTAGCTTGAAAATTTACCATCAACTCTTCTGACCAATTGCCTGTTTCTTGGCCCTTCTACGCATTCTGAGTAGTATACTAATACCATATCATCAAAATAGTTATTTACTTTAATGCACCTTATAATCTGGTGTGCTTAATGTATGAAAATAAACCCTTTCATTGGTATTGCACCTTGAGGTCCAAAATATTGGTACATTTAATTGCTCCAAGCTACAGATTTTAAGACACTGCTTATATAGTTTCAAATGTATGCATTTAAATGTACGCATGTACATTCTTAAAGGACAGGTCACCTGACTCAGAACAGAGAAAACCTAATTCCTCACCCTGAATGCTGAGCATCTGTCCAAGCTTCAGCGCAGCTCCCCTGACTTTGCACAGCGTTCGGACAATGCGCTCGGCATTGGCCTCGGACAGGAAAGGGCTTGAGTCCAGAACTGCTTTCTTATTTTCCCCTAAAAAAAGAAAAAAAAATGAAGGACTTGATATTTATGCTATTTGACCCAATACAATTCATTATGGGATTGGCTTTACAGCTACCATGTTTCTGCCTTTTATAGGTCAATCCATGGAGTAGGAGACCATGACAAACAGGTAACACATAAAGCTCCATTTATCAGTTGTTTTCTTTCCTTTAGTACATGTTACACCCTTAAGCTTCACATTGAACGGTACGATCAAAGTGTACACAGGGTGACTGTTTCAAAGTCTGCTATGGGGGCGGGCCTGTATTCATGTCAGTAGGCCATCAATTTGTTTGGATGTGTTTCCAGCTGCCTTGAGAGGCTTTGATTGACACAAAGCAGGTCCAAACTGACCCAGTCCGTTCCATGCTGGGATTATAGCACACATAAAGCTTAAAAAGAGATCCAAACAGATGCAAGAATGCTACAGATTTACGGCTGCGCTCTCCACCTCCACTTGGCCTGAGTTTTAGGATTAGTAGGTCATCGTAGCAGGACAGGAATGCTTTGTTAAGAAGAAAACTGGTTAAGGAAGTATGTGTGCAACATGAGGCAACATGCACAGGCGAGGGGAAAAGACAGCAGGAGTTGCAGGCATTCTACTCAGATCGTGAGACAACATTTGTCTTCAATGGGGACATTTTTTCAGTTGATAAGAAGAAACAAAAATGTTTTCTTCTTAGAACTGCTTTGGAGTTTTACCTGAAGCCCCGTTGAGTCCAATTGACTTTTTGGCAACTTCTGCAAGAGCGCCAATGCCCAAACCCACGGCTAACCCTGCAGACAAACAGAAAAGTGTTTATTATTCAAACAAAACCCAATCAATATGTTTATCAAACATCTGTATATCTTTAAGTCAAACAAAGAGTTTGTTAAAAACCTCTTCTGAGTGAAAAATCTATTAAAACATGGGCCGGTTTAAAGACGTTTCCTCCTAAAAACGTGTCAGTGAGCAGAGGCGCTCTGCAGCGCTTCTGCATGTGTAAACAGAACATGAAGCCACCTTTGCCACTAGCTGATCTCGTATGAAAGTTTTATGACATGCAGGTGAGACAAATAAAGGGAAAACGCAAACCAACACAAACAGAAGCCTGTTTCGCCATGCCAAACTCTGCCTTGCATAATCCTCAATGAAGCAACAAATCTGAAATGACTGGATTTGCAATTCTCCAAACAGTTGCTTTACGCAGCGCATGCATTCATGCACCACAAAATTGACTCAACAAAAACTGATTTTTCCGTTTTCTGGCATCAGGAAGGGTGCAAACTTGAGAAACAAGTTTGTACTGAAGAACACGTGTGTCTGCAAGCCGGACTGGCATTTCTTGCTGCGACTTTGAAAGACAAGTATTTTTCCACACCAAGCACAAGCGGCTGTCAATCATTCCTCCCGCACAGCAGCCACGTGCTCAGAAAAAACAATCCTTCGCGGCTTATTGCTTATTTTGGATGCGTACACTCAAACTAGTAAAACCTTTGAAAGCCGCGGCCAGAGAACACGTTCTTCATGATTGTGGCCTGAGACGCAAAGATTTGGCCTGTCAATCACAGCTTTATTTTAGTACCTCTATGCATCAAATCTGCACTCGCTGCTATGCTTTGATTAAGAAACTTGTGTAACTTATTATATCAAACATTGCAGGAAGGTGAAGAGCAGGTTGAGGCCACATTTCTCCCATAAAGACACCCCCCCACACACCATTTCAACAGCTTCTAAATGTGACCACCGTGCATGCTGAATCATCCGAGCTCCACTGTAACCTCTGCAGCATGCCTTGCAGTTGGCAGGTGGCTCTGATTTATGTTTGTCCTGGTTTGTGTTTGTATTTACAATAACGTCTCTGAGTTTGGCGTGAGTTTGTGACATTTGATTTCTTTTTTTCGGGGGGGCTTATGTTTAATTACGATATGAAAATAGAAATTAATTCATGTCAGGAAATACTTGTGTCACATGACAAGTTTTCTTTGGTTGAATACTTATGTTCAGGCTCAAAAATCACTTCCTTTCTTCCTTTTTAAAGTTCATCAGAGCTCACCATAAGTGGAAGTGGGGAGATTTTTGAAGGAGAAGGACAGAGTTGTTCTCAGAGTTGTTTTGCTGTTTTACAATATCTACCCGCTTTGACTTTTTGCAGCTAAGTGTTGGTTCGACTGCCTTTGCAGAAATTCTATCACAGAGCATTGAACTATTCCACCTCAAGAAGTCAGTGTGCACTAAAAGCAAGCTAAAAATCACATGGTTAGGTCACGTGACCAGCCTACGCTGTGCTTTGAGCAAAGGCGATATTAGGATTAGGTGGGGCCATATTGCTGGAAGTGTGAGGCGTTGCAGATTTATTACATCTGTCCTTAAATGCAGCTGTTTTAAATGAGCTTTTGGGGTATTCTCCAATAAAAATGAAGTAAAATATCTCAATCTTATTATTTTAGAACTGGTGTTTCAGAATGAAGCCGTCTGATGACTGCTGTCTAATCTAAATAGGGTTGTGGTCACACAGCGTCTCTTTTCTCGTACACCAACAAGCATAATACCCAGTGGCGGCGGGGGCAGGCGTATTAATAATGAATCACCCCCATAGTCAGACACAGCATCAGAGAGTCACGATGTACCTCCGAAGTTAGCCAGTCTGCTGAGCCGGGTCACAGGCACCTTCCTCTCTCTGGCTCTCTCACTTAGCTGAGGGAAACAAAAGACACCGTTCAGCCAAAACAGCACGAGGAACGCCAGGAACACCAGAAAAACTACAATTACCATCTGTTTGTGAGGCTTTGAGTCCTCTCTTTTGCCCTGGCTGGTTTTTGCTAAGTCTTCAGCTGTTAGCCCCCCCACTGAAGGGGGGTCCTGATGATAGCTCCTGAGCTGACCTGGCTGACAATAGACCTTCTGCCAGATGTGCCGGTTCAGCTCGTGGTTGTAGAGAGGGTGCCCAAAGAAATGCCTGAAAACAAAAAGTCAGGTGAGAATTTCTGTTTGGAGCATACTGGTTGGAAAACTACAAACGTAGCATTCAGTGTTCAACAAGCAGAGACCTGGCATCTTGGTGGAACGACCTGGCGTGACCACTAAACTGCTTGCTGGGATCCTTGTACCCGTCGAACACTGACTGCGTCCCGCCAACACCTGAGACTTCGTCAGAGCTGCTTCTCCAGCGATCTGCTGCCGGGTCCACGCCTTCCTCGCTGAACTCTGAGGCTGCGAACGCAGCATCCTCCTGAGGAAAGTCAAACTTTGACTCTGATGAGGTTTGCTGTTGACCTGACAATTCCTGTAATGACAAAGACGCTCTTGGCATCATACAAAAACGAAATGTTTAACTGATATGCAGTTGTTAGTAGGAATGTCCCCATCCGATCATGTAAACCGAAATCAGCCCAAACTCATAGTTTCAGACTCAGTAAAAATCAAATGCTCTATCCCAATCAGGGATCGGATATTTATTTTATTCTCAATATTATGATCAGCGATATATATTTCAAGCTTATAATTACAGACGAATATTCTACTAGAAGTCTGCATATCATGACAGATCCCGACATTTTTTTGCAGTAAAACGCAGCAGAATAGAGTGCTAGTTTGAGCAGGAGGCGCACAAAAACAAACCTGTATTTTTATCATAGCAGCGGACAGGCCTTGCTCTGCAGCTGCCTGCACACTTTCCACGGCAGTACCGACTCCTTGAACCGCTGGAATAGCAAATATGACCCTCATTAGTATTGGCTTGTCCCGGCCACCTCCATACTTAGTATTTGTTCTTTTGTTTCTTTCAAACACCTTGGAAACCAAACAAATACTGGAGCTCTGTTTAGACTTTCAAATCCACTCCTGAAATAAACATTTTGGCAGAGCATTTGGGTACATGACAGACTTTATGAGATTTTATCCTGGTTTTCTTCCTTACACAAAAAGATTAACTGAGCTTAAAGTGCAGCTTAGCTGAGATTCTAACACTGGTTTTACTGGTTTACTTCAGTTAACTTGGCAAAAGTAATTTCAATAATTACACAGTCACTGGCCTTATTTAATCCTTATATTGTGCTCGGGTCAAAATTGACAGGTTTGCAAAGGTGAAAATGGGTCAATTTGACCTGAACAAAATATAAGGGTTGAACTGGCTTATAGTTAATGAATTGTTTTTAACTACAAGAATGACAACTTAATGATTACAAATGATTTAAATCCATAAAACATACCTGTTCCATTTCGCAGTGCGTTGGTCTGAGTCTCCACCACTGCCTGGCTTAGTTTAGCCAAGCCTCGCATCAGTAAAACCATATCACTCGCCATGATGGGTAAATGGATGACAACTTCTGACCCCCAAAAAATAAAGCACAAAAAAATAATAAACAGACAATGTTGAATATGAATAGATTTAAACTGGATAAAGAAACTTGTCGAGAAAGAGTCAAGACTAAAGTCCAAAGAAGTTTAAGCGAAATAAAACCATCAAGCGGTCCTTTGCTGCCAGCAGAAACATCAACACACACACAGCTGCCATGACTTTAATACTTTACCTAAAAATACCCATGACCTATAGTTCCCGTTGGACGGGCACACGTGTTTGTCTCTTTTGGGGGATTTTCCACAGACAAAAATGATTCTAAACTCCAAACAAATATTAGGGTTCAACTTAAGAAGATCACTATTTACTTATTTTAAGTCAGTAAAAGAGGCGCTCTGTCCTCATGCTGCAAAAATATCCACACGTGCCAACGCTGGACAGAAAAAGCTGAGTCCCTCCTATGTGACCTGTGAAGGTTCGATCCAGGAAATGGGCCAAGAAATGTCGCCGCAAACGAAACAGGAGCATCGCAAGATCAGTGTTTCGGCTATTTCAGTGCACAAGCCGACATGGATGCATGTGCCGGGTTCATGTTCAAGGTCCATCGCCGCCGCTGAACCTTACCTCCCTGTTTCTTTTTCAGCTTAGAGACTGCTTTCTATTAAAGCTTATCTCAAAGCCCTGACACTAAATGTGACTCATGACAAATAAAGATTTATATCTTATCCAGACCCCAGCCATTAACTGAACTCCTGACCTAAAGGAAGCAGAGGATGCTGGGAACAGGAGAAAACAGTGAGAATTCCCTCCTCTAAATGAGACAAACCTTCCCTTATCAGTGTCAAACTTCTGCAGTTTCCTTCTTTAAGCGATATTTAAAACAAAGGTAGCTATTCCTGCGCTAATCTTAAAAAAATAGAGCTACCCAGAAGAGGATCAAAGGATTTTTTATGACAGACTCCAGGTTGTGTATCAGCTTAAAGCTCTCCACTGTAAGGAAGCTGGTGTGGAACATTCCTGACCTAATCAGAGGCTTCTTTGCATTGACCTTTTAACAGGAAGTTAACAGATGATGTTTGTGTAGCAGTGATTGGTTTTACACACTCAGATGTGTTTGTTTAAACGGGACGTTTGGAACGTATATATACTTTTCATTGGGAAAAAAAAAAAAAAAAAAAAGAAGAAGAAGAAGAAAAAAATTAAAAATACATGTAAAATTGTTTATTTTTGCAACAACTACGACAATCTGTGTTCATTTTTGTTTATAACCTGAGTATCCCAAGGGTTTAGACTACAGTGACAGAATTTTGTGTGTTTCTGTTTTACTTTTAAAGTAAAAAAAACAGGTAAAAACAAAAGAAAAAGTATTAATATTTTATTTAAAATATTGTTTTCAGTCCAGTTAGTTTTTCTATCTTCCTTTTTCAATAGTCTACCACTTTTAAATAGTTTGGTTAAATTTTCTACTGTCACTGTTTGTGTTTAAGAAATTTTTTTTTAATGTTCTTTATATTTTTAAGTGTTCAGTTTTCACTTTTTAACTGTCATAAAGTGCTTGGTTACAATTCCATAAACTGTCCTCCCTTTTTAGACTGAAATAGGTAGACGACTATATTTATGGGCAGTAAAAGACAAAAAAACCTTGTAAACCAGGACTTTTTAAGAGACGTGAGACGATAAATTTACTAGCAATAATAGTTGCATTTCCGACTGTTAATCCACAAAAAGAAAGACACACTATTGACCTTGATGGAAAATAAACATTTCTTTTTTTCAAGTTAACAACTGTATAAACATTTCTTTATTAGTCTTTTTTAAAGCCTTCTCTAATAATTTTACTGTGAAATTGTTCATTTATTGTCAAGTTTAGGTGCATTTAGCAAATCTTAATACAAAGAGATTAATTCAACCTAAATTATTTTTTTAATCAAATTATACCATTAAAGTTGATCATGTTGGTGTATAATAGGTCAATAGAGGCAAAGTCCTGGTCACTTATCTAACACATTTATAAGTAAAGGTGGAGAACTATAAGGAAGTAGTTACTATTCAAAAACAAATGTGGTCTCTCTTTTTTTTTTTTTTTTTTTAGCAATTTCCTTTTTTAAAAGCATCATTGGCATGATTGAAACCCCTGTCTACTGTGGAGGACAACCGCAGGTAAGTTTTATATTTGTATACCTGCATTGTAACATGGTATTATGTGTGGAACCCAGACTCCACAAACATACGAACATCTAAGCCTCAGCTGTCAGCTGCTGTACAGGCTGTTGTCACACTGCTATTATGGGAACGGCCATGCGGCTTTAGCCAGCGTGTGAAAGAAGTACACCTCATGGCTTCCTGACAGCATAACATCACTGGTCTTTACAGACTCTGAGCCAAATGTGGGAAATGTCTCTCGTTACTGTGGTAGTGAGCAACGGCGACAGCAGCAGCAGCAGCATCACCATCACCCAGCCAGGCAATGTGAAGGAAATCATGTTCCTCAACAAGAAAAGGAGAACTTAAGCATTCAAGCTATTTTAGAAAAACATGATTAAAATAACTTCAGGTATAAAATAAAATACCAACAATTTACTGTTCCACCTGTGGCAATTTAAGGAGTCCCTTCCATCCAGTTCTAAACTTATTAGAACTATAAAAATCGTCCTTACATTATTAATAGATTTATTTTGTTGACTATAACAATAATAATAATAAGGAATGTATTATTCTCACAGAAACACTCGCTAAAATAACTAAAATATAATAAATACATATAAACATTATTAATCTTTATAATAGTAACAAGGAACACATTTTTCACAAATAAAACACTTTCGCTAGAATCACAAAAATAAAATAGTGATTATGATTAAAAAAATAAATAATATAATTAAAATGTTTTAAAAAACACATTTTAGATTAAATTAATTAATATGTAATTTTCTTTAAAAAATAAACGTCTCAACAGATAGGAATGTCTTATAATGAATTATTGTGATGATATAGTGCACTATATCAACATGTTTTAATCAAAAGTGCAACAAAAGCCCTTAATTATTCATATTTATACAGAAATAAAATAAATCTGTTATTGCTTAAGTTTTAGCGGCTAAACGACTAGCCCGAAAGCTACACTAACGCATTTATGCTTCATGCTACCGGAAGTAGTCCATTCAAAATCCAAAATAAAAGACATTTGCGGCTGTTGCGTCAACTCTAACCATTTCCCCCCTATGGCTTCTCTATAAGTTTTGCACAAGTACAAGCAGCCAGAGAGCCGCCATTAATGAGGCACGTCAGCACGCTGACCAAGGGTTTCTGCGTGGAACCAGTGTGACATTAAAGCGATAGCTTTACTTCGTTACGCAACTAGATGGAAATAAATATATTTACTTTGCACTGTACAACAATGCATGATTTAAAATCGGAGAAAATAACTCACCAGCAGTTGTGGAAGGGTCTCTGTCGCTGCTCTCTCCGAGTCTATCGGAGGTAGGACGATCCTGGCGACTCGAATCAAACGTACCCCCACTGAGTTATGCAACACAGATGTGAAGAGGGTGATCGTTTTTTAGGCGTGAAATGGCTTTTTAATAGCAGGAGTTGCAGGTAACTGTGAGCAGTCCTTAGCCTGCAGCAGGCGCTGCGGCTGGCAGACCTTAATCCAGTTTGTCTGACACCACGAGGTCAACCCCTTATTTACCAACTTCACGCAGCTGCCAGAGCCCTTTATTGACGCAACCTGCTCCTTTACCGAGCCAGCAAAAGATACATAAGAAATCAACAAAAATCCAAATGCATCTTAGGTATTTACCAGACTTTATAATTAATTCATTTCAGTTATTTTCTGGCAATAATAAAACCCCTTTTCAGATTGAAGCGAGGCAAAAACGCGTCCAACCTTGGTTGAAAGGTCTCTGGCTTGCTTCTTTGGGACGTTCTTCTTGTTTACAAGACGAGGAGCTAAACCCTCGGAAAGGCGGGGCCATGTCCCTTCAAGAGAAACACAAAGCTTTTTATCGGACTCTCGAGAGCTGACAGGACTTTTAGGGATTGCTCGAAGGATGTAAACAATTTACTTGGGAAAATTATAAGTTAATTTTGACAAATAAACATCAGAAAAAAACAATAATTTAATGACCTTGGCAGAACTGTAGCTGAAGTAAATTGCTTTCTGCTGCCATCTGCTGGCAGTAAAGTGACAGTGCATTACCACTGCCTTGTTTACGTCTTTCAACCCACAGGACGTCAGCGAAAAGTGTCGCTCAACTCTTTCTTTTGTGTGTGTGTTTAACTGGACATTTGTCAGCAAGCGATGATCAGTTACCTTCTTGTAACTTGTGAAGCTAAAAACTAATAATGATAAAGTTTACGTATTGGTAATGTAATTCCAATTAAGTAACTTAGGCTGCAGTTTTTCCTACGAAAAACTGTAAAATTGTATTTGACGCAAACACATTTTTTACAACATGCTTACAACTTAATAGGTTGGATAATAAAGTTTTAAAGCTTTTTCATGCAGTGGCAGTTTAGTGACAATAGAGAGCGCCAAAGTCACATGTTTAGTGACGTATTCTACCCCACATTTACTTGTTTACAGAAGTATGTTCTGTGCGAATAATTGAGGTGTGTATAGATTTTAACAATAAAAATTTGGTGCTTTGGAAATTCAAAGTAATTTCTCTATCACAAAACACCAAATTAATCAGGTTTTAATGGAAAATCAAAAGCATTTTAGCTATAAAAGTCCAGAAAAAACTTTTCTATTAAGTATAATCCTGCTGAATTCACGTGTTTGCATAAAAGAGAGAGATGGAGTCTTAAATAGTTCCTATAAAGATGTCATTTTGAGTTTTGTCTGGCCAGAACTGCTCATGAATCAAGTCCTTTCTTTTCAACCAGCTCCGGACACTGCTGCTGTTGTGGATAGGTGTGATTTGAATAGCAAATAACCCTCATGCAAACATGGCAATTATTGTGGAAAAGGAATAGAAGCAGAATCACAGAGGGTCACCAAAAACAGGATGAAAATCAATCTGACACACAACATATAAAGGTAGACAAGTAGAACAAAAACAAGCACAAGCATTTCACAAAATTCATCTTATTTTTTTATAGGATCAATCCAAATAAATATACAGGCTAGCAAACTTTTGACTTTAAAGAACTGTACATGCACATAGGTGAGCAGAAGGTCTCATTAAGGTGGGTGATCTTAAAGGGTTACTTAGCACATCTCATACTTTTTACATGACAAAGCAATGTCTTCTCGATTTGACCATTTCTTCCTAAAGGCACAGCGTGAAGCTGCAGTTTTCCTCGCTGAACGTCACAGCAAACCTCAACTAAAACCTAAAGCTTTGTATTTTATTTTGAAATTTTCACCTGTTTAGTTTTTTATCACTGTTATATGATGAGATTCTTACCAAATGTATTAACTTGATATGAACATTCATTGTAAATATTCTTTTTACATCAAATATCCTAAAGTTCAAATATGGTTTGTTTTTGACTGTCACTAAAGCTTTAGAGCAAAAGAGAACCAAAACATTTTAAAATGTAAAACTTTTAAAGGCTTCAATAAACTAAAACACCAAACAAAGCAGTTTAAATAAAGAAAACTACAACTTATTAATAAGCATTAAAAAGAAAAAAAAACAAACATGCACCCATGGAAAACAAAATAAAAAAAATAAATAAATAAAACCCCACCCACACTAGACACTGGAAGAAAAACACTTAGTAACATTGATAACTAATTTTTTTAAAGGTTTTCTGACTTGGCTCTGTGTCGTCAAGGCACTGGATCGCTTAAATAAGATTGTTCATGGCTGTAAGTGTTTCACCAAATTTCGCTAAAATATTGTTGCAAAAACAAACAAAATACCCAGGAAGTTAAACATAGCAAAACATGAGAAGTCTTTAAAAAAGGTGAGGAAAGATGTGAAGTGTTTGTCAACAGAAGCACTACGGAGTTAGAAAAAAAAGCATCCATTTAAAATATAATCTTCTCTAGTGGCTGTGAGAAATATTTTTTCATGAAAGTGCCAGAAATTGTGGTGAGTCACGCATGAGCATGAAGATCTGCACTCTATAGATTTGGGTTTGAGTGGTCAAACAAAAGCATTCAAAAAACAAACCACCAAGCTGACTACTTTATTTTCACACACTATAAACCTGTGATTTTATTTAAAAGCTTGACTTGTTCTGGATTTCAAATTGGGTACAAACATAAGGAATTATCAAATAAATCTATGTTTTAATTGTTTTATAAAAATATTTAACCAAAAGGGGATTTTGAATGACCTTTTTCGTTTAAATGCAAATGTTTTTAAAAAACAACAAACTTTTTAAAAGTTTTAAACAATTTGGTTGTTTTGGTTTTTAGGAAATCACCACAATGTCTCTACTGGTTTGGTTTGTTAAAATGGGACAAAATATCAGCTTTAATTAGATGGCTCTTGCTTTTTTTATTGCTTCGCAATGCAAAGTGTTTTTAATGTCCCAAAAATTTGATTTACTGTTCCAAGTTTTTTTCTGTGAAGACTCAGGGATGGATCTGAACCATCCAGACATGCTTTGATGTTTCAGGGGAGAGGAGTTCAAGTGTTTGTGAAGAAGTCCCTCAGGAAGTGCAGCATATTCCCTAAAGGAATGAAGAATTACAGGAAGTGGTTGAGTCCAAGTGTTCACTCATATTTCATAAACAAACAACAACAAAAAAGCCCTCAGACTTCAAGTCTCAGCGCTTTCCATGTTTTCCAGGATGTCCACCAAACTATCGAGTCCAAAAAGGTAGCCATCCTCTCTGTTCCCCTCAACCCAAGCTGCTCGGTGGGTTAGCTCCCTCCCTTCAAGAAGAGGTGTGGTTTTCCCAAAGTCGATCATCCATACTTTGGCCCGTCCTTTGTTGTCGTGAACAAATAACAAGGAGCTGCCAATGACCTGCACAACAGGATGAGAAATAACACACAAAAGGATGACAAAGTTGCACTTCTGCCTGGTTTAGCTCCTCTGTTGTGTTTTTCTTGCGTCTTTCACCATCGATTGAAGTTAGTGGTTTGGTGTCTCACTTCTCGTTTTGAAATGAGCTTCATCTATGTTTGACTGTGTGGGCTCAAATGTGAAACTAAAGGATGTGTTGTCAGGATTTTTAAGCACAATTTCCATGAAGACAGCTGCTGTGTTTGCAAGCTAAGCTCCAACATTGCACTTATTTATAATTTGAACCATTTAAAGATTGAGGAGCAAAATTCTCTCCAATTGGAGTACTGAGTATTACAACTATAAAAACGTAAGAGCTGCTTTCACTTCATTTAGTTTACACTTTATTGTGCTTTCCAAAAAATCTCCAGCAAAGAAAAAAAAAAAAACAAAAGAACAATTTCCTGTCAGAATGTAATTTTCACATACAATGAAAATAAGAGTTATTATTAAAACCATAAAAAGGTTTTCTTACCTCATGGGTTTTAAAGAAGGGGGAGATTTCCAGAGTTGCTCGAATTTCTTTTAGCCTACTCAGATACAGTTTCTGAAAAATAATTTAAAAAATCAAATGAAATTAAAAAAAGGAAAAGACAAACACTGTGTTTTGTTTTTTAAGAGCTTTCCAGTCACTTTGGATTGCAAATGCCTTTGTGTTTATGCAAAACTGAACTGCAGATCTCAGTTTAGTCTTAAAATGTCTTTATTTGGTCTCAAACATAAAGCTTGTCCTCTCAGTAAACTGCAGTACAAACGTCAAATAATGTTTTTAATCCAACAGCAGTATGACCACTGACTGTTTATGAGAAATGACTCCTTCAATGACCTCTTGAAACCTGCTGGCTTCAAGAAGCCAAAATCCCATAGACTTCTATTAAGAAATAAAGCTATTATATTTGTCAGAATAACCAGTCTTGCTCTGATACCTTTTAGAACATGTTCTTGATAATCCTCGTTGTTTATGAAACTTTTCTGCAGTATTGAAGTTATTCAAGTTATACACTGGCCAATCAGAAACCTCAATAAAAGCAGGTGGTCTCACATCTCACGTTCGACATGTTTGATTGACCCATTCCATGTAGCCTGCTTTCAAGTGGTAGGGGTGTAGCTTTCCAACAGCCTCACTCCTGATTGGTGAGAGTGGTTGCCATAGAAATGTTGACTTAGTCTGACTCGGACCAATCACTGCTTACTGATGTCTTCTGGCTCCGACATGGCAAAGTTCGTATCGCAAAAAAAAAAAAAAAAGGCAACTGAATTGACTTCTGGTTGGAGCCAATGGGTGACGTCATACTGACTGAGTCCAGTTCTCTTATACAGTCAATGAGTATGACACTTGTTTTAAAGTTACTGTTCCTTTAGTGTGTTTCCAGTAAATATACCACAAAACAACAACAACTCAAGAGACAGAGTATAACTCAGTAACAGAGTTTACTCAAGCACGCTAACTTTCAATTACACTTTTCATTTGAGACACAGACACAAACCCTTGGTAAGTTATGAAAAAAACTCACCACGATGTCCTTGTTTCCCTTCACAAAGTCACAGAAAGCTGCCGTCACCTGCTCTCTCGTTTTTGTCTTCTTAAAGTCTCTGTTGACTGTCCCATCCTCTTTCTGTAGAACAGAGAAGCAACCGAACAGTCAAAACAAAAGCCAGCGTAGATTCATGAGTTTTATTGAAAGATGTGTTTCTGTTTTCATGTTGCTTCAGCCTTCAGGGTCCAACAGAAGAGGGTTAAAAAAGGCAGGAGATGGAGGAGCAGTAGAGCAGCGTGGAAAGCAGGGAGGAGGAGGAAGTATTTTTAGCTAATAAGCTAAAACAGGAACAGTGAGTTTATGGTCTGAGAGTCTAATAAAAAATTTCGAATGAAAGTTTCCATTCATAAACATTTTAACTTATTTAGCTTAAAATAAGTCTATCTGCTATGTTTATGAACACATGAATAGAAACAGGTTAAAGGTTTGCCAAGTAATTTAGGTTGCAGCGTCCACTTATTCGAAGACGGACGTCTGTTTCTGGGGGATAACCCTTGGTGTCATGACAACCAAGCACCAGGAGGTTGTGAATGCCCTTATATAGCTGAAAAGGACAACGAGTTTAGTGAGTGGGTGTCAGTGCCATATGCCAAGGCCCATACAGCTGCCGCTGGCAGGCCTTGTGTACAGTAAAGCAAAGGACACACTTCAGTGGAAGTTTCCAGGCAAAACAGGAAGTTTAATCACGTCCCTGAAAGATTTCTGCAGCTGAATGATGCGAGGAAAAACAGGACAGGAACGCACACAAGCCCACACTTTTCTCTTGGTGTTTGCCTCACCTTGACTCCCTCTATTCTGAATCCCAGAGTTGCTGTCGAGCTCAAGGTCTCCCTCCACTGCATGTACCTTGGCTTGGTGACAGTTTTCTTGTCGTTCTCCTCTGACGTGGGGGCTCCGGGGTCAACCTCCACCATTTTCTGATACATATCTGGCCTTGGGGAGGGCTTCTTACGTGCTTTGGTCAGCTCTTCTTCAAGGTAGGTCCTTAAAGGAAACGAAGTTGGGAACAGAAACATTTTTATACATTCTAATTGAAATATTTCATAGTTGTTCTATTAATAAAAACACACTTGAACTTTTTGTGTATATAGAGCCACTTCGATGAAAATAGTATTTTTGGTGTTTTTAACATGTTCTTTTGATGATGGTGGACACATCTAAAAAATTAAGCTCAAAATTGCATTTCTGAGTAATTTTTTTTTCAAAGCACTGTGAATTAGTAACAGACGAAAAAATGTTGTTTGAAAAAGATAGTTGTTGTGATGTAGAAGCTAAAATTGGCAGGCCACAAGCTCCCTGCTCTGCTTCATTCCGATGCATCCCCTTGACTGGATCCATGTACATCATGGAACAGATGAATGATAGGAAGTGAGGCCAATGGTCTCACTCACATCTTAGAGGTGAATTTCTGATGAACTACTGCCACTCCAAAGAAACAATGTCCTAGAAAACCGCACGAGCTTTTTGATTATGGTTAAAAGCAGCCAGTAGGAATGCTTTGAAAATAGATTTTAAAAAATGATCGTAATGGGACTTTAAGCTGTAAGATGACATCAAACAAGGAAAGAACACAGTTTCCTCACCTTACTCCCATCTTACAGTCCATCACACATGGGAAATCAAACTCAGCCAGCAGATCCTCCATCTGGTTGTACTTCTGTCCATCCTTCTCCACGTCTCCATGGTAACCAGGGACATATGGACGGAGCACGTCCCTCATCAGCAGGGACAAACAGCGCTGCTCGCATTCACAGTGTTTCTGAAAAACGACGCAAACGTCTTACACTTTTGGCTCAAGTGAAAAGCAGAACCTTTTGGGGCATCTTACTTTCAAGATGCGTCCATTTGCTCCCGCTTTGAAACTCCCTACAGAAAAAGACAAACGTTTAAGCATTTAAGCAGGAAGCATTTGGAGCGTGTTGGTTTACATCTTTTTACCATCAATTGTATGCATTGCTGCAAAAATAATATCAATTTTAAATGTAAAAAAATGCATCACAACACATTAGGAAGGTATGAACCCACGTGTTTGTGTGCAAACATACCTGCATGTCCTGCCAGTTGAATCCAGGGGTATTTCTTCTTGAAGGACATCACAAAGGGCGACCAATGAACCATGTTCTTTATTTTTTTCCAAGACTTGTGCTACAAAACAGAAAAACACACAAAACGGTTACCCATCAACTCCTCCTTTTTTTACTCTTTAGCATCTCGCAGCATGGTAGTTTGGAAAACGTTACTATTTTTAGCTGCGCAGGATTCAAAAATGCCATTAAGTAAAACAGTTCTTTTGTCATTCTTTTCATTTTTTTAACCAATGGAAGCCCTAGAGGGACAAAGTAAAACCTATATCACCTCATGAGATCAGATAACTTTAACCACATTACTTTAACAATAACCGCAGAAGAACAAAACCTCTGTGAAAGGGTAATGGTTCGTTTATGATGAAAGTCACTGTGAAGCTTCACAAAAAGAAAAACATACAGCTAAAAGACAAAGCTTCATTAGAAAAGCTCTTTTCAGTTTGTCTGGAGAGACGTTTTGGTCTTATTCCTCTCCAAGAGCTTCCTTTAAAGGATAAAACTCTGTAGTGCAAGGCAGGAACTCAAACATGCAGATATATGTGCTTCCAGACAACAACATGGTAGCAGGCAGACTTTGCTTTATGATAAGAAGATCAGAGCATAACCATGGCGTTACCTTTCATTTGAGGTGTGGTGACTGTATTAAACCCTTTGGAAAAACAGTAGTGAAGGTCAGCTTTGCCTTCAGGACATGAATCATTTCCTTGGAAATAACAGCAGAGCCTTTGCTCAGTTAAAAGTGGGAATCTTCCAATTAATTTAGCAAATAAAGAATGGAAAACATTTTTTAAGTCCTATAAACTGGTGTAGTGTCTTAAAATGCAATACTATTGATGCCCACTAGGTGCTCACAACAAGCGTAAACAGTGACACAGAAATTACAATGTTTTCATAAATTTAAAATAGCAAAAAAAAGTACTAAAAACATCTTAACATAATCCAGTTTGCTGCTCTACATCGCATACCTAGAATATACTTCAGTAACATGCTTTTTCTTTCAAGAGAAAATGTAGTCCCAACATTTTTTAAGTCCCACTCCGATCATCTTTTGATGTATTTTAAAAGTGTTCCCAGTGGTAAAAACTAAGAAAAGTAAAACAAACAAACAAAAAATAACTACTGTTAACGGTGCATTTTGTTTAACTTAATAAATAGCTATGCTCAAAAATGTACTTTTTTGCTTTTGCTTCAAAAGTTAAGGCAAAAACGTATTTTGTATTGCAGATTTTTGGTCCAAAAATATGAAAGAAGACTATTTCTAAAGTTCAAAGTGCTGGTTTTGCCTATTTAACTCTGTTGCAGTTGCAAACTTTTATAGAAATACTAAGGCGCTAAATTATACAGGACACATGCAGTAGTTGTTTGATTTATGTAAAGCCATGTATAGCTGGAAGAGCTAATGAAACTAAGGAAAAACACTTTTACGCACTATAGTTTCCTACTACTCCTAACACTGATAATTAATAAAAGCAATTCAGAAAAAATTGAATTTTCTTTGTTCCTTTACGTTCTAATTCTTCTAAAAGTGTTCCTCATGATAGAACTAATGACAAAAAAAGAAAACTTTCCTGGTTAACCAGAACCTTTTAGCCGCAGGAGATAGATGTCTTAAAAACACATTGACGTGGACACACACAAACGCACACACACATAGCCAGGAATCCCTGACTTTGTGGAACAGCCTTGTTTTTTGTTAACATTTTAGTGAAAGCGTTGGAGCATTGAGCTGGGGTTGCCCCTGGTAACACACACGTGTGTATACACAGCGCTCACCAAAAGCTCTCCTAGTCCCTGGCAAGGACACACTGCACTGTGGGAGTCCTGCCACACACAGACACTCATTCACAAAGGGAGGCGCGCTCTCTGTGTTTTTGCGCTGACATACGCATGCCCCCCCCCCCACACACACACATTTCCAGCTCTTCCCCTTCATAAGACTTTCTTTGAACAAATTTGTAAGTATTAAGCTGTAAATGTATTTCGTCAGAGGTGGAGAACAGTGAAGGGGTGCTAATAATTTTGATGAAGAATTAAACACTTTAAAAACAAAGTGAGATGCAATTTTTTAAGTAAAAATGATGCTGTTTAATTAATATTTTAGACAAAACTAAAAAATCTAATTTCTTTTGAAACGTCCTGCAAGTTTCACAGGGCTCCAGCAGCTACTATGAAGAAAAGATTACAGTTCCAGGCTGCGTTCTATGCCAGCAGCATTACATCACATGGAAAAATTCCTTACTTGGTTGAAACAATGCTTGGCTGTAAAACTTAGAGGCAGAAAATCCTGCGAATCACTAATCTTCTGCAAAAAACTGAAACCTTTAGGATATCGAGAAGTCTTCAAAAAGAGCAACTGAAACATTGTGTTGTGATCTCAGTTATAACAGATGATCTCACTCGCCGAAAATTCCCTTTCGTCCATAAGTAAGCACCGGCAGAAATAATATTATGCCTGAAAAGAAGTAGAGAGGAGAAGAAGAGTTGCATCAGGAGCAGAAGGAGATAGGAAAGGACCATAGAAGGAGACTTATTACCCAGGTCACATAATCTGGACCTGACAGAAGTTCATCAGCTGATAGCATGACTATCTTTGGTTAGATTAAAACCTACAAGGCTCAGTCTGAAGCAGTGATGGGTCACATGAGGGGTTTTTTCTGAAGGACGATCTGAAGGAAAAAATAAAACCTTTAAAAGGACTCACGTGTGTGAAAATTAGACAATGGAAATAATTAAAAGTAGCCCCACTGAGCCTCACAAAGTCAAAATATGCATCTGGATCAACTTCATGAGCCAACTGCTTCAGTAGTTAGATATCTAAGAATGATTTTGGTTATTAATTCTCCAAAAACTGCAGGTTAAATTGCTTCTGGTTACATAAAACGGATAATTTCCTTGTAAATTCAGAACAAACATCCATAAAGTAAAACAACGGTGGAAAAAATGACAGCTAATAAAAGACATTCATGTTTTTTACAAGTTAGCAAGAAACTAAAACAAGCTTTGGCTTCACCCTTTGCTTGTCCGAAATGCCATCTGTCACCAGTGTTGCAATAACACTGTAAAACATGAGTTTGCATGCTCTTCAGTGGAAGCAGTTAAATACTGTTGCAGCTTGTAGAGGTGATGTTTCACAAGAAAAGACAAATAGTCTTTAATTATCACAAAGATTTTCTTTGTAATATAAAAAAATCTCAATAAAATCCGAAGTGAAGTCATCAAACAAGAACTGCAGCTAAACGGAAAAGCGATCTGCTGCGGTGAGTGGCTGAGAGTTCCTGCACAGGCTCACGGTACCTTGGGCCGGTTGATGAGGCGATGGATGATAGTGAGGAGGAAGATGGCTCCGACTGAAACGACAACGCTCCATATTGAACACAGCCAGGTGTACCACATTGTGATGGACAAACAACCACAATCCGTTCAGAGTCTGTCCCTGACTAGGCTGAAAAACCAGACCCTTTAGGCTCCTCTTTCTATCCTCCCCATGATTTACTCTTGTGTGCTTGTGAGCATAGATGGTAAAAACAATTGTGGGATATTTGATTGGCAAAACAGTGGGTAAACAATCTGGACATGCAAATTTCCCCCTCAGGCCCCAGCCTTTGAAACTTTGCGCGAGTTGGGAAGAAACTGAGTAAATAACAACCTAACAAACAGATAAAGCAACATCTTTTTATGAGTTTGGAATGCAGAAAGAAATTGGAGCAAAAGTATTAGTACTTACTAATTAAACAAAAGGAACCATCCTGTTAGAGCTCCTGCACCAGAAAACACATCTGCATTTGAATTAGGTGAACTTTGAGTGCACAAACAAACGCAGATAATCCCATCAGTTTGGGAATGTTGCAGCCACAAAGTAAACACCTTTAAAGAAGTACCCCAAAAATTGAGAAATCCAAAGAACTCTTTGATATCGATCCTTTTTTGCACCGGCCAATATCAGGATCTGTTTTCAAAAGTAATACTAGATAAACAAAAAAATCAAATTTATCAATAAACCTGCTTAGCAAAAAAAAATTTAAAAAAATCAAGCTTTGCATCAATACTATCAGTATTTCCATCTAAAATTGTTAGTTTATTTTTTGCTTAAACCTCCTTACACACTAGCTAATTCCATTTTTTTTTCTTTTACATTTTTCCCTATCTCTGTTCCCAGACTGGCTGGGTGACACGAGGAAAGCAGGGGAAACAGTAAAGTTTCCATTGAGACAGAAAGAGAGGAAATAGTAAGTGAAGGAACTTCTTGTAGACAGGAAGTTGGGGGGGGTTGCCGCTTGCCTCAGCGACAGTATTTTCCACATCCGCCACTGACTACAAACAAAGAAAAAGGCCTTGCCCTCTGTAAACAACAGATAGAGCACATAGTATACAAAAAAAGGCCAAAGTGCAGAATCGATAAGTGTCCCTCAAATAACCATCTTTGCAAAAAAAAAAAAGAAGCTTTTCTCTTTTTTTAATGCAAAGAATACTACGTAACTGCAGCAATCACACTTAAATAGTGCTCAAACTGCTGAAAAAAAATCATGTCATAGGTGCACAAATATAACTTCTTTACATGCAGACTTTTGGTTAAAATATTTCAAAATAAAACTTGGGGCAAAGGGTAACTAAAAAGGGATGCGGATGTTTTCGGAGGAGAAGCACCAAGGAAACAACAAGCCTGCTATCGCTCACCACAAGGTCTCCTTGCAGAAACAAATAGTGCAGCTATCTAGTCTGCAAAGTTTAGACCAAGAGGCAACACCACAATCATTCAACAGAAGCTAAATTAGACTGCGGAGAAGGTGATGCAAGCAAAACAACCTTCTTTGGTAAGCGCACTAAATCTCGTAGCAACCAAATGGCCAATGGAAACTTTAAAAAAAGGGGGGATCTGAAAGTAAAAGGGTTGCATAGTTGTGGCTTTTTGTTTGTGTGATTTGTATCTACTGTTAGATAAGGAGACTTTTTCCAAATTGAGGTCAGTATGGAACACTGACGACATATCGGCCTTTCAATCTAGACTTGACTCTGCAACACGGCTTTGGGAGGTTTTGCTGCATGCTGATCAGCCTTTAAAAAAGTGTGTCCACTTCAGACATGCTATCAAATCAAGATCAACCCTCCATCTATTGCATGCACCTGCAGATTGACCATAAGATGCGACCAAAGTCCGGTTTTCATTTGGGTTTTGTTCAGCCACCATCAGGGTTTCCCCCAAAGCTGCAGATCCAAAACTGAGAACCGAAATGCCAGGGTGACCTGACCCTCCCCCTGATTCCAGGGGAAACACAAACAAGCACATGCACGCTCAGCTTCACACAAATACTGCAAATAAAGAGCTGGCCGGTGTTTCCCTTAATTCTCACAGTAAGAGACGCAGCTGCTGCAGCCTGCACACACATGGGCTAGACCCACACGCAGAAACTTGCAGAGTCTTCAACACACGTACAGCTGTGAGAGGGAAACTCTGTTTGACGTCACAGGGTTGCTAAGCAACTTGCCGCCACAGTGGTAAAGATTTTCCACTGCAGTAAAAAAAAAAAAAAAACGGCTTGTGTATGTGTGCGGATATTTCAAGCTGATATAGTTGAGTTACAAAGTTGGACGCACAGTACCTGCATTTTTTTTAATCTTTTCTTTGTTTCCATCGAACCCTGAAATCTTCGCCTCACTTTTGGAGATCAGATCAGGTGGATTGGTGAAAACAAGCAGATTATTGCTAGGTCAGTGCATGGCCACATTTGCAAGAAACAGATAAAGAATGTATGATTCAAACTAATGGGATGCATCCTTTCATGTTTGCACATTGTGCATGATTCTGCTAACTAAAGTTTATACTGATGTGTGCAGAGGGAGTGGCTCTTAAGTCAACGTTTACATTGACAGAAGCGTGGGCGTAATCCTCTTTCCAAAAGTGTGTATTTGCAGTGTTTGTTTATAGAATTAATTTGATTATGTCTTAAGTGCCTCATCCCAGTTAAAAGGTTTCCGAAAACCCGGATGTTTCCCGTTTTTACACCCGCTGCAGAAACCATGGCAGTTTACATCACCAAAAGTGCGACTTTCAAAAGTCTTGCCTCACTTCCCCTTTACTGCTGCTTCTGTTCAAACTCGGTTTCCACAGTGGAAAACAAAAGCTGAAACGTGATGCAGGCGTTTTCTCAAAGACGATGACTTGCACGACTTCAAAAGAAGGGCAGAAATATCAAACTGTTTTAAGTGACAATCCCTTTTATAAAGCCTGGAGAGAATATATGCAAAAGGATATGAGGGATTCTGTCAAGATGTGCTTGAGCTGTCAGCAGAGGCTTGCAGGTGTTATCACGACCGCGATGAAGAGAACATGTCACTGCAAAAAGAACTGCAGGCTACTAACGATCCAAAGTGAAGCAACACACAAGCTCATTAATCTGTCTGCAATGCAGAGCTAGACTCGCTCTAAACTTCTCCACCATCTCTTTGACTTATTTTTTTCAGTGCAGAGTGAGGTAAAGGTTCTGCAGCTTGGAAACACTGAAGTGTTGCCTCAGTCAATGCTTTTTTTTTTTCTAATTTCTCCTGAATTTCCTTTTTCTAGATTCAGCCATGCACACACCCTTGGGCTTGCCATTCCTGACAACCACGCTCCACACCTGTCCCCCAACGTTTTGCATTTGAAGTAATGTGTCAGGGTTCTTTTGAGGCTGTGTTGCACAAAGTAACTAACAAAAAAAAAAACTTCTGACTGCCATCTTGCAGTCACAATGTGTTTAGTAGAAGTCACTATTTCACATTCCACAGAATGCAACAGAAATCTTAAAAAAAAAACAGTACTGATGGAAATCTGCAGCAGGTGTCTTGGTTGATGATTGGCTGCAACAAGAAAAAAACATGAAAGTTTTTCCTTTGTGCAGTCACAGAATAAAATGTTTTCTTTTTAAATGCATTTGAAAAACAAAATCATATTGCTTACTTGGGAGAAAAAAAATACAGATCTTAAAACATTTTTGGCTTCTACTCTATGTCTTATTGCTTTATTTTACAAAATTTGGTTCCTGCTATGCATGTAAAATTGTATTTTTTTTCCCTTAGAAGGTATATTTCAGTGCCAGAGTCATACTTTTTCCTCCTTATAAAAATTCAAATGCTTTATTATTAAAGATCCTCTATGATGGAATTGGTGTTTTTGGTGTTCTTAACATGTTCTCTTGGTATTTTTCTTATGATGGAGGAAATCTCAATAATCAAATTTAGCCTAAAACTGCAAGTTTTATTTTTCAAATCATGGTGACTCAGAAGCAGATGAAAAAAAAGCTGTAAGGAAAACATGGTATTTGTGAAGTCGAAAATATATGCCGGGCGTGCTCCATTCTGATGCATCCACTTGCTGACAAATAGATCCATGTACATCTTCTGAGTTGGTGTCTGTATGGCTGGATAGTTCTCAGATTGCTCCCCATTTTTGTTGCAGCACTTATGTTAGATTGGGGTTATGAGGGGTCGTAAGCAAAGAGCTCTCATTTGTGGGTAACAGGGAAAGGGGGCGGGTTTGCTATTTGGTTAATGACCCCTCCCACAACTCAAAGGGAAATTTCGAATGAATTCCTCCCGCTCTGCAGAAACTATGGCTGCTAAAAACGGCATAATCGTAATTAAAAGACCTCTGGGAATGCTTTTGCAACAGATCAAAAGAAGTGGCTCTTTAAAATAAAATCTCCAATAACATTTTAGCTCATTTTAGAAGATGATTTATGCGTCTTTTATTGTTGTCCATGTATGTGTGGCGCATTCCCGCAGATTTTTCTGCCAGTTCACCTCCTTCTGTCTTACTTTCACAGCATCACTCTTCCTCCTTGTTCTTCCTATCCTCCTGCCTACACGCCTCCCACACAAGCTAGCGTGTTCTGTGTGTTTCTACATGTCTGCCTTTAGTACACATACATCCAGTTTGCTTATGCCGCTGATCGGGGCGAGTGAATTGCCATAGAGCAGAAAATAAATACATTTTTGACAACTTGCTTGTTGCATTGATGCACTTCCTGCTTATTATGACAACTAGCAAGAACAGTCAAGTCACTTGTACATAACACCAAAAGCATACAACTCTTTCCTTTGAACAGATGATAGAAAAACAAACAAATACAGAATAAATAACAAGTGGAAACATGCAAAGAGCAGTTCAGGCACTATTCAAATCTGTCAGCCAGAGGCAAATATCGTTCAATCTGTGCTTGTGTTGTTGGTTTTGGGGGGGGGGTGTAAGTTGAGATCATTTGTAAATTCATACTTTCTTTTGGGTCACTTGGGCTGGTGCAGTTTGAAAAAAAAATGGTTTATGCAATCTTCATTTAACAGTGTTTCAAAGCAGAAGTTAGATGCCCTTATGAACTTTCCCTGGCTACAAAAGCCTTCCACCCACTCACCTGCATACACACATGCACGAGCACACACACGTGCGCACACTCTTTGCACCCAAAAAGGCCTCCGCTTCATCTTTGAACTGCATCTGCATGCAATGTCGTAGAACGGCAAGTTCTCCTGCTTTTCTTTCTCATGTACACACAAAAATAATTACAGCCATTTCGGTAGAAGTTCCTATTTAAGGTTTGCTCAAGTCAAAAAGTTCTTAGCTTGGAGTCTGTCCTGAATGACATAGGAACCCCTGGAAACATGCACAGGCACATTCAAATACAAAAACTACGAGCATAATGAGATGTTCAAAAAGGACTGTTGTTTTTTCCACAAGAATATCTTGGTTTTCTCACACCTTAATAAAACACTTCTATCCTCACATAGGGATCAGCCAATAATATTTGAACGTAGGTGGTCTGGTGGGTTTTGTTTTTTCCTGTCAAAGATGGATTTCACTGTAAGTCACAAGCAAAAACAATTTATAAAGGAGGTTAATAATTGGCACTAAAGCAAGCAAAATTTAATAAATATATAAAGGCAATGATGTTTTTCTGAAAGTCTTACTAAAATGATAAAAAATTAACAAATTCATTCATTCATTCATTCATTCATTTTCCAATCCGCTTTATCCCTTTCGGGGTCACGGGGTTGCCGGAGCCTAACCCGGCTACTCATGGGCGAAGGCAGGGTACACCCCTGGACTGGTCGCCAGTCTGTCGCAGGGGCAATTAACAAATTGATCTTAAATTTTTTAAGATAAGAAAATACTTTAATTTTGAAAACTTTTTTTTTTTTTTTGCTTTTCTTACTCCCTGATTTTGCAAGTTTAACCAACGTGACAGCAGTGCTAACAAGAATATAGATTGTAGACCACACTGATTTGAAAGAAGGAAATTATTTATAGTAAGCTCGTTTTTTTGCCTAAAAAACTCAACCAATGTTGAGGTTAATATCACAGCAGAGCCAGCGTGCAAGGCAGCAGATCTGAGAGTGTATTTTGTGAAGCCTTCAGGTGCACGAGGAACACTGGAATGTGGGTCTACTTACTGCTTTCTGAGAACTAAGGAGTGCAGGGTTGAGAAGGCGCTCTCCTTTCTCTGTATCACTGGAAATATCTTCCTCTGACTCCTCCCAAGAAGAAGAAAAACCAGCTGACGAAGCCGAAGAGGAAGACAACTTCCTGAGCGAGCGCATGGAAGTGTTTGGAATGGGGCTGGTGGAGCGGGATGATGGTCGATCTGAGCCCGGGCTTTCTGTACCTTGAAGCGGGCTCTCCAAGCCGTGGTCAGTTATTATCACAGCGGGGATGGAGGAAGGCATGGACGAGGAGTGGTTGGAGGAATTGTCTTGCAAGCTGGAGCAGCTCTCTACACTGTAGACCCGAGGCAGAGCGGTGCCATTAGGGTTGGCCTCTGATGCCTTCTCCTCTGCCTCATCGTTCACTTCTCCAGCTGTCCGTTCTCTTTCATCTCTCAACATGAACTTGTTTTCAACCTCCCATTTGTCTTTTTCTATATTTACTTCGGGAAGTACATCTCCCACTTTTATTTCTCCATCTGCTTTTTCATTTTTTTCTAATGCGTTCAGAGACGCTGGGGCAAAGAGTCCTTCAGCAGAATGAGTTTGTACTGTTGTTTCTGAACCGAAGTTGTATTGATCCATGGGTGCTTTGTTTTCTGTTCTTGTTCTAGTTTCCTTCCCGCCTTCGTCCTTCGCTCCTTCCTCCATTTGTTGTCCATTTGGAACAACAGAATGAGCATTAGCCTCTTGCAGATGGGTCACAGGGCATTCTGGACCTGTGCTACTTTGGTCGGGGTCTGAAGGGACCAAGCTTCGTCTTGGAGACTGAGGGCTGCGTTGGAGTTCACCTTTGAGTACCTGGGCATGAATTCCAGAAATGTGGGCCTCAAATATGCCCACTTTCCCTCTGACCTGAAAGAGACAGAGAGGGTCTGATTATAGCTGAAAAGAAATACCTGAAATTATATAAAGTAGAAAACAAGAAAACTGATTTTTAAAATGTAGAGAAAATTTTGTTTTTACGGTTCTAGTTGTGTAAAATCATATTATAATCACCTCAACGTTCTGCAGCTCTTTGTGGATCTGCTCCAACTGCGCCTGCCGTCTGATATCCTCTCGCTTCTCTTCTCTTCTCGCCTCCCCCCGACTCTCCTCCTCCCCGCCCCCTTCCCCTGGATTTTCGCCGCTCAGGCATCGGACTCGCTGGCCCACATAGACTCCAAGGCGGTCCGGACTCCGCGGCGAGGGGGAGCGGGCCCGAGGTGAGGGGGTCAGAAAGGAGGGAGGAGGAAAGACGAAGGCGTGGCCCAGGGATCGGGGGCTCGTCTGGGAGCAACACACATTGTTATTGGGGGAGTATCTTGGGGTTAATACAGTTATTTCTGAGTTGTTTTTTTTTTTTTTATGTGGATACACTAGCTGTTATGTCACACAAGTAAATAAGCAACATTCATAAACAAGGAGCATTTTACTTTTTCAAAATTGATTAAAAAAATTACAATGTTTCAGTTGATTTTTCTAATTTCTACATCTATGTATTTTATGTTTCAAAAACATAAAAAATACATTCACTTTACATTTCCTAATATTCTTTTTTTTACTGTAATTTCCTTTTATGTTTTTATCTGTTTGTCTCTTCTTGTTTTAGTAACTAGTTTACACTCAAGCTTCTAAGTTGTAGAAAAACAGCACCAACAGAAAAAACAGACCTCCAAATTTCTTTTCCACATTTGTGATTGTTTGCTACAAACCTTTAGCATTTCATTAAAAAACACACACAGGTTGGATTTTGTACTGAGCAGATGTGCTAGCGTGGCTTACCTTAGGGCTTGTTGGTGAATAGAGACCACCCCCCAGAAATTGGCAGTAGGTGCTTCGATCCGGAACCGGGAGCACAGGTCGGGCAACGGGGCTGGTTCTGGCTCGAGAGGTGGCGCTAGAGGAGCCTGACTGAGCGTGAAACTGATTACTGCTGCACAGAAGAAAAGAAGGATTGTTGACAAGTGTTCAAAAAGTCTGCAAGAGTTTTTGAAAGGTTACTACAAAGTAATGTAATAAGGTTCCTTTTATGAATAGCCACAAAAAGGAAGCAGAACGAATGAGGGAAAATAGATGCCAGTGTGAGATGAGTCCTAAATTGCATTACATCGAATTTATTATTTGTGGGTAGAAGTACTCAAAGTCTTGGTTAAACAATCAGGAAAATCTAAAAAATGTGACTTTGTACAACCAATGAGATGATTTAATCGATGCTGTGTTAAAAGCTGATCTGGTCTATCATCTTCTCAGCTATAAAGCTGAATCAAATTTCCTCCAAACAGACCCAGAGCAGTTAAAGTCAAGCAACAAACCCACCTGTTCATAACTCCAATGGCGTTCAATTTCAGGGCAGAGGCTGCCATCCCCACGGCCGTGCCCGGGGCTCTGAGTGCTGGCTACACATCTGATAATCTCCACTGAAGCTTCAGGGAGGCCTGCGGAGTGGCTCTCAGTGCATGCAGGCGGCAGCAGCAGTAGGATCTGGAGCAGAAACCCACTTTAACTCTTATAATAAGTTGAAATTGACCAGAAGGAAGAGATGTTGAAGCTTGACTGCACCTAATGTACTGCCCAGGAAATCACTCCAGCAGTGCCACTGTTTCATAGGTACTATTATACGATAGGTATAAATGCTAAAAAAAAAAAAAAAAATGCTCTCGAAACACAAAACAGTTCTCATTTTTGATGCAGCACCAAACACTCGTTTCGCCATAAAATGAAATACATTTAAGGAAACGTTTTAGTGTTGTGGAATAAAGGAATAAAGGTAAAAGTCATGGATGCACTAAAGAAGAAATCTTGTTCTGTTTACATGCGAATATAAATCTGCAATGACATTACCCCCATGCTCTTTTGTTAAACTGCAACAAGGAAATTTAACAGCTAGCAGAAATGGATGTCTGTCAGCTAATGTTTGAGACTTTGAAAACTTTAGCCCTGCAGCACAACAATGCAACAGTGGAGCAGATGGTTAAAACAATTTTTGCTCTAATCCTAACAATTAGGTACAGACTACTCCTGGGCATGACATTGAAAAGTCACTTAAATTAGTCAGTTGTGGCCATAAATAAGTTTATTGTGCATTCAATTTAGTGCTTTGTGGCCACAATTGAGCATTTAATTAGCATTTTGTGGGCACAAATGAGTATTTTGTACACGCACATTTCTAGTTTTTGTGCACAAACTCGCATTTTATATGCACAAATTAACACTTTGTGCAAATAAGTTAGCATTTTGCAGACAAAAACTAGCAGTTTTTGCAAACAAATTGGCACTTTGTGTATACAAATTAGCATTTTGTAGACACAAATTAGTCAAAAATACAAATTATTAATTTCAGGGAACAGTTTCTTAAGATTTTGAGAATGTCATGTTCAGGACTCCATAATTAAGTGACGATTAGCAAATTTGCAGAGTGAATCAGACATCTGACATGCAGTTCTGTCTGTGGGGAAACTCAGACACTTGCATAATAGGTTGTGCTATCATGTCATACTCTGGAATAAGCTATGCAAATAAGCTTGGCGGTGTAGCAGGAGTTAGCAGCTGGTACACGAAGAGGTCACCTGCATACCATGAGCAGCAAATAACATCCCATTTCAAATAACTTTTTTTGTTGTTACTCCCTTTTAGGAACAACATTAATTAAAGCACTGAAATATCTGTTACATAAAGCTCACAGTTCATGGATGAGTGATCATGAAAAGATTGTCAGTGTCTTAGTGTCTGGGAGAGCAAGGCAGTCATTCCTGCTGTGCAGAGCTGTGAAAAACCGGAGAACAAATTCTCCGTCTGGCCCAATAGCATTTCCAACAGACAGTAATCATTTTTAAAATGAATTTCTAGCTCCTATTGCGTTTTGCGTTCCTATCAGGAAGTTCCAGGCAGGGTTGTGGCCTGTGTTTTGACTCCAGTGAGGAAACACGTCAAGTTTTAAGCCACGGCGTAAACATGGGATTTCCTTAATGGGGAGTGACGCACTTAGCAAGAGACAGAAAATGATCAGAAATGCCTTCCCTGACTCTGAAGTGACTTTCGAGCAACAGGCCCTAACGTTTGCAAAGTTTCAGATGAAATGACCCAAAGCGATGCAGAATATTAAGTAGATTTGAAAAAGAAAAAAAAAAGCGCAGACTGATTAAGCTGGATGGAAAGACGTGTGGAAGAGTTATTTTGTTTCACTTGACTCATGTCTTTAATGCAGAAGCAGATTTTTTGTGTGAAACAGTGGAGAATGGAGTGAAACATCTCTGGGAAGAAAAGTAAAAAAATATTAAATCTGCATTTGCTGAAACATCTTTGTTTATCTGCAGGACCAAGGTTCTCAACATTAATGAAAACATTTTTATAAAAATCAAGGTTTGATGTTTCCATCAGACTATCAAGAGAAGTTTGAATTTAAAAGAGACAGCAGCTAATCTTAAACAGAATTTTAAATCAAGTTTCCTCCTTAAATACAGAAAATGCAGAAAATAGTGTCAGCTATGTACTCACAGATGGTATTTTTGTTTCTGTAAGAGAAGCTAATTTGTCCAAAATCACAGAAGAACTTCTGTGATTTTGGACAGACCTCTTTGAAGGGTGCCTCTGTTTCAGTGCAGCCTATTTTGTCAGAGTGAGTGGGATTTTGTGAGTGTTTAAAAAGTCCGCTTGCCTACATAAGTGGGCACTGAGCCCACAGAGATACTAAGAAAAGTCAGCTGCTGTGGACATGCAGAGAGATGCTACTGCTGATGGTTTAGTTGTTATTAGACAGCTGACTGGAGGACCGTTAGGTTAAATCAGATTAGGACGCCTCATCTGCACTGTAAGACTTTATATGTTATTCATGCAGATAAAATCAACCTTCTCTGTGCTTGGAAGGTACCTAAATTGTAAATATTAACAGTCATGACTTACACACTAGATATAACTCCACAATAAATTTGTTCTTTCAAGTTACGCAAATGGATTAAGCAAAAGTTTCTTGTGAATTTCCAAACAGTTTTCAGAAAAAAATGTAAGGAGTAAACAATTCAAATTCCGAAAACGACTATAGTTGGGGGCAAGTAGATAAGGGCAATAGAAGGAATGGTTTATTCTTTTTTATTATCGTTTCTTTCAAAATGCCCTTTTGCCTAAATCAGTAAACCATTTTATCAGTATTATTCTTTGTATTCTTCTGCCAAAATTTATGACAGTTTGTTAACCATCGTGGGATTTTTTTTTTAAGTTTAATAAAGTGTTGTAGAAAAACGGTGAATCCTAGAGATACATTAGAGTAGTTTCAAAATATCTTACAGATTTCCTGCAAACCTTTCAGTTTTCTAAACTGGACAAGCCTTTGAGTATTTCAATTCAAACAGGATCTGGCAAATCTACATCCATGCGTAATTTTTTGGCAAACACTTTGATTTTGTGCCAAGAGACGCTTAGCAAAAAAAAACGAAGACTCCTTGAACTGAAAACATGGCAGGAGTGTTAGGATCGCAAAACATCAACATGCTGAAGGACAGCTTCTCATAGGAGGCTTGGAGAGGATACGCGTCCCTTTAAAATTCCTCCCATAGCTCCTCTCTCAAAGGATGTCTAGCCCTCCCTTTTTGTTCTTGGCAGCTGTCAACGCTGTCTCCAGCCTGAAGCGTAATAAGCAACTATTAACGTGTTTCGACGAAGTTTGCTGTCCTAAGAGCGAGCTGAAGTGATCTTACCTCAGCGCTGCTTAGTCCTCTCTGGCACTTTCAGCCTCAGCTCGGTCCTGAGGATGTGCGTAAAAACGCGCACCAGTGTCAGCGGCGAACTTCACTCTTTCTTTTTTGCTGCTTCAACACAAACTCTGCTCTCGCTGAGCAGAAGATGTTCTGTGGTCGGTGCTGTCGTCCATCTGCTTTCTCTAACAAACCCGACAGTGAAGAACCTCCAGGCTGCTCGGTCCGTCGAGCAGCTTTAGCCTCAGGACGGATAGATTTGGGGGGGAGATGTTTCTTATCAGGCGTCGCTCGACACCTCTGTTGAGTGTGGGTTGCAATGTGTTGTGTGTGCGTGTGTCTGTGTGTGTTTGCAACGCCGGAAGCTGCAGCACCGCCCTCTCTCTCTCCCTCCCTTTTTAAAGCCTCGGTTCATTGCGGGAGAGAGAGAGAGAGAAAACTGAAAAGCTCAGCGCGCGCGCTTGAGCGGACACGGACACGCAGTTAGGGAAACCCTCTCCACGCGCACAGGCGTGCGCGTAAAGGGCTAAAGGTGATAGATTAAAAAAAAAAGATTAAATAGATTAAAAGAAACGTTTCTGTGCTATTTGTAAGTGTAAGCAAATTAAAGTATCATTACTCAGAACATATTTTTACTCAAAAAAGTATGTATCAAACAGTAACTTATGAAGGGATTTTTGTGCCACCATATTGCAAGCAAAAGTTACAGGTTTGAGATCAAAATGTCCTAATTTGCAAGAAAAATGTAAAATTTTGATCTGAAAACTGTGACATGCTCGCAATATGGTGGCACAAAGATCATTTCAACATCATGATACATCTGCTATCAATATACAGTGAAAATATGTTTTGTGAATGGATACTTTAATTAACAAGTTGCAGGTTTTTGCATAGTTTGGCCAGGGTGCGACTCAGACGTGACACCCCCCACCCCTTTATATATATATATATATATATATATATATATATATAAAAGCAAGGGGGCGTTGTAGGTGTTAATCAGTATTTGCTTTACTGACCACCCAGAAGAAACACTGACAAAGCGACACTGGATGTAAGAATTCGATGGATTTAGTGATTTGAAGTGTTCTAGGGAGTTGAGTTGATGTGTTAACATGTTCTTCAGGTTGTGGTTATCAATAATTGTTCATATGTTGCGCTAATATTCTAGATTCCTCCAAAGTTCCGCAAAGTACAATAATGAAGCGTGCACATACTCAGTCTATTATTATTATCTATTTCCTATTATTGCTATGTATTTCATTATTTATCACATTTTAAGATGAAATGTCCGTTCTGATCTTGAATTTTGTTAGATACATTTCTCCCAAAAAGCGACTTATGTATGATATTTTTCCCTCCTTACTAAGCATTCTTTTTAAATTGTCTGCGGCTTACAGCAACTTATAGTTTATATTATAAATTACGGTAATCAATGAGGTAATAATGTTTCGTACAAACGGTACTTCTTATTTTACTTAACCATTTTTTTATTTAAGTACAATTGTGATGAAAAACCAGTACACTTACAGTACTTTAACACAAAAGGTTGTGTCTGTCTGGATTTTTTTGTCCCATTTGTTCCCTTCATCCTTGAAACAGACAGACTTTGCATCTATGCAGTGGTGGCATAAAAGACTGTTCCAGCACCAAAAACTCCCTAGTAACTCATGGATGAGATCTTGTAAAAGATAAATGAGTTGTGCATCAGATATGGCCAACACCTGTTTGAAAATGTCCGACATCCACAAAAGTTTATTATTTATCTTTTTTTCTTCATTCAACAAAATCCTTCTTGTTATTCAGCTGATGAAAAGGTTATGCGTCTGGACACCAAAGTTGGCATATTCGTCAAACTCTAAAGGGTTTAAGTTTATCAGAAATGTTCACGTTGTGACTGAGTTCTTTTGTGTAATTTAATTGAGTAATTCAACATGACTCAAGTAATTTTGGTGACTATCATTTTAACTAATATTAGAATAATTCTATTTTTAAGTAAAGCCACTTTTACTTTAGTACAAAGATGGGATATCCCACACACCTCTGCTTTAACTGCTGATATTACATTTTTAAACAGTTGAGTTGTGATGGAAGAGACTACAAAACTTATATTTCTTATACTTCTTTATTTTATATTATAAATGAATTAAAAGTTTATCATTCTTCTCATTGACATAAACCTTAATACTAGCAGTCCCGAGACAACTTTGAAAGTAAAGTTCAAAATTCTAAAGGTAAGCCTTCAGGTCTGCTGCACCTAACAAGGAAATTACTTACAAAAGGTATGTTGGTTTTTAATAGCATCTTTCACTTTCAAATCTTTAAAAAATATGACTTTCAGGTTGAACAATGCAAGCAGAAAAGGGGAAAAAGAACCTGAAGAATCTTTCTTCCGCATGTGTCCAGTCTGCTTAAAAGCAGTTTGACAGGTCTACTATCAGTGTGGAAAGGGCATACAGTTTTGTTTGTTGACATTTTTTAATTGAATTCTGAAGTTCTTTGAAAATTTTAACTGTTTGACATTGTCTGGAAATGTTTTTTTTTCCTTGCATTTAGTTGGAGGCGATTGCACTGCAAAAACAGTGTTGCTAGTGAGCGCGAATGATCAAATATCTGGTTCCTCAGTATTTGTATGTGTGGAAATATTTGGAGTGAATACACCCAACAGCATGAAAAACTAAAATGAATTCTTTCTAAGGTCTTTGACAGAAAATAGGATGCTGTAAAAAAATTAAGCTTATTTATGATTCAGAGGAAATGAGACATAACAGTGAAGTAGATTGGGTTTTTCTTTCTTTTGCTGTTTCTATTTATGTTTATGACTAAGAAAACAAAAACAACTAAGTTAAATAGACTTATCTTGGTGATGAATAGAGAAAAAAAATGTGTCACAATATTTAGGAGAACTCCAAAACTCTGAAGTTTTTGTTTTGAAGGTCCAATGTTCCTGCTTGTCACGAAATTCGAATGACACTTTAATGGTCAAACGATCTACTGCCCTCTAGTGGTAAATATGTTTTAAAACATTATGAGAGCTGTCAATTTAGCTTATCAATCAAGCACAAAACATAAAAAAAACTTTGACGAGGCTTTTATGGTTTCACAAAGATTATAGTAGATAAAATTAAAGAAAAACTACATACCTTAAAAAAATATTTTCACAGATCAAAATTTTGATCATAGTCAAACTGACTACATGGGATTCAAAAAGAAAAAGAAAGCATGTCACATAACTTCCTTGACAGAAACAGTTTATGTTCTAGCACCACAATTGACCTGTGACTCCAGGAACTTTATTCAGCCTGCAGGTCTTTGGGCATGAATGACAACTGAAATTAGGCAGGCTGGACCTGACAGCATGAATCTTTTATCATAGTAACTTTAAAAACTCAACTAAAATTGCACCAAAAATATCCAATTTTATTCCCCATTTTTGAAAATCCTTTGAGTGGGTTACTGTTGTAGCAGTTGAATAACATTTAATAAAATGTTTTTAACAGAAGGATTCTTGCTCAAACATTTCCCTTCTGATGTTCACAATTCAAATTGTGGTTAAAAAAGGATGAAAAAAATAAGAATTTTTGTTTTTAGCCTTACAGAATAATTTATAGCATTCATTTTGATCTCCTTTTTGCTAATCATATTTTAGTCTATCAATAATTTGTTTGTGCCTGTAACTCTATAACCTCTTAAAAAGTGGTATCTACATGCATGAACATCACATTTTAGGTTCTATTACCACATTAGTTCATTCAGCTTAACTGTGGCCTGTGACTGCGTGGGTTGGCTCAAATTTTAGCTTGAATCTTGAGAGGTAAAAGAGCTCATTAATGGTTTTTACTATATAAGTTGGCAAATGTTTATGTTTGTTCTGCATTCTTTTATATCAAACTTTTGTCAATTCCAGATATGAAGAACAAAACTACAAACCTATATGCAGTGTGCATTCATTTTAAGGGTTTTCTGTGGCTGTTATCATTTAACAGTTGTAAATTTTTGCACCTAATATATCTTGAGCATCTATTTATTGCTATCAAAATGTAAAAAACACATAGCATTATTATTAATATGATTTGAACACTGTAGATTTTATTTTGAAGGCACCTCAGCCCCATTTTTACAGTTTGAAACTAAAAATAAACTAAATGAACTTCTTTTGATTGTTCATCAAATTGACAGTGTCAGCTCCGCCACGTGGCATCCCAGAGTTCACAGGTGTACACTTCTCGACTTTTACTACACTGCACACACAAAACAAACTCTTTGTTTGAACTGTGAGACACACCTTTCCATCACACACACATGGACAAACACAAACCTCTTACAGAACCCTACCATGTTCCTGGAATCCTCCTCTCAAACGGAGCTGAAGGCTGGATCCACAAAAAGCTTTTTCAAAATAGATTTTAGGAGTGCGCACAACTCTATAAAAAGAAGATGAAATCTTTGATAATGGCACATCAAACCCTCAATTATGTCTCTGACGAGGCCACCCTTCTGTGTCTCCTGTAGAACGTTTTGTTTCTCCTCCTCCTCACCTCGCTGTCTTCTAATTGGACGCTTTCTTATCTTTTCACTCATCCTGTTCCTTTCTTTTTCTTCCTGCTCTCCTTCAACTCCTGAATCTTGAGTGTATAAACTCTGTGTGTGCGTGAGCACACACAGGTATGGAGGAAGAAGACACAAATGCTTGACGTTACATCTAACAAACAAGTGAGACAAATATTGGTTCAACTGTGGTATTTGCTCAATGCTACAGAAGATAAGATAGATGGAGCAAAAAAGAAAAAAAAAGTCAAGGGTATCTTCTGCATGGCAAGTGACATTTGTTTCTAGTTGAACTTGTAATTTTTCTTAAATGAGGGTTGAGAATGTTTGAAGGATACAATGAAGTGTACTTTATAATTTATTGATTTCTATTGTTTTTACTGCATTGATTCTCTCACTGTTATTCTATATTTATTTATCTTTTGTGGTTGCTTTTTTGCTTTTGTTGCGTCCCAAAAAAAAATTTTTTTGATCTCCTCCTTGAAGATAACTTTCTCTACAGTAGTGGCTTTAAAAAAAACATGTGGGAAGCTGACAGACAGGATTTAATTGTTTGCAGAGAGAAGTAAACAGACACACCTTTTTCTAATTATTTCTTTAGAAGCAATAATCCATTTTCCAAGTGAAATTATCTAAGATATTCAATCCCTTGTTTTTTTTTGTTTTGTGCTTGAAACAAATTTTGACATTTGATATTGCACAATGTTTTTTTTTTTCACTTTTTTACTCACGTGAATATAAATAAGTAAGATTTGTTGTGTAAAACCATTTAAAAACGCACTCTGATAAATTGTGTTTTTGGTGTTTTTAAGCTGTTCTTATGGCATTTTCTGGTGATATCTTGAGAAGATTAAGCTTAAAATTACATTTCTTTTTCTTCAAATCATTGTGAATCGGGAGCAGATGAAAACATGCAGTTAGAAAGAGATTGCTCCCCGCTCTGCTTCATGCCGATGCATCCACTTGCAGACAAATAGAGCCATGTGCGTCTTTTTTTTCCTCGTCTGAGCTGGAATCTGGATCAAAACTGTATAGCTGGATAGCTCCAGTATTGTTCGCCATTTTTGTTGTACCGTTAATGTTAGGTTGAGGTTGTGAGGGACTGTAAGCTAGTGGGAGAGAGTGTAAATAGAGAGCTCTCAGCAACAGGAAGGGGAAATAGGGACAGGCTTACTCCTCGCCAACAGTCCCGCCCACAACTCAGAGGTGAATTTCCAATGAACTACTGCCGTTCTGTAGAAACTATGTCCCTAACAACTCTTATTTTTTTATTTTGCCTAAAAATAGCATAATAATGATAATTAAAAGATCCTTGTGGGTGTTTTTTATAATAGATCAAAAGATGATCGGAGTGTGTCTTTAAAGCCAGTGGGTTGAAAATAGGGCCTCATGAAGAAGAAACCACAGAGAATATTAGAATAAAGACCCCGACAGCATTATTTTTGTTGTAGGTTTAATGCTTTTTTATCAGGTGAGTTTCAAAGGATTGCTGGGTGATAGCTGGGCAGACTTTAATCAGAGTCCTGGCTGGACAGTATTTGTGCTAGTGGGCAGAGATTTGATGTCCAGATGGCTTTGTCAGAGTAATTCCCCTCAGAAGGGCTCGCCTCTAATCCTCCAGAGAATCTGAACTTGGTTGATCTCAAGGCTGCATGTTCGATGAACAGATAGCTTGTTGTGGCTCTCACCGTGGGAAGACTAGCGCTCAACCAAGTCTAAACATTGAAAACACCATCGGGTTTGATGCAGGTTTTTTGAGCAGAGAAGCAGGTAAACACTTCATAGACCAATATGGCTCAGCCGCTGTTGCCTCGGTTCTCTCTGAATCTCAGCGTGGGAACTTTTTCTGCAGTGTGGGACCTTTAACGATCAGGTACACATTGGGACATTTTAAAGCATGGAAAGGTGATGACTGTACCACTGTAGTTACTTTGGAGCTGTTTAACCTTTTAGCAGATTGGTTTCAGGGCTGGGGACCTGGTGGAACAAATAGTGAGGACACGACTTTTAACTCATAGCCTTTAAAAAAAGGTCAAATTCCCATTTGTCACTTGAAATAATTTATAGACAGAACATAGATTTCAGTTTCTATTCATCAATATCATAATTGGAGAAAATCTGAAGATAATTTAGGATTTTTATTAAATTACTCTGTTATAAAATCCTTCATTATTTGGTTTGGTTTTTGTAGCTTTAGCTGCAAGTGGAAAATTAAGCAATTTTGTTTACTTTTTTGTGTGTTTGTATGTGCACACCTCTGTGGCCTCCTCTGAATCCACGCCTCATCACTAACGGTGAGTCCACTGATACAACAAACCCTTTCTGTTTCCCAACAACCCAAAAGTCTTTTAATTAGCTTCAAGTGATTTGTCCATCACTTGAAGCAGGTCTTGGTTTTGGTCTTTATAAGGTTGTTTACTTCTCTTTGGTAGATGTCAAATCTGCATGCTGCCTTGCGCTCTAAGCCAATTACCTGAGCTTTTTTAATCTGGCGGTAAAAGTGAGGACGTGTGTGTGGAAGTATGCAGCCTTGTGTTACATAACAACAAGTCTGTCCTTCATGTGTGCTTGTGTAACTCATGTTGAAAAAAGAAACAACAGCTGAATGTTGAAGAATCAAGCAGAAACAGCCCCACTTAAGAAGTAAAGGACATTATCTTGCTTCCATTCTTTTCATGAATGAACATCTGAATGTATGCTCCAGGAAAGGTGTTATATTTTGGTCCTCATCATTCGATGAGTTACTTTTAAACTTTGACTCAAAATATCTGTGTCCTTCAACCTAATTAGTTAGACTTGACAAATGAACACCATAATCCCACATTTTTACCAAACTTCCAGACTTTTTTCCAGGAAACTTGCTGTATATACAAAAACTCTGACCATCAGTTGCAGAGGAAAATTGTATTGTAGGACATAATATACAAAACACACAAGTAGGTGCTTTTTCCCATAAAAGAACATCATCTGACTCCAGGTAGCATGTTTCCCTAATTAATATGAGGCCCTTTTGAAAAAAAATGGTACACTAGTTGCATTGTATAAGCATATAAGATGTATATATGACTAAATATATGATGATGAAAAACAATGATGAAAATAAATGCTTATTTGGAGTGAGAACAAACTTAAAACATGCAAAGATTAAAGTCCATTCAAAATGATTTAGTATATTTCTGAAACAGATTTCTCATTCTGTGGTAGTTTGAAAAAGAAAAAAATGCTAATATTTTTTTTCCCCGAAACAGAAAAACTAGGAGTGGCATTCTCATTCTTTTGGCTGCTTCTTAAAGGATCGCTTACAAAGCTGGCAGGCAGTCAAATACCTTTTTCACCAAAGTGAAAATGCAAGTCGGACGTTTTTCCATTTGTTTTGTTCTGCCTTTTTTGTTTCTGTCACTGCAATAACTGAGTAAAATATTTCAAGTTGAGATACTTTTTTAAGATAGGCCAGTATTTCCTCTTTTCATTGTTTGTCTTTTTCTTAAAAGTTATCTATTTACCGGTACAATTACTCAGAGAAGTAGATCGTTATTGCAAATAGAGCATTTAGATTTTATATACTTAACCTACAAATACGCCTGGTATGATCTCCCACCTAAAGAATTATTTAATGCAATTGCCTTAGCAAATATGCTACCACTCCATTGTCACTACTTGATTGCACCTTTCCTGGTTATCTTTGCTTTTATTAGCAGCAAACAAAGAGTGTTTGTCCCTGTGGTGAGATCTTCTTAACCCACTAAACCACTTGTGTTTTTTTTTAAATCACAAAGTTAGATTGATACATTTTAATCTATTTCATGTACTACGAGGATAATTTTAAGTACGAGGAGCTTTGACAGTTTCTTAAAAAAATAATAATAATAATAAAAAGAAGAAAAGAGACTCTGCAGCATGTGCTCCATTGCCACCTCCAGCAAACTGGGACTTGTGTTTTTAATTTCTGTTTTCCTGATAGACACATTATATTTTATTTAGAAAAGCACAGGCAAACTGTTATTCGTTATTCTTTTTTTAATTATTTTTATTTTAACAAATGTCATTCTTTGTTCAGTTCAACTTCCAAAAACAAAAATTAAAAACTACATTTAAAACAAAAAAATAGTGTTAGATCATTTCTTAGTCCTTGATTTATCATTTTTACTTTAATTTTTCATTCTCAAAAGTGAGAATGCCAAAACCAAGTTCAGCAGAATGTTGTAGTGACCCAGTCTGACCTAAAGAGGGCGTTATCTCGCCATTTCGTCACCACAGATCCCTCCGATTCAGAATTGAAAATTCTGACCAATCAAATGTGTCGATGTAATACAGTAATTCCCATGTGTCCAATGAGAGACAGCCAAACATTTATTTTTTCCACTGTAGGGGGCGGGTCTTGTAGGTGATAGACACGTCTTCTCAGAGGTCCTGCCAGACGTGCGGCGTTGGATTGTAGTTGAGATTTTAGTAGATTGAGGTTGTGGGACAAACACCATCTTTTGAAGAACAGATTTCGCAAAAAAATATATATCGCCGTACGCATCAACGGAAATCACAACAGGTATATTTTCCTTTGCGCCTAAAAGTCACGTGATTTAGACATCAGTAGCGGTTTCACTAATTGTTTGGATACTATCCGTTTAAAATACTCATTTTGTGTTGCTGAATTTGGGGGAAGTTGGGAGGGCGAGGGTGCGTAAATTACACGAGGCATCCCGAACCGAGCCTACTGCAATGGTGAAGCCAGCGTTCCGCTTCCCGCTGAAGCCCGTTATGAAGGAAATGTGGTCATACCTTGTGTGCCTGAGTCGCTTCATGGCGCCTATCTTCTTCTGTGTTATCACGGTTATCATCACCTCCACGTTCCCTGTCTCCTGCGCTTTGTATACCTGCTAGCAAAAAGAGATAAGTAGCGTCAGCGGATGCACGGAAATTCGTGTTTACAGATAATATTCCCCCCTTTGTGGTAAATCATTAAAATAAAAGGTTTTTGATCGGTTCTTTTAAATTCCTGCTGACGTAATTTTGACGTCACGGATCAATCAAACATCCCGAATCTGCTCCATGATGTTAATAGGTAAACCTTTAATACATTTTCACGTTATTATTATAATTTTTTTATTAATGTGACTCGTTTTTGTGCAATTGCCACTTTCCAGCGGCCGTTTTGTGATAGAGTTCAGGATATTTTGGGAAAACTGGATGTGGTGACATGGATTTCTGGGAAATATAGTCCCGTGAGATTTCTTACTGAATTCATAAGGCGGTTTCTCCTTCCATGGACTAAGATGTCTATGCGTAAATCTAGTGTTTTAAGGGTGTGGCTATTAAACACGATAGCCACCCTTAGAATGTAGGGGGTAATATAGAGTGCAAACTTGTTTTTCCTTGTCTCAGCAGATGGCAAATGCTCTCAAACTGATCTGAAATTGTCCTGCCTTGCATCTGTTCTCATTGTATGAACTTAACTGAATGCTTGTGAAACAATCAGAACGGTAATGCAGTTTCTGTGCTTTGGATTGAACATGCTGGAATTTCAATAAGCTGAGAATGATGCACATTTCCTTTCAGATATTCAATTAAGATCACTTAAAATTTGCACTCTAGAATATTGCTGACATTTTTGATCTGGTGTGCTTTTGTTGCATTTATCTGCACAAACTAGTTTTTGCATAGGTGTGCATCCTTCTATCTATCCATTTTTTGAAAATGGTTTAAATTGATGTTCCAGTTTGTTCAAGTACTCTTCATTCAGGTGGATGATTAGAGAGCTGGATTCCTAAAGAAATTGCATGATCACCAGCCCTTGCTGGAAGGTATGCTTTTGTGCAAGCGAGCATCTCATTATTGGCATTGATGTAGGAACCTTAAAGTGAAAATTGGGTTTATGGTGCTTTTAACCTGTTATTGGAGCATTTTTCTCGTGATGGAAGACATTTGTAAAGAAAATGAAGTTTAAAATGTTTCTGAGTTTTTCTTTATTCAAATCATTGTGAATCTGGAGCAGACAAAAAAATGCAATTGGAGAAAGCTTGTAGATGTTACGTAGGACCTGTAACAGAAACCCTGCTCTACTCCATTCTGATGCTTCTACTTGCAGACAAATGGTTCCAGGTACTTTTTTGTTTTTCTTGTCTGAGTTGGCAGGGATCTGACTAAAAACTGCTGGATAGCTCCAATACTGCTCACCATTTTTGTTGCACCGCTAATGTTAGATTAAGGTTGTGAGGGGTTGTAAGCTAGCAGGAGAGTGTGTAAACAAGGAATGATGGGTAACAAGGGAAGGCTTACTATTTGCCAGCAGTCCCGCCCACGACTCAAAGGCAAGTTTCTAATGAACTCCTGCCTCTCAGCAGAACTATATCTTAGAAAACAACACTTTCTTTTTTTTTTTTTTTTTTTTTTTTTATTTGGCTAAAAAACGACAATCATAATTAAGAGACCTCTGGGAACACTTTGACATGGGTTAAAAAGATGATCAGAGTGGGACTTCATATGTAATGAAAGCAGTGCCAAATCATGTTTGTATGCTTTTACTTTACAGATTTCTTACAAAAACCTTTTGGTCATTTTCAGTGTAATACAATTTGCAGCAATAGTCAAAACATCCAAATATTTTCATTGCATCATTAATAGAACAAGTTTTCTTTTTTCCATAATTTTATATATTTTTTTCCCTCTAAATTTAAATTTTATTTTAAAAAGTCATAGAAATATAGAAAAGTTAATAGCGTAATGCCCAGAGCTGGGTGCATGTGTGTTTGTCTCTGGGGTGTATTCTTCCTGTCAGGCCCCTTGCTGTGCCTATACTTTATCTATCATCAGTGCCATGTTCATTCAGTGAGTCTCAGGATGTGCTGAACAGTTGCAGCTCTGTTAATTCCACTAATGAGAAGCTTTAATTGGATGTTCTGGTGGAGAGAGTTTGCTCATTAAAGGTTGCTGCAACTTACTTTGAGATTGCAGGAATGAGTTCACGACTGAATTATTTTTTCCTTCAATCATACATTTCTTTGTGTGTGATTTTTATTCATTATTTTAGTTTTTCCATTCAAAACTTTTTAGAGAGTTTATTCTGTTTAACTGTCTAAGTGACATTAAGTTGTATTTGTGTGGTTAGAATCAGGTTTAAGATGGACCACATCTAATTAACATTACATCTTCTTTCTTCATGTTTCCTTTTGTGAAAGGTTTGAGATCAACTTTTGATCCTGTAGTGCAGAAATGCATGATGTGAATGTAGCAGAAATAGAACAGAGAAACTCAGGAAGGCGAAAAAGGATGCAAGTCACAAGAGAAAGTAGACAGAGTGAGAACCACGGGTAGAGGGAGTGATATTGCTTAACCATTCGGAAGGGCTATGGGAACATCCTTGTGTGCTTGATTGTGTTCATATGTGTTTTTATGCCGGCGCTGTTGCGGGTTCAACAGGAGCAAAGCGTGTCACATTAACTCAGACACGCACAGATAGACCGACTGTCCCATTTAAGTTAGAATGCTTTTAGACTGCTTTCCAAAGAGAATTGCACTGAGTCCAAATTGCTGACCTCCTGCACAGTGCCAGATAAATTCTTGATTCTTATTACTCCGTCATGGCGTCAATGAGTTATTTTTCTCAGGATAGTTGTCGCATAATGTAGGGTGTAAAGGTCAGTAGCGATGGGGCAAGGATCGGTCTTGAGCTTTGTTGTTTGTGTGGTCAGCAGACCACCTTAGGAGTGTTTATCACAAAGAGAGGATAGGAGAGACATGGATGAAATGAAAGCTGCAATGCTGTGCTTCGCTTATTAGAGACAGAGAAAGGTCCGGGGTGGCCGAAATGGTGATGTGGGCACAAAGAAAGGTAGATTGAGATGTTGGAGTGGGGTGGTGAGGAGGATAAAATGTGAGGAGGAGGAGGTGAGGTCATTCAATTCAATAAGGCCATCTTTTTGTTGTAGCCACAAGGAAAAATACAGTTAGCCTTAATTGTTTCAGGCAAACAAGCTAAATAAAGTTAAGGACATTGAAGTGTGATAGTAAATTAGCATGACAGTAGTTCAGCTTTATTTGTGCTTTGATAAGAGGGTCCATTAGGGAAGAAAAGAACAGTCCTTCTGTTTGATGGTAACATTTCTCATCAGTGGGGAAGACGGAGAGGGCAAACAGCCTTCCCCAGCATGTTTCCAGCTCTGAAAGAAATGATAGAGTAAAAAACAGAGACAGAGCGTGGGCCTGTGGCTTTGGCACTGAGCCATCCATAGTTAAAAAGAGATTAATCAGAGTAGGGTCACATTCTCACAGAGAGAGGCTGAGCAGACCAGGGCAGGACCAGGCCAAGCCTTCATCTTTTTTTTTTTAAGCCACAACAAAGGAAACAACACACAGAAATATTTCATTTCAAGTTTTACCTCCTATGAAGTAAATATTTGTGGCATATTTCCTATAAATTTATCAAACTTCTGCTCTACAAAAAGAGACATGGGTCTGTACAATCATGTTTTTGATGTTTGTAAAATTTTCCTTGTAGCATTTTTTCATGATGAAGGACATAAATTACTAAAATTACACTTAAAATTGCATTTTTGAGTATTTCTTATTCTAGTTGCCGTGAATCAGGAGCAGATGAAAAAACGCATTTTGAAAAAGCTTGTAACAGTGACATAGGTGCTAAAGTCCGCAGGCCAGAAGTGGGGCAGAGCGTGTAAGCAAAGGGATGATGGGAAATGAGTGCAGACTTGCTCAGCGCCAGAGGTTCTGTCTACAACTCATATCACATGAACTCCTGCCGCTCTGCAGAAACTATGTCCTAGAAAATGGCACTTTTTTTTGGCTAAAAATTGCATAATTAAAGGAATTTAATGAAAAATGCTGTTTGATATATCAATGAATTAGTCATGTGAAACCATTGTGCCTCTCTTAATTAAAATGGTTATGTTAGGGTTTGGAATCAGAACTAAGGAAAAAATACAAGTGGGAGGAAAAAGGGCAGTGAATGGGAGTGCAGATCTGCTTACATGTTCTCATTTGAAGCTTTAGAGTGCTTCTTAAGTTTCTACAACTTTCATAGGGAGCGCAGGGATCACTGAAATACTGTGTGATATCTTTTGTGAAAGAGGGGGAATGCCAAACTACAACCTTATTCAGACATATTTTATTTACTATTATAATGAGCATGTTTCTCATTGCTAACCCCATATTAGAACTTGTTTGCTCAGACTATACAGAGGGCAAGTATATTTAAAATAAAAGGTCAAACATGACATTTTTTTACAGTTGCATGTTTTTTCATTCTCTATATATTTTGCACTAACAATTTCCTAAACTCTATGCTTTCTCGCCCATACATGCGAGAAAGCTTTTTTGTGTACGTTTTTCTTTACCCGGACACGTGAACAACGTTTACGGATGTTTTGTCCTCAGTCATTTCCTCTTTCTGACATTGACAGGTCTCCCAAGAAAGTTTTGTACAGATACTGAGACTTCCAGCTAAAAATGGGAATTGTAGGTGAAATTGGAAACATGGAGAAGGAGTGATGGGAAATCGGTTTAGAGAAGCAGGAGGAGGGTTACTTCCTGTTTCCTGGTTGAAGGTCAGAGGTTGCTGCTCTGGTATTTGCAGATACCAGATGCCTAAATATTCCATTGAATCTTGGTATTTGATAACTGACCATTTGTTTGGATTTTACAGAATGATAAATGGGTTTGTTATATATTTTGAAGGCAGTATGTGTTTTGAATTTTGGAAAAGAGGAACATTAAGAATATCTCAAAGTTTCCTTCTAGAGAATACTTAACTTTGAGAGAATTTTGTTTTTGAGATGCTCTAGTCAACGTTTTTTTATTTGATTGGATGGTCACATTTGCTGCTTTCCCCAGAAGGCAACTGTAATAATACACCACAATACTTATGAAGTCATTTGTTTTGCAAACGCATCTATCATTACCACCCTGGATTTGATGCTCTCTGCTGTAGTAACACCACACCCACTGCACTGGCTGAGTTCTGCAGTTTCAATGTCTGCCATTGTCCCCTCGTGTCATCTCCCAATGTTGGCCCTACCTTCTTTTTTTTGTTCCTTCTCTTCTATTTCATCAGTTTTTCCTCTTTCTCCAAATAAAATGCTGCTCTTCTCTTGTGAACTTGTGCAACCCGCCCGTTCTTTGTTCTCAACATGCACACACTGTCGCTCACTCTCACATTCACACAGACGAGGAAGGCACTTGCGCCTGGATGCTTTAATCGCTGAATAGGGAAGCAGTGAGGTTGACAATGGTAGTTTGAGCTGACCCATTATTCACAAAAAACACACAGAGGGACAGAGATGCACTTTATGCTGCAAGACAAAAGAATATGCCCAATTTGAATGGGAAAGATGCATATTTCTCATAAACTTAATATAAAATGTATGGCCCTATTTTTATTTTAGTTAGTTGAAGAAAAAAATTGTTTTATGACCAAGTAATCCCAATTTTTCTTCCATGACAAGTCAGAAACTGATGTAGATTATTTTTGATCAAGTAATGATACAGCAACAGAAGTAATGACACACTGAAGGTCACTAAAGTGTAATGTTGAGATGGGCTTTCATTTAGAAAGCTCTGCCTCAGAGCAAAGAGGACATGTGCCGTTTGGTGACAGTGGAACGTTGAGAGCAGCAACTGACAGCAAGAGAAAGGGATGAATGGATGGATGGTCAAGCAGACAGACTGACAGACAAAATACACAGGGATTATCCTATGTGTAATCCTCAGTTTGAGGGTCAGAGTGCTGTGTAAAGAGACAAGGCTGTTCCAAATTTTCACACTGCCAGTGTTTCACTGCATGTGTGGCTAAAGATAAATAAACCGCCATCTGTTTTGCTTTTTTTGGTTATAATTGTCATAGGATGCGTTCCAGTATCTGTAGAAGTATTCTTGGTGCTCTGTCTTGCATCTGCCTTGTCTTTTTTGTGTTTGTACATCCATGACAAATAGGAAGATCACAAAAAGAGCAGCACAGATTAGGATTCAGCACTCTTTACATATGGGGTTATTTAAAAAATGAGTCTCTAAAATGGTCAGAATTTAGTCTATGGAGCAGTACTTCTGGAAAGCTATATGCAGCATTTTGGCTGACCATGTGCAATTCCCAGAATTTGATTAAAAAAAATCAATGTGAATTTTTGTTTTCTATTTTAGCAGCTATCAAAAATGAACAGTGGCATAACAGAGCTGGCGTGCATGAACGCAAACAAATATGATGCAAATTAGATGCTGTAGTAAATCATTGGGATAACATTGTAAAATCTTCAGTAAGCTATTTTTTTAGATTCTAAATTGTGAGATGCAGTCTGAGTGAAATATTTTACAGTATTTGACCTTTACTGTCATTTCTGTGATGATGCAGAAAACATTGGTGGCTTTAATCTGTTGTTTTCATTGGTTACAAATTTTTTTTAACAAAATGCCTTTCTAATACTTTGTACTGAAATTGTACTAGGTCAGACCAAGTAACACATTTGTATGTTACATCTAGCGCTGTCCTTGTGTGAACTGCAGGTTGACACATTAGCAGATGGAGGTTGATGTGAATGTACACCGAACAATGGCCTATTGTCACCTTTAACTGAAAGTGGTATCTTATTCCATGGCATAGTATTTCTGTGTACTCCACCTCAGTTTTTTTTTGACTCATTGTAACACAATTTTTCTCTTATGGACTAGTAAACTTTTCAGCTCACTAGGAGAAACTGAGATGTTAACCTTCAAAGAATGAAGTTTGATTTTATTGTTGTATTTCAAATCATTTTATTTCTTTCAACAATCAACATCTGGCACACAAGTAAAATATTATACATGTTAAAAGTTGAAAACAAAAAAGTTTTTGTTAAAACTCAGTACAATAATCCATTCAGTACTAATAAACATTGACCTATCCATCCATCCATTTTCTTAACCCGTTTTTATCCCTTGTGGGGTTACGGGGTTGCTGGAGCCTAACCCGGCTACTAATGGGAGATGGTGGAGTACACCCTGGACAGGTTGCCAGTCCCTCACAAGGCCACAGTTACACACCCATACACACACACATTCCCAACAAGGGACAATTTAGAGTCAACACTGACTTAATATAGATTAATTTAACAAGGATTTGTGATATGAAGGTTCCCAGATTGAGACATCAAATGGGAAGTGTGAGGAAAGATAGAAGGGATAAGGAGAAAGCAGCTGCTGGCGTTCTGGTTGATTCAACAGGAAATATTTCCTGTAAATCTGATGCTGTTTTTAAATGGGTTTAGACATGGTAATAATCTCTGTTGTTATCTACGCACTCGCCTACTAATCTGTATTTTTGCTGTGGTAATCTCGTCTCCATGGGGATTTATTGTTGTAGGCCATGAATGCCTTCACCATGGAAACCACTTCCGACCCCCATTATATCCCATAGAGTTGGGTGGCTAGGGAAGTATATATGGATTTGTATTAGACTGAAAGTCAACAAATCTCTTTTACTAAGAAAGAAAAAAGGTTCAAGAAAATAGTCACAATTTTTTTTTAATCTCAAGGTTTTTTGGACATTTTTGCCCATCTGCCTGAAAGTTAGATCTCTTGGACTCTTTGACTATGCCAGAATCTGATGACAGCCATGAAACTCAGTCAAGCAGTAATAAAAGAAGTGAAAGAGCTTTTGTATGTCTGTTTACCAAGCAGGTGTGTCAGAATCCTAAATGAATAACCTGGTTAGTACAGGTCTAAAAAGATTTATTCTGACAAGAAAGAGCATTTTGACTTATATGCTGCTGTCACTTGGGTAAAAGCAACATTGCTGTAAGACTTTATTGGGTCGTTGTGCAGCACTTCAGACAACTAAAGTAAATAGGCTCATTTTGATTGGTTGAATCGTAAATTTTGGCTGCTCAGTTGGAATAATTGGAGAATCCGTTCTTTGCGCTTTTGTAATATGATCAAAAGAAGAACGCATTTGCCATCTGTTTTTTTTTTTTTTTTCTTTGAAGTGCTTGGGCAGTTCTATGAGAAGTGGAACCATAGCTACTTAAAGGGGGGTTTAACTGTAATCAGAACATTTCTATATATGGTAAAAGCTTTGCTGCACAAGGTGGTATAAAATATGCAGCAGAGCAAGTAACAGCCTTCTGTTGAGTTGTTCTTGTCTAGTGTGGTCAGTCGAGCTCAGTTACCCTCCAACGTTTGACTGGCAAGTTGTTTTTTTTTTTTAGAATTTCTTTAAAATGTTATATCTATCTGTTGATATTTAGAAACCAAAAGAAAGCTGTAAGAATACACTATCGTTTTAAAACAGTAGAAATTTAGGACTGTAACAAATACTTTACTATTTCACTGTGTGCAGTCAGATGACTGGTTCACATCAGAAAACATAAAGGATGCATGGTTAACGTTCTAATGTAGCTGTTTTAACAGAAAAGTGTGTTTTCATGACATAGCTGGAACAACTGACATTAAAGGACAATTAAAAATCTACCTAAAGACAAACCAAAAAGAGCAAGTTTGTGATATTGACTTCTAAATGACTTCTTCTGGGTTTTCTCTTGTTCACAACTCGTCTATTTCTAGGAGGAGTAGATTCAATCACTATCACCTGTCACTTTGCAGTCTATTGAGATCCTTTGCATTGAACATGCTGCAAAAATATACTTGGGCGAGAAGCATTCAACAATAATAATTTGTTTTCAACCAAGGGCCTGACAATTGGAACCACTATAACTCTGTTAGAAAAGTGAACACCACAGATGCCTTTGTGGCTAAAAGGCCACTCACTAAAGGAGATAATCGGAGAATAGCTAATAGAATAATCCTGTCGTGTTTTTTTTTCTCCCATATACTTAGCTCTAAATTATTGTTCATTGCTGGATGCAATTTGGCAACTTTGTCGTTGTAGCCTTGATCAGTCTTCACATTTCCCTGATTTTAAAAGATGGAAGCTACAACTAAAATCAGCGTACTTGTCCAAGCAGACCATAAGGATAGGATCCTTTCTTGAGGTCCCAATGAATAATTTCTTTGTCTTTAGATTCTCATCTGCCAATCCAAGTCTAAAAATATCCACATTTTAATATTGAAAACAAATCAAGTGTGAAGTATAATCAGATTGAACGTAATCGTCTGTGTAAATCTCCAGATATCTGAGGAGCATCAATGTTTCACCAAATACTCTTTGATTCTAGCCGTTGCACATAATGGTATTTAAGCTTCAGTTGAGGTCACACATGGCAAAAAAAAAGCTAAATTAGATTAGAGAAAATATCCATATGATATTATATTATTATTATTATTATTATATTTTTTTCATTATTAAATTTTAAAATATGCAGAAAGTATTCTTTTGCATTCTAATAGAGTTAGTTTAAAAGTAAAGAGTTAAAAGACTATTGGTTTTGGAATGGAAATTATGGAATGGAAAAATAAAGGGCCTTAATGGAAATATGTCAAACAATACATGAAACTGAGTCATGAACTTGTGAAGTTTAATGCAAACAAATTTTTAAAAAGTTATTTTGAATTCCTATAAATTCATAGCCATCTATTGGTGCTATAAGCTTCCCACCTTTTTTGTGTTGGGAAAATTGTCAAGAAATGTAATCCACAATCATCTTTACTACTAGGTGTGTGTTTTTAGGCTGTTTTGCTTAATTTGTTTCTCTCTTTTACATTTTATCTTCTTTTCTTTGTGATCTACACCATATCAGATTCAACCAAGTCCCTCTCTTCCTCTGTCCCTCCCTTTCTTTTTTGCCCTGTTTTCTCTTAGCTCTAGTCCCTGTGGAAACCAAGCTCTAAAGGAGAGGGTAGATGAGAGAAAATGGCAATGACAGCTTGTAGGACAGCAAGAATTTTGCGGTACTAGATGTGATGATAGAAAGTGTAGAAAGGATGGATTATAGAGTCATACTGTCTGAAAGGGTTTAGCAGTAAGAAAACAGAGGGCAAAGGAAAAGTTAGAGGACGTGAAAAGGAAGTACAATTAAAAGGGGAGCAAGAGAAACAACAACAGGTAATAGTTAATAATTTTATTTAACTGCTTATTCACCCATTTGGTTGTTGCAAAGGGAAGAAATCAGGTGTAACAGCAGAGGAATGTGCAGTTTTCTTGTTTACTAGAGTACAAGTAGTAAATGTTGCTGCAGTAAATTGTTAATCAGTGCCAAACAACAATATAAAAAAGTTAATTTTTTATCTCAAGCAACATGTTTTTGTGTATCAAATGTCCTGCAACTTACAACAATGTCTTGAAATACTTGTATTAGCTTTGACTCCAAGATAATGATCATTATTTAAAAGGAAGTTTGGGTTCAGTTGACTGACGCTATTAAAATGTGGTTTGTTCTTACTTGGTAGCTGGCTCTTCTGTCAATACATCTATTTGTTTATGTAAAAGACTAAAATCCTGATAGGTAGAAAAATGTTTTGTCATGTAGTTGTCATGTACTGTGGGAAGAAGTGAGAGAGGTGGGGGTTTGGTATAGATAATGCAAGTGGTCAACGGTGGGAATTGCAAAGAGGCCTGGGAAGAGAAGTGAGATGGGTGTGGAGATCTGCTAAAAGAAGAAAAAGAGGCTCTCTGGGTTAAAGCGAAGAAGAGAAATGGAGAGACAGGAGATGAAAAAAGGAAGAAGAGCTGGTGAGTTGAAGTGGTTAGAGCTCCAGAACAGAACAAGGTTTCTGGTGTTTGACAGTTGTAGGGAAGAAGGGCCGGTTTGATGCAAGCTTAAGCCGCCGTAACGGAGCTCAACTCGCATGCCAGCTCGCACAAACACTCCAGGCTAGTCCAATGAAGAAACACAGCATATCCTACAAAAATAACAACTGCTCCTTATAATTCAATCTGTTGAAGTTTCTACATAAGGGTTGGCTGTACAAAAGAATTAGTTATGACTTCAGTGTAATTCCTAATGCCCTTAAATCAGTAAACAATGTTTGTATGATATCCGCATGTGCAAAATCACATTTTCCTGCTTTCCAAGCCCCATGTGACACTAACTATGCTTGTAATTATAACTTAAATGTACATATATTATGCTATTTGTTAAAAATGGGATGAATGAGTTGTTGATAAAGACAAAATATGACATTGTCATTAGTATTTGGTACCACTCTGGTGTGAGTCATTGATGTCAAAGAACCCTGCAAATTTTAACAACTTACCTAATGACATTTTTCAGACATGCACACCTCTGAATATAGTCATTAAGACCCCTTAAAATATTTTTGTTTGTATTTAACATGTTATTGTAGCATAACGAAAATTAAGATCAAAACTGTGCTTTTGAGTATTTTGTTATTCAATTTTTTGTGAATTAGGAGCAGACAAAAAAATGCAGCTGAAAAAGTTTGTAGTTATGCAAACTGCACTCAACAGGCCTCAAGCTCCCTGCTCTGCTCCATTCTGATGGAGAAAAAATAAATCCATTATTGTATTTGTGGCGACTGCGGTGCAGCGGGGAGGGTTGACCTCTGATTAGAATATTGCAAGTTCAACTCCCGCTTTGAGGGGCTGCACGGTGGCGCAGTGGTTAGCGCTCCTGCCTCACAGCAAGAAGGTTCCCGGTTCAAGTCCTGGCTGGGGGACCTTTCTGTGTGGAGTTTGCATGTTCTCCCCGTGCATGCGTGGGTTTTCTCCGGGTACTCTGGCTTCCTCCCACCGTCCAAAAACATGCTTCATAGATTAATTGGTTACTGTAAATTGTCCCTAGGTGTGCATGTGAGTGTGCATGGGTGTGTGATTGTGGCCCCTGCGACAGACTGGCGACCAGTCCAGGGGTGTACCCTGCCTTCGCCCATGAGTAGCCGGGTTAGGCTCCGGCAACCCCGTGACCCCGAAAGGGATAAAGCGGATTGGAAAATGAATGAATGAATGAATGAACTCCCGCTTTGCCCACCCCTGTGTCAAAGTGTCCTTGGACAAGACACTGAACCCCACATTGCCTCTGGTGGAAGGTTAGTGCCAGTGTTCGGCAGCAGAGCTGCCATCAGTGTATGAATGTGTGTGTGGATGGGTAAATGGGACCATGAATGTAAAATGCTTTGGGCCTTCAAGGAAGGTAGAAAAGTGCTATACAAGTATACATCATTTACCATTTGTTTTCCTTGTCTGAGCTGGCATCTGGTATAAAACTGCAGCTGGATATCACCAAAATTGCTCACCATTTTTGTTGCACTGGTAATGTTAGTTTGAGGTTGTGAGAGGCTGTAAGATTTCCTGAGCGAGTGTGAGAAGGTTTACTCACTGCCAGCAGTACCACATACAACTCAGAGATGAATTTCTGCTTAACATCTGCTGCTTTGCAGAAAACGGCAGCAGAATCATAATAAAAGACCACTGGCAGCACTTTTGCAAAAGATCGAAAGATGATTGGAGTGGAACTTGAAGTTTTGTCTTTCTGGGCAATTTAACTTTATTACTCCAGATGCTAAAGATATTGTCAAATACATCATTTTTTCCTTTATCTTTAGGTTGGCATTTTCTCCTCTCCTCACTGATTTTGACATCCATTTGCTTCTCACTCACTCATGAAGTGCTTGGAAACTTAAGTCTGTTACTGTTAAGATGGTTTTTGCTGTGATCAGCTTTATCTGTTATGAGTGATCTGTGAAATTGCTGGTATTGTTGCCTCTTTAATAACACCTCCATGGACACCTCTTTCCATCCATCTTTCCTCCTCCCCACCCAGCTTCATTAGTCGGTCATGCGTAACCTGTTCTATTTCTGTTATACACACACACACACACACCCACACACACACCACTGCAGCACTTTTGATGTTCATCCGTGCCCTCTATTATTGAAGGTGGCGGGGCAGAAAGAGGGAAAGTTGAAGAGCTGTTAGGATGGTCAAAAAGTAAAACTGCAGATGCAGTAATGAACAGCCAAGTCCAAAGGATACAAGAAAAGGAAGGGATCGTTTTGTAGCTAATTAAAGGAAAGTTTCTAATCTAGCTGTGTGATTCATTTCTATCCTGAATCCTGCAGCTGCTCTGGGGGAAAACAGACCACAACATACTGTGCCTGCAGATTAGTAGGGAGATTTCCAAATTTTTCTCTCGGCTTTCTCTTGAGGCTGATGTCACGGTCGTGTTGTGTTATCAGTAAATTAGTGTCACGTTGGATGAAAAGGACTTTCGCTGTGATGCGGTGTGTGAGGACAGGGCTGCCAGAGATATTTGGGTTGAAGAGTGTATGTGTGCTGACCACAGCTGCAGGGTGAAACTAGTGACTCAGATAATAAAAAGTAGTTTGTCCTGTTTCCCAGTTTGTGTATGTTTGTGTAAGTGCTTGTAGCCAGCTGTTGAGCTGCTGGCCTCATTAAAACTTTCTTTTTTGGTCCAAAGACTTTCTAAAGTAATGACCTTTCGACATGATATTCTGTCTCTTCTTCTCACCATTTGCTTCAGATGGTCTTTAATGATTTAGCAAAAATCTGCCAAAGTGTTTAAGTGCAAAATAAAACTCTTTAATGTTCATCATCATTTTTAATAATCGCAGGATGCTATTTTAATAAAATGTTTTAGCTTCAAAATTTTTATGTTTAATTAAAACATCAAAACAAAAATATTAAATTAAAATATGATTTATTATCTTGTAACTGTATCTTGCCTCCATCACTCTTTCTTGAAGGCTGATTTGTCACCATGACAACAGAAGCAAGCTCTGAGACAGAGGTGAAGAACGCAGAGGAGTCTGCTGGCCAGCCAGACCAATCAGTGAAGGCAACGCCAGAAACCCAGGAAGTATTGAACACTGAGGGAGATGATAAAGAAAAAGGGAAGGTGAAGGAAAAAGAGGGTAAAGAAGGCAAAGGAATTTCTCGATACCTGCCAACATGGCTTAAGAAACAGAAGTCTTTAAGTCAGGTACCTTTTATTCATTCCTAGTTTTTTAACATATATTTATAAAGATCCCATGAAGCATTAATGTACTCCTGAGGAGTTTGAAATGTATTATATACTATTTTCTAACAAATGAAGACCTCACCAACAAAGGAGACTCCACCCACTGAAGAACACACCATCAAGGTGACAGAGGGAGAGGAGGTCTCTGCCCCAGAAGTGAACGGTCACGCAGAAGAAGCAGAAGAGAAGGAGGAAATAAAGTCGGAACCAGTGAAGGAAAAAGAAGTGGAATCTAATTCCAGCGGGAGTGCAGACACTGAGGTAATTCTAGCACATAGCATTCACATTACAGCGCGCATTCAGACAACTCATTGAATTGTTGTTGTAGTTTCAACTATAGCTTTAGACCACAATGTATGTTTACACATCTACCCTCACCAATTTCTGTTTCTGTGCTTGGATACCGCTTTAATTTCTCCTTTAAATAGTTTCCCAATAGAAGATGACAAATTAACCAATAAGAAAAAAGATGGTGAAAAGGGGATGGGGCGTACCTTAAAACACTTGATTCTGATGTGGGGGGATGCAAGAATTTTGTTTTACATTTTGTTTACAAAATGTTTACCATTCTGGAGTTGCACATGGTGAGAGGCAGCGGGCTGGGGTGGGCTTACTCGTGAGCCCCCAGCTTAGCCCCCAAGTGTTGGAGTTCACCCCGGTGGATGAGAGAGTTGTGTCCCTCCGCCTTCGGGGGGGGGACAGGTCTCTGACTGTGGTTTCGGCTTATGGACCGAACAGCAGTTCGGAGTACCCAGCTTTCTTGGTGTCTCCCGGAGGGGTACTGGAAAGCACCCCAACGGGGGACTCCATTGTCCACCTGGGTGACTTTAATGCCCACGTGGGCAACGACAATAGCACCTGGAGGGGTGTGATTGGAAGGAATGGCTTCCCTGATCTGAACCCGAGCGGTGTTTTGTTGTTGGACTTCTGTGCTCGTTATAGTTTGTCCATAACAAACACCATGTTTGAGCACAAGGGTGTCCATCAATACACGTGGCATCAGGACACCCTTGGCAGGAGATCGATGATCAACTTTGTAGTCGTTTCAGGCGACCTTCGGCCATGTGTCTTGGACACTCTGTTAAAGAGAGGGGCAGAGCTGTCCACTGATCATTACCAGGTGGTGAGTTGGATTTGTTGGTGGGGAAGGAGGCTGGAAAGACTTGGCAGACCCAAACGTACTGTAAGGGTCTGCTGGGAACGTCTGGCTGAGCTCTCTGTCAGGCAAGTCTTTAACTCCCACATCCGGGAGAGCTTCAAACAGGTACCGAGGGAGGCAGTACCACTGGACTGGCAGACAGGGGTGGTGATTCCCCTTTTTCAAGAAGGGGGATCGGAGGGGTGTTCCAACTACCAGGGAATCACACTCCTCAGCCTCCCTGGGAAAGTCTATGCCAGGGTACTGGAGAGGAGAGTCCGGCCGATAGTCCAACCTCAGATTCAAGAACAACAATGCGGTTTCCGTCCTGGTCGTGGAACTGTGGATCAGCTCTACACCCTGTCTAGGGTGCTGGAGGGTTTGTGGGAGTTCACTCATCTTGTCCACGTGTTTTGTGGATTTGGAGAAGGCGTTCGACCATGTGCCCAGTGGTGTCCTGTGGAGGGTACTTTGGGAGTATGGGGTCCGGGGAGCCTCACTCAGGGCTGTCTGGTCTCTGTATTACCAGAGCAGGAGCATGGTCCGCATAGCTGACAGTAAGTCAGACCTGTTCCCAGTGCATGTTGGACTCCGGCACGGCTGCCCTTTTTCACTGGTTCTGTTCATAGTCTTTATGGACAGAATTTCTAGGTGCAGCCAGGGTCCGGAGAGGGTCTAGTTTGGGAACCACAGGATTTCCTCTCTGCTCTTTGCAGATGATGTTGTCCTGTTGGCTTCATCGAGCCAGGACCTCCAGCATGCATTGGAACAGTTTGCAGCCGAGTGTGAAGTGGCTGGGATGAGGGTCAGCACCACTAAGTCTGAGGCCTTGGTTCTCGACCGGAGAAAGGTGGTTTGTCCTCTTTGGATGGGTGGAGTGCTCCTTCCCCAGGTGGAGGAGTTTAAGTATCTTGGGGTCTTGTTCACAAGTGAGGGAAGATCAGAGCGTGAGATCGACAGGCGGATTGATGCTGCGTCCACCGTCATGCGGTCGCTGTATTGGTCCGTCGTGGTGAAGAGAGAGCTAAGCCAGAAAGCAAGGCTCTCAATTTACCGGTCGATCTACGCCCCAATAGTCACCTATGGTCATGAGCTCTGGGTCATGACCGAAAGAACGAGGTCCCGGATCCAAGCGGCTGAAATGAGCTTCCTCCGTAGGCTGGGCGCTCACTTAGTGAGAAGCTCGGTCACCCGGGAGGAGCTCGGAGTAGAACCGCTGCTCCTCCACATCCAGAGGAGCCAGTTGAGGTGGCTCTGGCATGTGGTTCAGATGCCCCCTGGACGCCTCCCTAGGGAGGTGTTCCGGGCATGTCCCACTGGGCGGAGGCCCCGGGGAAGACCTGGGACACGCTAGAGAGACTATGTCTCTCGGCTGGCCTGGGAATGACTCGGGGTCCCCCCATAGGAGCTGGAGGAAGTGGCCGGAAAGAGGGAAGTCTGGCCACCTTTACTTAGACTGCTGCCCCCGCGACCCGGTCCTGGATAACCGGAAGAAAATGGATGGATCGATGGATTTTGTTTACAACAGTTATGAGTAGTTTGAATGAACACAAATTTGATCCAAGAAAAGTTAAGTTATTGTTGAATAAATGCATCAGAGAATTTAGAAGATGAACAGAAATAAAAGATAATACTGCATAGCAACTTCACTTATGGTTACTCATTTGGTTACTCTCTCGTGTACATGCGCACTCATGAAGTCATTAATTCAGCTATTTTATTGTGTCATAGACACCCACCCTTTGACATCAACTCTTAAATAATCAAAAAAGAGCTTGTTTTTCAGTCTGGGATGGAACATTACACAAGAAAACTGGAAGAGGCAAAAGCCTGATCATTTTTGTTCTGGTTTGGTCAAACAATTGGGATTTCCTCCTTTAGAAATAAACAGAAAACTCATGTTCTTGCTTTAGCGAACACCTGTTTAACAAAATATCTCCCATTCTTCTTGCAGCCAGCCAAGGACGAGAAGGTGGAAGAGAGCGTGCAGACAACTCCAGAGGAAAAGAAGGAGACAATAAAGGAAGAAAAAGTAGCAGAAGAGAGGAAAGAGCAAGAACAAGAAACCCAGGCAGAGGCCGACGTGCAGGAAAGGGACGACCAGACCTCCATTTTCCAGTCTCCACTTCAACTTGTGAGGAAGCCCAAGATGAAGGTGGTGGTGTGTCATGTCACCCTTATGGATGGGACTGACTTCACCTGTGAGGTGGAGGTAAGATTACAGCAAGAAGTTTTTATCTTAAAGTTTAAAAATGTTTGATATAGTGTGATGTCACTACCATTGGTTACATGATGTAACTGCAGATTGGATGTATAGTCATGTGTCATCTGTCTCAAAGGGACTTGCTCTCATTGTGAGGGTGTAGTTTAGGGGATAAAAGCAGGGCACGCTGCAGGGGCTTGTCTGCTGACTTCAACTTGTGGATCCACACAAGCACACACCCATCAAGCAGATTAGAGTGGTCTCACCAGATTAGATTTCTGCATCTGTTAGTCCCCAACAGGCACATCCCCCAGAGCCCCTACCCTCCTAGAAATCTTTAGATGTAATATTTTACATTATTGTTTTAACTATTCCCAATTTGCTTGTATTCAATGGAAATTAGTCGAATGTGCATGTCTGCAGGAGATATTTATTAATTGATCTTTTTGATGTTAAGGAACGCTCCACAGAGCGCAGCAGTTTTTGGTTAGTAGCTTGACAGTGGCAAACCTGCAAGTCTGCAGGATGCCAACGCCCAACGACGTGCTGTCTGGGAGTCTACGGTCATTTGAGTAGCTGCTTTGTGTCACAACAGATAATGCTGATCCTGCAACTCCGTGCTATTGTCCTGTAATGCGCACACGCACTCTGACAAGCGTGTCCGTCCATCCCTGCCTCCACACACTGGCATAGTTAACATTGCGAGAGGGAGAGATACACAATACAGTCCAGAGATTAAATTTTAGGTTTTTTCCTATAAGTCTCAAACACACAAACAATATCCCACATACATAGAAACCTACTTTTATTCTGTCTTCATTCTTTCATCATCTGTTGTTTCTACTGGCACTAACTATATCTTGTTTAATAATGGAATTGAAATGTTACTGTGGTTTGAATGAAACAGCAGGTGAACATTTGCTGACTGTCTTGCAGATTACCGTTGTTACATGCGCCCCCCCCCCAAACACACACACTCCCTTACCATTTGGTTTTGGCAGGATTCCAGCCTCGTGTCACTTAATGTTTTTTTTTTTTCCTACTAGATTTCAGTTTTTACTTTTCCTTTTAGTTGTATCTGATATACTTTGAACATGTGTTTTGTTTTAGAAGACTGTCAGGTACTTTGACTCTTTTGAAATGATCACAAAATGCTTTCTTAAAGACCCACATTGATAAAATTTTTTTTTTTTTTTTAAGTTTTTAACATGTTCTTGTGCCATCTGTCTAATGATAGAGGAATAATTAAAAATTAAAATGTCATGTCTGAGTATTTCTTTATTCTAGTCGTTGTAAATCAGGAACAGATGGAAAAAAATCTTTTTTAAAAATTGAATTTGAATTGAATTTGTGACGTAGAAAATACTCTGGGTAGTCCTCAACATCCCTGCTCTGGCGTCTCAGCAAATGGGAGGGGAAGAGGGGCGGGGTTACTCTGCATAAACATTCCCGCCCACAACTCAGAAAGGAATTTCTAATGAACTACTGCCGCTTTGTAGAAACTTTGTTCTAGAAAGCAACACAGTTTTATTATTTTTTTACATTTTGGCAAAATCATAATTTAAAGACCACTTGGAACACTTTTAAAATAGATCAAAATATGATCAGAGTGGGACTTTAAGCTCGACAGCACATTTTCTGTGAATCTACATTTACACATCTTTGTTCATTGAGTATCAATTGCTGGCAACACTAATCATTTTGCTGAGAGATGAGACAATTTTTTTCTTAACTCAGTTCTGTGCTCTGCGTGTCATTACAAAAAAATAAACAAAAGCTGTAGCTTTTGTTTTGAAATTACGAGGTGCTTCACTCTTGTTTTAATCTTAAACTTGGACCCACATTGACCTTTTAATCACTAAACTTGCATTAAGAATTTCTGGCAGTTTTACAAGTACATAATTGCTTCTGGCTATCATCACTGTAAATAGTAGGTAGCATATACTTGTAAAGCGCTTTTCTATCTAGCCCATAGAAAAAAATAAAAAATGTAAAAAATCCCAAACTTGCACTAACCAGTAACCATCAGAGGCAACATGGGATTCAGAGTCTTGCCCAAGGACACTTCGACACATTGACAGGCAAGGTAGAAACTGAACCTGCGACCCTGCGATCAGATGTTGACGTCTCTACCTATACAGCATTTCGTTAGTAGTAGTAGCATAGAAGTAGTAGTTGTAGTGGTGGTGATGTGGGTCTTATATAGCACATTATATGGAGATTCAGTCTTTTTTTACCATTTTTTTTAAAATGTACAATTCTTTTATATAGTAGTTTTTCCAATTTTCTCCTAACCTTGATAATCACCATCTCAGGCACAATGTGATGAAATAGAGCAGCTATAAATGTTAACAATTTTATTTTAACACAGCCAAAGTGTTGTAATTGCAAATAAAAAGACAGTTCTGAATCTAAAAATTGCAAGAAATCCGCTCTAATAAAATGAAAAACCAACTGAAAAGTTGTAATACAGTAAGAAATGAGTCGGGCCATGGGAGAAAGAATATCTACACTTTGATCTGCAACAGTTTTGAAAAAGGGAAACAGAACAGGAGAGAGAGTTTTTCATATGCAACACTTTATTTGAATTTTATTCTGACGTTCTTGGGAACATTGCAAGATTTATTTACTATAGTTGCAAGAATGTTTTGACTATAAATGGGTTAAAAATGACAAAAAAACTGAAAGTTGCCAACTTACTGACAACTGTAGGGGTATTGTACAATCCCAGTTAACAAGGGAATGATTCAAGTGCAAAAATGTGATCAGAATCAGTTTTTTAAAGTTTTATTTTGTTTTCTATGTTCTGGTAACTGTACATATTGACTAAGTTCATTCCAAATGTTGCATTCTCACATTTTCTGGCTGTTGGCCAACACTTTGGATGTGGCGTCTGTGACTGAAAGAAAGTAAAATGCCACAGATGTTTTCGGCGGTTCAGGCACAAAAAGAAAAATGCTGTCTTTCACAACTCTGTGTCTGCCACGCTCACTGCACTGACTGTAAGCCCATCTATGTAGCCTTTTCCCAGAGGGTGTACTGACTCACTTAAAAAGAATGAGAATTATATAATTACATTACTCTTTACAATTCTTTCACTCCTTCTCACCCTCTCACTCCTGACCTTCTCACTCTAAAAGGTGCTGTTGTGTGTTTGCATTCATCCAAGCATGCGTGGATGAGTTCTCAATGCAATGGCCAGAGCTGAATCCAGAGGATTTTTGGGCCAAAACTTGCATTTTAGATGGAATTTGTGGTCCAGAGAGAGAGGGGCTATGGGATGGAGCACAGTACAATGAGACCGACCCATCTGAAATAAAGTTGTTTTTTTTTTGTTTGTTTGTTTTTTAACAGGAGGTCAATAGGTACTGATTAAACCTTTTCAACCTAATTGAGTGATGATATCAAGTTCTTCTGTTTTTATTTATTTTATCATTAAACTATCATGCATCCTGTATTTAGCTGCATAGAAAAATGTGTTGGTGTGGTGTTTTTTTTTTAACTTCAAAATAAAAAATGTTCATTAGGTGTTTGTTTCTTTCAGAAACGGGCAAAGGGTCAGTACTTGTTCTTCAAAGTGTGTGAACACCTCAATCTTCTGGAAAAGGACTACTTTGGCCTGACATACAAGGACACCCATGATGAAAAAGTATGTTTGCACTGACAGAAATACAAGAAATTACATTAATTTAGCTATTTATCTCCTCGTTTATTTATTTAAAATTTGGTGTGTGATGTTGCTGTTGAATATTGTTTATGGTTGTTCTATAAATTACTGTGCAGATAAAAACAAATAAGTTATTGTATAATAGTTATTATTTAGTATTGATAATACATAACTCTTCATGAATTTCCCATTTGCGTAAACAACATTTCATCCCATATGTCAACTGCACTCTTGTCTTTGTTTCTTTGCACCTTTAGTGTTGGCTCGATCCAATGAAGGAGATTAAAAGGCAAATCCGGAGTAAGTTTTTTTTTGCTTCAAAATTAAAAGCTCTCCTTTTATTTATGGGAATTTAGAACTCAAAGAAAACAAAACCAGAATTAGATTATTAACACTGAAAAAGTATATATTTTTTTAGTAATTTGAAAGTAGTAGGGTAGTAGTAGTAGTAGTAGTAGTAGTAGTAGTAGTAGTAGTAGTAGTAGTAGTAGTAGTGTTTTGGAAGTATGCTGAGGTTTTGTTTATTATAATAACTCTTGTAAATGTATAAATAGGAAGCCAGGTATTTTAACTTCTGTTTGTCCTACCCCTACCCTCATTGTAAGAAGTTCCCCTCAGAAAAGGCTTTAATTATTTTTTATAAAAATCCCCACAACAAAAACAGAACTAAACAATTGGACCTTCAACTTGTTAAAACTCTTTCATTTTCTCCCATTTTTACATTAAAACTGAGACAGAGTGTTGTTCATAGATGTCATTTTTGTTTATTCAGATGCAACTGTTTTTATAGTCCTATAATTTTTGGTTTTTATTTGCCATCTTTTTTTAATGCAAAATTTCCTTTAAGAGGTTTTTAGGAAAATAACTCACAACTCTTACCAACATTCATGACAGTTACAATGGGTTTTCTTCCCTTTGCTGTTTATATCCTGCTCCTCCTGTTTACACTATAAGTCAAACAAGCTTTAACACGGTATAAAACCTTCCAGAACTTATAATTTAGACTCCAAAAAAACATTATATGGCCATATGTGAGGGAGTAATGCTTGGGTGTGTAAGGAATGTGTATTTTATGCTTTTGTGTAAGTGTAATGTGCGGTTTTTTTTAAATTACTGTTAATATTATTATTTCTTGGCCATGTCACAGTGTGCTCTAGGAGTTTAGAAATAACTGCTGCACATCCTCTATGAAAGTTTACGGAGTGAGAGAAATGGCTCTGCTTGGCCTGTTGTTTATTTGAGTGTCTGCACACTCCCTGAAGATGTTTGTGTACACAGAACCACACTAATAACGGGTTTGACGGGGTTCTGTCTGCAGCCTGCAGTCAGCTATTAAATTTTATCTCTGAACTCAGCCGACAATTAAACATTTTTAATTGAAAACTCGTACCGGATCGCTTCAATTATGTTTAGGGGAGAGCTGTAGTTTGGAACTTATTAAACACAAGTTTTTTAGGTTTTCTGTGCTGTTTGGATCAGAGTTTTGAAATGAAAAAAAGGATATCTGTGGTTTTGGGCTGTAACATTTTAGCATTTGAGAATTTAATGTGCAGCCTCATTTACAAAGCCAAGCTTTTAAAAATTAATGTTTAGTTCTAGAAATGAACTTTTATTTTGGGGCAAACATTTAAAAATGATTTTTGAATAGACTTGAATAAGATTAGAGTATAACATACAGAAAGCTTGTTTATGCTTAAATACCAGAATGACAAAGTTAGGATAGAGAGATAATTGAGTCAAAGGAAAGCAGGAATGACCCCTCGGCCACAATAAAAAGAAGTTTTCCACATCGTGGAGAAAGTAATGGCAGGAAGGAATGCTGTAAATATCATAAATGCTGATAAACAGATGTTAACCTGCATGCATGAGCTGTCACATCAGGAAAAAGAGGAAAACTGGAAAGAAAGGCAAGAAAAGAGAAGAACCATCACTTCAAGTTGTTGCAAAACCCATCAGTTTTAACTGAATAGCAAAAAACTGATTATAATTTGAAACATGTAAAAAATAAGTTTTCTAAAGATTTTGACAAATGACAAAGAAGTAGTACCACTGTTTGAATTGGGTTTTGGTAAAAAAAAAAAAAAAAAAAAAAAAAACACATTTACTTGATTGTGCATATCAGATCAGAAAGATGTTTTCCTCCTAAAGAATATTTCTACTCATGTGGTTTTAGTCTTGTTGGGGGGTGGGGTGGCACATCCATGAAATGTACCAGTTACCAGATCTTATTTGTGTTCTAACCTTCTTAAAGTCCCACTCCAATCATCTTTTGAGTTATTTTCAAGGTGGTTTTCCCAGTGGTCTTTTAATCATGAGTATGCCATTTTTGCCTAAATCCAAAAACCAGTGTCGTTTTCTAAGACGCAGTTTCAGAAAGCAGCAATAGTTCATTAAAAATTTACTTCTGATTTGTGAGCGGGTCTTGGGATGGAGCAACCCCGCCCACCTCCCTCTTATCTATTTGGAGAGCTCGGGGCAGGGAGCTTGTGGTGCGCCCAGTGTATTTTCTACTTCACAAAAAAGTTCTTTTTCAAACAGATTTTTTTTTTTGTCTGCTCTTGATTGACAATTTAAATGAAGAAATACTTAAAAAGGTTATTTTGAGCTTCAATTTCTTTATATATGTTCTCCATTATCATAAAAATGCTACAGGAGCATGTTAAAAACCCCAAAAAGATGATTCTCATCAGAGTGAGTTTTTTAAAAACTCATAACCATCAATTTGTCCTCTTGTTCTAACTTTTTCAGTGTGTATCATTCTTAAATCGATTTTCTTTTTCCTCCAGGTAACAATTGGCAGTTTTCTTTCAACGTCAAGTTCTACCCTCCAGACCCCTCGCTGCTCACTGAAGACATTACGAGGTAAACACGCACATGTACATGAACTGAACATTACGTCTTTTTATGGCCGTTTCAGGCTGGTGAAATATGCAGCTGCGTCTGCAGCTTTGACAGGCCATTCTTGCACTTATCCTTTTTCTTTATAGCCTTTTCCACATAATTCTTCCAGTGGAGGTTGGCATCTATTAGTTAACATCCCAATTAGTCCCTGGTAACTGCAGTTTTAGACAGGTTCATCACGGGAGCAAAGTTGACTTTGACCCTTACGCAGAAAGTGCCAACAGTTGCCAAGATAGTATTATTATTATTATTTTTACCAACAAATAAATTAAGCATGCTTATTTGCATTGTATTACTTTTCACTTAAATTTAGAAAAATATTAATTTTATTTTACCAATAAGCAAGGTGCTAAGCCATATTGTCTTCTTGTCTTGCATGAGATAAACTTTGGTGTTGTTCTGTAAACTCTCTTGTCCTTTTACTTTACTATGACATGTTTGTCATCTTTAGAATGAATTCAAAACATATTTAGTTAAAAGTTTTCTGTTTATGCACTTAGAAAAAATGTTAAATAAATATACATCTTTACAACAACCTAAAGGTTTCCTAAATAAATCTTCTGTTAGAGGGTAAACTTTGCGTCAGCGTTCTGTTTATGATCTTTTAAAAATGTAATTTAAGTCTTAAACAAAATCTGACCAAAATGTCTCTTTTTTTAAAAAAATTCAAAACAATTTGACAGCTTCATCAGTGTAGCTTTGATGCTGCATCAAATCATGGACATTCTCTACTGCTTTTGGGCGATGTATCGACCTACTTCATAAGGAGCTTTGAAGCGGACCGCCTGTCCAAAGTCAACATTTTTTGTAGCAAGAATAAATCAGTGCATAGACTGTAAAATGTTTACAAATCCTTTTAGCCGCAGGACAGTTCATGACTTAAACATGCAAATGTATATGTTATGTAACAGAATTTGGATGTGTCGTGGGGCAGATTAGGCCCATGTTTATCCCGAATGCACAGAAATTCAAAACACAAAGAAAAATGCAAAACAGACTTATTCCTAATGCAAACATTTCATCTGCACTGGCAGACTGTAAAAGTGGTGTGTTATTGTTTAAGCCTTTTTCATGAATACTGGAGCCCCCATTGCTCTATTAAAACGGCTCTTGTTTCCCTTCAGATACCTCTTGTGTCTGCAGCTTCGTGACGACGTGGCATCCGGACGTCTGCCTTGTTCATTTGTCACTCATGCTCTGCTGGGATCATACACGCTGCAGGTACTGCATAAAATTTACTGATCTCAGCTCTATTAACTTATAAAATAAAATGTTCTGTATATTTTATATGTAAGAAGATTTATTTTTTCTAACTTTGGGTTGTTTTGGATTTTGTTAACTGGTTATTGTGTTAATGCTTTACAGGCAGAGTTTGGAGACTATGAACCTGACCAGCCCCGCCCTCTGGACTTCATCAGTCAGCAGACTTTTGCACCCAATCAGAACAAAGAGATGGAAGAGAAGATTCTGGAGCTTCACAAGTCCCACAAGTCAGAAAAAAACATGATTTTGTCATAAGAATTCCTCTGATTTGTGTTGAGTAAGGTCTGAATAGGGATGCACAGTAATGAGTTTTGTCATTTGTAGTTATAATTTCAATCATGTTTTGGCTGCATTGAAATGATAAATGCACCTTTTGTTGTGGTTTTATTTTACTCAAACTAAAACAAAAACCAGCTGTATGTTTAAACTTTTTGATCCTATTGAAATCTGGAAACCATAACTGATTGGATTTGCCATTAAATCCAGTCTGGGTTTTTGGCGCTTGGTAACAGTTTTTGTATGAGTAGATGAACCAGATAAAGTAAATTATCTGAAATGGGATTAGTGAGGCACAGTTTAGCTCCCTAAAATAGTAATTGAACTGGTGATTTGGCTCGTAAAGACATAAACTGACAACACAGCTGACTGTAACAGGCATGCTCTTGCAGTCACAACATTAAGCCATTCTAAAAGACTAAATCAGTGAGATGCATGAACAGAAAATTCCATTTTTGCCAAAATGATAGTTGCTTTTTTATGTAATCATCTTCTGATACTGATAATGTGTCAATATTGTTGTGCATCTCTACCTAAAAGTTCCTACCGTAGCTCAGGTGGAGTCAAAACTGTTTGTTTCGTGACAGTTGTTTGAATAACTTCTTACCTTTCTTTGTTCATAGGGGAATGACACCAGCACAGGCTGACATCCAGTTTTTAGAAAATGCCAAGAAGCTGTCCATGTATGGAGTGGACCTGCACCGCGCTAAGGTACGAATGAATGAACTCCTGCTTCCTCCTTTTTCTCCTCATCTCAATTGTTGTTGACATCTGAGGATTAGCGCAGCTTCTTTGATGTGGGGAAAGTATGCCGGTGTGTCTGTGTGTTTGTGTCCCTTTAACAGAGTGCGTCAGCTGTACAAACATTTAGGGGAGGCCGTTGCTATGGGAACGGCCACTCTCTCACTGGGATAGCAGGTCATCAGCAGACCGTGTGCATGTTTCCATTTCTGTTTGAGTACATTCTTGTGTCTCTGTGCAAAACAGAGGAAATGGCTAAATGTTCACGAGAGAAATGGATTCTACCAAAAAAAAGGGAAAGTATGACAAAAAAAGTAAGTGGTTAGAGGGTGGGATATAGTTAGGAGAAGAAGGGAATTGGTGCTTGGAGGAGAAAAAAAAGACATTGTGAGACCACTAAAAACACTTGTCTTTAATTATCACAGTGCATAGCTTTTAACTGCATCCTGCATGGTGATGTGAGTAAATGAATTTTAAAAGCACGCCAACTTTATTCTTCTACATAAGGAGAACTGCATCAATTCAAAGATGCAGCAATTCCAAAGCTTACGCCTTAGTCACAACTACCCTTATGAATGGATACAGGCTGTCTGTAGGTGAAAAATAAGAAAACCTATTCAGGGGGTCCACATAAATATCAAGATCATAGACCGTTAGGGTGAAAATGTTTATGCACGTTTTGTCTACAAGCATGCTGCGAGAGACAGATCGTAGCAAACACTTAAGCAGCACGTGAAGGCAAGTAAAGGTGAAGTACGTGAGAAGCAAGCGTGCACCTAAAGTGTTGTTTACGTGAGGCTGCGCTCCTTGTGTGCAACCTGACTTTTAAAAATTAGGAATATATATGATCAGTTTAGTTTGTTTGGACATCATAGGGGATGTTTTGCATTTGCTTCAATCAGTAAGTGACCAGTACTTGCACCTGACTAACCACTTTAGTGTCGCGTAAGGGCATCGTACGTCAGCATCACCCGTACATCAAAAGTGTGCGCAACTTGCATTGGCCTTGCAAATATTTGACGATACACTTGCCAAATACATAGGAATTTCATTTTCATTTGATGTTCAACAAAAGATCAACAGAAGTCTTCAAAGTTCAGCACTGAACTTTACCTACAGTGATCAAACTGTTTTCTATATTACCCAAAAAATAAAGTATTGTTGAGCAAAAAGCAAAATAAAATAGAAGACGCGCTGAAACTACCTGTAACACCTCCAGCGTTGATGTTCCTGCTCATGAGGACTGAATCAATATGCAAAGACTTGCTGTTTACTCAGAACTGTTAAGCTTTTAGGCTGATAAAAATCTGTCCATAAATAGACACTTACCAAAAGCACTCAGAAATATGTTAGCTGATGAAACACACGGACAAAACTATGATGTGTGCATGCTCCCATAAAACTGTCCATTATCTGCATTTTGCTTTTTCCATTCGTTGAACAGATTTTTCCTCTGATCAATCGCAGCCATAATCAATACAGCCTTGACAATACCAGATAGCTTTGGATTTGAAAGCACTGTTAGTGAGTTTCTCTTTTTGCTAACTGTGTTACAGTTAAATTCAATGTCTTTTCTGTGGTAATCGACTCTCCGCTGACTACTTAAAAAATCAATTGATGTGCAATCTGATTAAGTGGGGGCAAATTGGTGCCATATGTGAATATTTACCATTTTAAAAATGTCTTTCATGCATGTATGCTTATAATTTTGCAGGATTCAGAGGGTGTGGACATCATGTTGGGTGTATGTGCCAATGGACTCTTGGTCTACAAAGACAGACTGCGCATAAATCGTTTTGCCTGGCCTAAAATACTCAAGATTTCTTACAAAAGGAACAACTTCTACATCAAGATCCGACCAGGCGAGGTTTGTTGACGCGTTTTTAACTCATTAAAAGCAGTAACGTGTGAGTTTCAAAGTCAAAAGTGGTGTCAACAAAAATCTGGGTGTGGTTGCTGCCTTTTAGACGGAGCAGTTCGAAAGTACGGTGGGATTCAAACTCCAGAATCATCGCTCTGCCAAAAGGTTGTGGAAGGTCTGCGTGGAGAACCACAGCTTCTTCAGGTAGAAAAACACAAGCATTTTGTTGTAGAGCACACTAATACAGAAACAATACATTTTGGAGCAACCCCGCCCCCTTTCTCCTCTCCGTTGCTGAGAGCTCAGACCAGAGAGCTTTCAGCCTGCCCAGCGTATTTTCTATGTAACAAATACATTCTTATTCAAACAGCATTTTTGTCTGCTCCTGATTCACAAAGATTTGAATTAAGACATATTCAGAAATGCAATTTTAATCTTCATTTTTTTAAATACGTTCTCCATCATCAATAAATGCTACCAGAACATGTTAAAAACATTGTCATCAGTGGTTCTTTAAGCAGGGTAACTGCTCCATTGGGTTTCACTTAATACTAATGTCTGATGCTTGAGGCAAATGATAAATAATCCTATGTGTCTATGCTTGCTTTGTCTTTGGCTTTGTGTTAGCACACCTGGACATGTATGTGTCTATGTGACTGGAATGTTAGCTTTAATATCCTCTTCAAGGTAGACTCCTATAGAAACATTTTTTTCATTTCTTACTTGCACAGTAAACATGGTTTTAAAATAGAATAGAATCGCCAATGATTCTGAAGCTTTGTATTCTCTGTGTTTAGGTTAAATGCACCAGAACCTCCAACTAAGGCCCGCTTCCTGACTCTGGGTTCCAAGTTCCGTTACAGCGGGCGAACTCAGGCCCAGACCCGTTTGGCCAGCTCTCTCATAGACCGACCTGCTCCCAGTTTTGAACGCACCTCATCGAAGCGCATCAGTCGCAGTTTGGATGGAGGTAATGCATGCGTGCAACATAGAATAAAACAGGAAGCATTTACGGTGCAACCAACAAAAGGAAAAGTGCATAGCTGAACGTAAACAATGGCTAGGCAGTTGGTGTGTCAGAGATTTCACAGGTTTTTATGTCGGAATCAGTATCTAAAATTTTCACTTTTTAACCAAATACAGGAAATGGCTACAGCATATGTTTCCTGTCATGCTGTTAATGGAGAGAAATAAAAAGAAATGAAAACAAAGAGGGTTTGTGTATCCAAAACAAAGATGTGCTTGATGTTTGCAGGTTTTTTTTATCTATACAAACATGAGTTTCTCTCAAATTAGAAACTGTTTGGCAAAAAACAACCCAGAGAGGTAATATATTTAAGTTTTTTTTTTTCTTTCTTCATTTTGTTTAATAAATCACACTTTATTTTGTTGTATACCCCAGTTTTGTTTGTGACACATTTTTCCACCATCAGGTAGTGACCCCTGCTGGACAGATTTAGTCTACCACAGGCACAAAACTCTTCTGTATTTGAACACTTTTTTTTTTCTTTTTTCAAAAACATTTTTTAAACCAAGTATTTTACACAAAGATAAAAAATTAGACAGGAACTCTTAAGTGAAACTCCAACAAGTAGGTTTAAGTTATTTCCTGCACAGTGTAGCGCTAACAATAGTGAATAACAGCAGTTTTTACAGAAGGTGTTACTGTAAGATCTGAATGAAAAGTTGACTCTTAAAAAAGCATGTGACTTCACTGTAATGTTCTCATTTCTTAGCACCAGTAATTAGCATCACAGAGGCTGGCAGGGATACGACCGAGAATGGACATGACCCCCACCTGGAGCTTCAGTCTGACTCAAAGGTGTGTATAGCTTCTTTAACTATCTAGTGTACACTGGAAAAGAATAAAAAAACTGAAATGTGTTTTAATAAAACCTTGATATGATATAGTAACAACATTTACTGTGTAAATTAAAAATCCGCATATAAAAATAAAATGTGATTTAAAATATTTTTCTGTTTTTTTTACACTGATAATTGTGTTTATTGTATATCTTGCTTTGATTAATGCCCAGTTTTCAACTTCATTCAGCTCTTCAAAACACAGAACATGGACAAAAGTTAAATAAAAAAGCTTTTGGATTTATAAACACCAGTTTCTAACACAATCCTCAACCAAATGTTAAAACAGATTCGACATGCTTTTATCTGTCAATTCTGACACTATGGGATTTTTATTTTTTCTACACATAAGAGGCCCAATACTAGAGGCTTTAATGATCTCTTTTGCATCAAACATAGTACCATTTTAGACAAATCAAATACAAGTTGCAAAAAAAAATAGAATGTTGTAATAGTTTAAGCATTGTGACTCTTACTGGCATATAAGCATTTTTTTTTTACCAGTTATCGCTAAAAAAAAATGCTTGTGCAGCAGTGGAGGAACAGTATAGCTAACCCAGGACAGATGACACATCTGTTTGATGACTGAAGACATGATGTTAAAAAGGAAAAACGGATAGTACTTTGATTTGACTCGTTGGAAGTTTATAATCAAACATTTTACAATGCATTTGAAACTGATACTACATGTTTTTATGTACTTTTAATTGTTTTAAATCTTTACCAAAGATGTGCTGTTTTTACTGTTTCATGTGTATTTAAGTCTTTCCAGGCCTATTTGAGCAGGTTTATTATTTATTACAATTTTTTTGGTGGGATTTTTGCTGTAAAGTGCTTCAGAAATAAAGTTAATTTATCTATTTAAAATATTGCCAACAGCCGGTAAGATCAGTCACTCGGGTCACGCTAGAATAGAAGAATAAAAGGCAGTAAGTAGTGAAGAAAGGATTTTTATAATGGTAGCAGTTAGAGAAAGTCCAAATTTTTTTTTTATTCTTACCCAGTCACATTTTGCTGTACCAGTATATAGTCTGGTCTCAATTCTCTAGCTTTTGTGCTCTACTTTGAGTTTGTCCAGGCCATAGGAGTAAGCTCTGAGTATTCTTTAGCGCATGATCCCTGCCCAGCCTTCTTTTCCTCACCTCCACCTTTCCCTCATCGTTTTCCAGCACTTTTTGGATTGTCTGTCACTGGTGATCCCGTGTTGACACTTTTACTGCAGACAGCTGTTCCCACTGTATTCTGCACTAAGCTGTACCCTGCTACGCTCACTTTTAAGCTAAACTGCAGTGTTTGTTCACTGACTAATCTTTTTGTCTTTTTCCCTCTCTCTTTTTTCCTTCACACACACTCCTTTTGATTTGCTTTTCGCACATTCCTCCTGCATGGTGTCATGTTTTGTTTTCCTCTCATGGAATGAATAATTGCAAATGGCTTCACTTGATTTTGTCATGGCTCAATTCTGTGTGTGCTTGGTGGGTATCCTCTTTCTGTCCCTCTTTTTTGTTTCCTCCTTTTCCCCTTTTTGTTCCATAACCTCCTGTCTTTTTTTTCCACCTTCACGTCTCACCCACCAGTCTATTTTCATGTTCCCTCTTTCCTTCTCCTCCTCATCATCTCTTTCATCTATCCCCCCTTCCCTCGACTCCATCTCCGAGTTTGACCGCGGGCTTTCAGACATCTCTGAAGATGACGATCGTATTGACGGCGCAGAAACGCCTCGCGTGTTGTGGACCCTTCCCTCCAACACTCTCTCCTTTTTCTCAGATCAGCAGCTGGCTGATCTTGGACACCTCGCTCAGAGTCCTTCATCCCCCCACCCAGCCACCTCTTCTAACACCGACCTTCAGAAATTTGAGGAGGGCTGCAAAGTTGAAACCAGAAAAACAGCTGCAAATTGGCAGGGGTGGCTCTGTCTGAAGGGTGTGGTTAAATGTGCTTCTTTTATCTTGTCTTTTCTCAGTGTTTTGGGAAGGAACAAAAGCAGGTGTCTGCCCACAATGCTTTATTCAGGATTACCCAAGAAACTGATCATTCTGTCTCCTACTTTGTGGCAGCAGCTGTGGAGACCAGCTGCAACACTTTCTAGAATGTCAGGGACCAAATATATGTTTTTAAACATGGGTACTTCTAAATTACGTCACATTTTTAGGTGTTTTGCTTCAAAGTGGACCCATTTTGTTGGTTTTCTGACCAAGTATTTTACTCCAGCATTTACTAAATTCTTTGCTGCTCTTCCTTCCCTCTTAACACAACTTAATTTACCCACAGTTTCATCGACTCGCTCAGCCATCTCCTCCTTTGTTTCCCTCTCTTCTCTCTCTATTACATCTCGTGCCTCTCTTCCTTCTCTGACTGCGTTTTCCCGTTCTAAACTCACTGCATCTCTGCAACGCTTTCTTCTCAACCCCTCCCCTCTCTGCCTACCCTGCCTCCTAGTGCTCTTCCTCCTCGCTGTGATGCTGACAGCAAGCCAGTCTCTAGTCTTAGCCCTGATTTTAGCCACACCCCTCGGTCTGACTCTGTGTTATTTCGAGAACGCCATGTCCAGTAAAAGAAAAGCATTACTGCCAGTGATGCAGGCTGATGGCCAGTCTGACAAGCATGGAGGCTCACTTTTAACCCCTCCTCACATCAGGCACCCTGCAGATGCAACCTGGATGCAGGAGATATGTGACCCTGCAGCATAAATCAACACTCACCCAATTTAGCCTTTTTTTTAAATTAACGTAATTCACTTTTTCACCTGTGATATATTTATACCTCCCTTCTTTTGTGTTAGCAGAATAAAGAACAGAAAGATATTTAGATTTTCAGAGGAAGATAAGTAATATAGAATTAGAAAAATGCTGTATTGTTGAAATGTGCAAAGTATATTTAAAATGTAAGAATATGTTTTATTAGTAATGCATCTCACTGTTTTTAGAAGGCAGGTTTAAGTTTGAGGTTTAAGATGTATAATAGCTCACTAAATTGGGTAGAAATAAGTAATGTGTAGACATGCTGATTCTTTTGATCTGACTTTCATCTGCTCTCTTCATGCAAAGTTGTGCAACAAAGATTAGCGTTACATTGACACTTACAGTTAACACCAGAGGTTGACAATGCTGATGTTTCAAGAAATAGCATAATAACTCTATTAAGCAAATAGATAAAGTTTATAGTTTCACAAGGAAAGAGTATTCTGCATAAATATGCAGAATTGTTTTTTGTTTTTTTGTGTTTTTTGCAGAAAGTGTCATGGTGTTCCTCTAAATTCTATAGAAAAATCTGGTTTCAACTATTGCAACCCCATCAAATACATGGTAGTTTAATGGTATTGCATTTGTACATTTTTATTCATAAAATTCAGGGATAAAATCATATTTTTAAGCATTTATGTAACATATTTAAGGAATGTTCTACCAAGTTAAGTTTACACCAGAGAAAATCTAATCTTATAGAAATAATATTTCACCTAAATTCCCCTGACAGAGATCTAGATGTTTTGTTGTTTTTGATATGGTCTGTTGTTTTATTAAATCAGAGCTGTACATAAAAAGTAATTTTTTTAAAATCAGAAATGTGTGTTCAAGCCTGAAAAAGTTTCATAATAGGATCTGATTCTCCACCATCTTAACTTAAGTGGCTAAAGGCGACATGATTGACGCAGCTTCCCAACACTAAAGTTACTGGAGAGGAACCTTTCCCTTATCCATGTCATTGTTCTCTTTCTTCATTCCTCTACCCTTTCATTTTGACTTCCATCACCATGACTACCACTTTCAAGGTCAAAGAGGTGGACTTGAGCCCTGTTAAAGTGGAATCCATGCCCTCCCAGGTTTGTGGGGCCTGTCCTTACCCAGCATGCTTTACAGATTAAAGTTACTTCAATGTTGGAGGATTGTAGCTGACTTGCTAAGGTTTGCAGTAAATAGTTTAATGGTTTCAGCATCTTCTTATTTTATAGTGGAACTTTTTCCAAGGATCTGTGTTGTTCTCCAACTGTGTGGATTTTAATCTGGCTATTACAGTAGTGTAGTTGCTCCTCAAGGATCTGGCATATTAAAGATGATCGTCTATTGCTGCTCTGTCAATCATCTTCATTGCTTGTATTTGTTGGTTTGAGGGTTCAAGCTGCCCTAATATGATCAAATGAAGCTCATTTGAAATAATAGAGTAGGAAAAAGATTATTTACTCAAAGGAACAGACTGAAGAATACTTTCATTTGTATTAAAGCACTGATAGTAACAGGGGTGCTCTTCAGGGCATGTTCTTCCAGAATTTACATTTATTTATAGGGTTTAAAGCTTTTTCGTAATTGCAGTTCTTGTCTGTTGATTCATGCTCAAGGTTTATTTGGGTTTATGTGCATGCCTGTTGTGGTGCATTGAATGCTCAAGTGTATGAATGTGTTGACATGGCTACAAACTATAAACATTTTCTTTTCTGAGGAATCATTACCCAAAGTGCAGTTTGTGCTCGTACCCATCTCTCTGTCCTCATTAGTTGGGGACATGTATGTTCACAAATCTTTATTGGGAAGTCTTTATTTCATGAGTCTATTTTTGCATTTGTGTGATGGTTTTAATTTCATAACTTGTCTTTATTTTTGTTGTATGTCTGCCTTCCAGAGCCAATTGAGAGTGCATGGGGACAATATTTATGTGAGGCACAGTAATTTAATGTTGGAGGTTTGTACTGGCGCCGTCTGATGGTTGAAGTTAAACGTTTCTTACTCCGATACCATCAGAACTACCAGCTCGTCTGTACTGTACTGTTCAGACTGCTGCCCTCTCGCACTCTCAGGTTCTGCGTGCATGACTCTGTTCTTCTGTTGTATGCTTATTGATGAGTTTATTTTTTAATGAAGTGAAGTGTTCCTTTGCTTGATTTTCAAAAAGCAGCTGTTCCCATTCAAATGCACTCAAAAAATGCAATTTAGAATTTATCCAACGGCTTTTAAGTTGAATAAAGTTCCACTCCGATCATCTTTTAATCTATTTTTAAATTGTTCCCAGTTGTCTTTGAATTATGATTATGCCGATTTTGCCAAAAAAAGACAGTTTCTGCAGAGTGGCAGAAGTTCATTCATTCATTCATTCATTCATCTTCCAATCCGCTTTATCCCTTTCGGGGTCACGGGGTTGCCGGAGCCTAACCCGGCTACTCATGGGCGAAGGCAGGGTACACCCCTGGACTGGTCGCCAGTCTGTCGCAGGGGCCACAATCACACACCCACACACACTCACATTCACACCTAGAGACAATTTAGAGTAACCAATTAACCTATGAAGCATGTTTTTGGACAGTGGGAGGAAGCCGGAGTACCCGGAGAAAACCCACGCATGCACGGGGAGAACATGCAAACTCCACACAGAAAGGTCCCCCAGCCAGGACTTGAACCGGGAACCTTCTTGCTGTGAGGCAGGAGCGCTAACCACTGCGCCACCGTGCAGCCCCGTGGCAGAAGTTCATTAGTAATTCACCTCTGACTTGTAGGTGGGAATGTTGGCACGGAGCAACCTCGCCCCCCTTTCATGTCACTCATAAATAACTGAACCTGCTGGCTTACAGCCCCACACAACCCCAAACTAACATTAGTGGTGCAATATAAAAATGGCGAGGAATATCTGAGTTTTCCAGTCATACAGTTTGGACTTTAAATGGGGTCTATAAATGTCAATTTCTGTCAAAACTTTATCCACTCTGTCTGCACTTTTTCCAACTTTCCAGAACCACAAACAGCAGGAGCACTGAAAAAGGTGTTGAACAGACATAGATGATAACCTAGTAAACACCACCTATTTGTGAAGCGATCAAACTAGTGTTTATATGAACCAATACAACACTAGAGCCACTTTGCATGACCTTAGTCTGTATTTTATAAAACTAATGAAAAGACGAGCGCTATTACGTGAAGAGAGTTTTATATAGTGCTCGAATCGATCAAATTGAAGTGATGTGACAAAAGTGGTTACAATGTTCTGTGCAAGGTGGTAGTAATACTAACACTGAAGTTAAAGGCCACATTTTAACTTAGACTGAACACTTTTACCAGAGAAAAGCTTTAAAACTGTTCAGTTTCAAACTTTCACTTGGACAAGAACCCCAGTTCGAACATTCGCAATGGCTGCTTTGTGAAAATGAATGTTTATGTGTTGGTCTGTGCATGCTCTGTGCATTATGAAAGCTGATATGTGGTTATTTTTATCCTCTTTTCTTTTGGGTCAAACTATTTGATTATTTCCAGGCAGCTGTATCTAATTTGACTAACCCAGCCTTCCTAACCCACATAAGGAGCTGCGTTTGACTTTTTTTTGGCGATTGGCTGTCACTTTTCTAAGAGGTGTGGTTTGGTTGTATAACATACTAAAACACTTGTCTGTGCAATGTGGAGCTGATGGGGAGATTGTTTGCATTAAGCTGTCAGATTTACTTTACCAATGAGTATTGTTACGTTTTTAAAGGGTTAAGTTTACTATTAAATCAACTCGCTTAGAGATTTACCTTTATTTTGTTGTTGTTGTTTTGGACCATTGCATATCTAAACATAATAAATAAAGAAAAACCCACTTGTCTTTGAAACAATACAAGCACTGACAGGAATATATCTAAAGCTAAAAAGAAGAAGAACAAGACTAGAGTTGATGGGATGTGAATGCATAAGACATGACAATCGGCTCCATGTTGTGCAGTCTGCCTGCAGTTTCTGACCTCATTCAAGGTGGAAAATCCTCAACAAGATGGAGGGAGCTGTTTCACTGAAGCCTGTTTGGAACCATACATGCAATACATGTATGGTTCCAAACAGCACAGAATTTAAATCACAAGAAATACAAATGAATGCAGCTTTTCTTTTACCTTGAAAAAGGCTTTTGTGAAGCACTGCCTCCATCCTGTTTCCCTCCAGATTGACAGGCTGATGTTTATTTGAAGAATGCCCTCCCTCCTCAACCTTCTCTCCTTTTTTGTGCCCCTCCCCTCTCCCTGCTCCATTTCATTTTTCTCTTTTTTTATTGTTTCATTTTCCATCATTTTTATTTGCCTCCATTTTCTCCTTGATTGTTGTTTTAATCTGTAACTTTTTTTGTTTCTTTGCATCTGTCCTTCCCTAATTCTTCCTCCTCATCTATCCCTCCTGTCTTCCTCACCACATCATACTTCTTTTCCAATTCCTTCTTTCATTCTACTTGCTCCCTTACCCAATCCCACTTCCTTCTTTTCCCTATTCTTCCCCACCTACCCAATTAGGACCATGATAAGACCCAAGAAGAGGTTCTGAAACACCAAGCTAGCGTTAGCCAGCTCAAACGCTCCTTTATGGAGGCCCCACCTCCCTCTCCTCCTCAGCCCAGCCAATGGGAGAAACGTCTCACCTCCTCTCCTGCTTCAACGATACGCATTCAGCAGCAACAAGTGGTACGTCTGCCTGGATGTTTTTCAGTCCACAAGACACAATAGCTGGTGTTTTGTCGAATGGAATGAAGAGAATTTAAGCAGTTTAATACTGAAATAATAATCAATTAAAACGGTTTTCTTCACAGGAAAAATAAGACATCTCTGCATATGCTTAATTTACACCAGTTGTTTTAAAGCTTTTTTGTCTTTTAAGGTTTTATGCTTTTTTTCTTTATTTGATGGAAGCAAAGTTATCTGCATGTTATTTTTTTTAAACATAAAAAAGCAGTAACATCTTAAGGTTAAATGAACATATACTTGAATTACAATAAAACAAAAAGTTTCTTGAAAAAAATCCAATTGAATTAACCAAAAAAATAGGCCTTTCTTTTTCTCAAATTTTAGATTATACATTTGATAGAAGATATTTGTTAATCTTAAAAAGGATTCATGTTTGTTTTCTGGAGAGGAAAAAAAATTCTCAGTGCAAGAGAACTTTATCAGATCAGGAAGCTCTGTGGTTGAATTAATTTGTCTATTTTTCACTCCTCTTGATAACACTCAGAGTGCAGGTCTCTGTTTTTCACAATGTTAACTGTGTTGTTCCTGTGTTTAATCGGTCCTCTCCTTTGTTTTTCCCTTCCTCGCTTTTGTGTCGTTTCTACTCTGTGTGCATCTGTGTGTGCGACTCTGTAGAGTCTGGAAGAGGAGATAGTCTCTGTGCTTCTCAGCAGACACGCTGGCCTTTCAGCTTCGGTGGCTTCCTGCAGTATCCCTGACCTGACACTAGATGCTGTTGTAACCACAGGCTCTGCTGCTACTTCTGAGCCACTTGAACCTCTTCTTTCTACACCTCCTACATTCTCTTCCACTGAGGTGCCTCAGCTGCTGCTGAACATTTGGGAATCAGTTTGCTTGTATTTCCAAATCCCTTTCTTCATGTCAGCATTGTGGTATTCTGCTCTAAATCCATCAGCTTGAAAGTGAACTATTTTCAATGCTTTGGGAAATGAAAGATGCTTCCCAAATGTTTCCCATAATGCCTGCTGCAAATGATGCATGAGAGGTGTTTATATTATGATTTTTTGCATCCTAAGTAACTTGTTCATGTGCAGTTCATGTACTAACAGCTGGCATGAGGTTTACGGGATCATGTTTGATCACTGAATTATGTATGAAATGAAAGCAGAAAGAACTGCAGGAGCACTTCTCTCCAAATCCTTAAATGCAAACCAAATGGGGAATCATGTAATGTGCTCGCCCTGTGCCATTACAATAGAGCTTTTAATTAAAATGGAAAAACACTTTTTAGTGATGTCTCTAAATGGCTCTGCTGACTTCAACGCCGTCTTTTCTTTTGCCTTTTGTGTGGGTGAAGATGAGCTTTTTCTTTTATTGATGGGATATTCTCATCAATCCATGTGTTGTTTCCAACAGCCTCCTTCCATTTTTTTTACCTCTTGCCTGCTGCAGTGACCTCTAACTGTGTGGAAATTGACTTGACGGTGCATGAAAAACACTCCAGCAGGCAGGGGCAGACAAAGGCAACCCCCCCATCCCCATGCTGTGATAACAAGCATCTCCAGTGTTGCTAACTAATACTGATTGTGTTTGTGTTGGTGTGAGACTGTTAACGCCACAGTTACCTCTCCGCCATGCAGGTCAATGTGCCGCACACGGAAACTGCTTCAGCCGATAACGCCGTCTCTGATACCAAAGAGCCTGCAAAGGTGGTGTTAATACCCTTTAATAGCTCCTCCATAACTCCTCCCATCACTTCCTTCACGTCTTCATTTCTCTCAGCTTGATGTTTCATCTTTCTCCTGTTCATTCATTTTGTTCCATTTCTACTCATCATTTCATGTAATTTTGTCACCTGTGAAACTATGATCGCAATGTTGCTTTTTTATTATTAATCTGGTAAAATTTTTGTTCAAAGATCATGTTCTGCTTTTGTTTATCTTTTTTTTTTTTTTTATCCCATGCGTTTGTGTGTGTGGCTTCTTACCATGTCTGTGCACTGTGCATGCATGTGTTTGTGTGCGTGTGTGTGTGTGTGTAGACAACAGAAGTTGAAATCGAAGAAACGGTTGTCATCCAGGAGGTTTCCAAAGCAACCAAAGCTGGCTTTGTGACAGTTACGAGCAACCCTCCTGCTAGCCCGCCTGCGGAGCAGGAAAGCAGCGAGCAGAAAGTGAGAGCTGATGAAGAAGTGGCTGTGATTGAAGAAGTAAACCAGAAAAAACAGGAGAGCGTATCATCCGAGAGCGAGAGTGAGGAAGAGGCAGAGTACCACCCAAATGTTACCACATCTATCTCTAACACACAAATACCTGAGGAGAAGGAAGAGGAGGAAGAGCCGGAGGGAGAGGTGGAGAAGCTGGAGCCAGAAGTTTTGGCTGCAGATGCACCTTCCCTTCCGGCTGAGGTTAACCAGCCCACAGAGGAAACCTTTCAAGAAGAAGAGCCCAGGAAGGAGACGGAGGAGGTGATGAAGAATGAAGCAGAGGAAAAACAAGATGATCCTGAGACAGAGGAAAGTACAGAAGATCCGATGTTGACACCTGATGAAACTCCAAAGAGTTTTGTCCCACCTGAAGTGGAGGAACAGGAGGAACCTAAAGTGAACGGCGAAGCCTCGGTGGTTGACGCAGAACCCCGGCCGCATGGTATTTGTTGCTCTGAGGTAAAGTCTCCTCTGGTTGGACTGCAGAGCTTTCCTGGGGTCTGGTCCTTCCTCTGAACTGTAGACACTCCTGCCTTTTCCCTGCTGCTTTCCACGATGCCGTTTCCCTTCCTGCTTGTGTACATATTTAAGCCCCATGTACATCCTCACACTCAAATTCATTCAGAGACAACCTGATAAACTCAAACTGTTCAAAAAAGTATTTTATCCCTGGTGTGTTGATGTCTTTCAAATGCTTTAGTTTCAAATCTTCATCCAAACATTTCTTGTTTGTCAACCATCATCACACTTCAAAGCTATTCCCAGTGAGGTGGTGTGTCGCTGCTTTCTCCTTCACATGGTGTTTGTGTGTTATGAAGTTATTGGGGCCTAAGTTGGAAATGCATGATGCTGCTTCTACTTTGCAAGCAAGTTTTTTTTTTTTGCCTGTGTGTGTTTGTGTGCCCTTCTTGTGTGTGGCAGTGATTCTGCGCTTCATATTTATGGGAATCGGCATTGTCAACCACTTTGGAAATGCCACCCACTCATCTAAATGTCATCTTGTTTACATTTCAAAAGCTGTTTTGTTGGCTCAGTCATTTGAGTCCAACTGGTTTGATCAGCTCATGTTTTATGCATGTTTGGGCTGTGTTGCCTTTTTGAGTTTCACGTTGATGCCAAAGAATTTTCTGTAGTTTCAACCTGCAGTAGTTTTTTTTTTTTTTTTCACCCTGCAGCTCATAGATGGACTTTTGCTTTTTCTTGCATGGTGCTGCTCCAGTTTTGGAACTTCTCTGCATGGATTTTGCTGCATGCCATGTTTTTTATAAGGCTCCAGTTGCAACTTCCTGGCACTAAATCACCTCGTTTTGGTTTTTAGAAACTATTATGCTGGGTTTTAAAATAATCAATCAAATGTAATTGACATTTACAAAAAAGCTATTTTTCAAATCCCTGAATTTGTGTAAATTTAAAGTAATATCTTGTATTTTTACTACACAAAAATGCTTTTCTGTTAGTTTTTCTATGTAAAAACTCAAAACTTTTTAATGTAAAGTTCCACTATTTAGGAGGTTAAATCACTTTTATGTCAAAGCAGGTTCTTTAACCAAAAAAGTTTGGTTTTGAATATAAGTTTGAACCAAAGCAATCAATCAATATTTAGTTGTTGAATTGGACAAAGAATCAATTTTCGAACTTGTGAATTAGTTTGGCCCAGTCCTTGTTAGATTAGATTAAAACTTAGTCTATTTAGTCAAATTGAATGCTGTTAAAGGCAATGAGGTGATTTAATGTCAAAGCAACTTAAAGTAGAGGTTTTTGTCTCCAAAATCGTCTCAGATTTTCATATATTAACCATTTTCTTCTTCCTCCTCACTCCCGGCTCTCCTCCCTCCCCAGTTGCCCGTGGTAAAGACAGAAATGGTGACTATATCTGACACGTTTGCAGCCCAGAAAACTGAGATAGCCACAAAAGAAGTGCCCATCGTACACACAGAAACAAAGACCATCACATACGAGGCTGCACAGGTGCGCATTTCAGATCCACAGGAAGCCTTTATCTGTTTCTGCAGGTCTTTTTTTATTGGTTTGTGACCAGTTTGGAAGAATTTAACTGATGTTGGATCCCAAAGTTCTGTCTTTTTACCAGCAGTGCATGGTGCCAGCAGTCCCTCCTGTATATCATCTCTATTACGGAACAATCTTATGATTTATTCTTATTTGTTCATTTTATTTCCTTTGTTCAGTTGGATGGAAATGGTGAGGGAGAACCTGGAGTGTTGATGACTGCTCAGACCATCACCTCTGAGTCTTTGTGTACTACCACAACCACACACATCACCAAGGTAGACAAACATTCAGCTCTGGGTTTTAGAGGAAACCCCTGCCACAAATTTACATCTTAATATTTCATACATTTCTAATAGATTTTTACTTTTGTTAAATTTTGGACAACAGAAGTTCAAAATCTTTTGACAAAACACTTTTCACTCACATTTCTTTAAGAACTTTGATTTGAATCACTATTAGGTTCATTAAGTTTTTTTTAATAACTAAATAGCCTCTGCTGCGTGTCATCAAACATCCTGTTTCCTGCTTTGTTTCAGACTTTAAAGGGTGGTCTTTCAGAGACGAGGATTGAGAAACGCATCGTCATCACCGGAGACTGTGACATTGATCACGACCAGGTTAGTGTTCAGATTCAGTTATAGCAAAAAGACTCTCCAAAAGTCTTTTTGAATAAAGTTTTGATATTTATTCTGCGTCGTTTTTCCCAGTTTGCTCTCTTGAAAAGTAAATAAATAAAAAAACTAATAGGGAATTGGCCTTCTCTAATTTCTGAAATAAGAGGAAAAAAATGAAGAGTCTGGTGACATGTCCATCATGTTGCTCGCAGTCTGAATGACCATTATTTAACTTGCATGTCAAAAAGATCCCCTCACCCTTTCTTTTATTATGCATTGAAATATATACATTTTTTATTCTATAAACACTCATCTGGTTAATTTATTTCACTTTTCAGGTTTTGTACTAAAACCAAACATCAAAATTTAGTTTGTTTTTATTTAAACTTTCTGTTTTTATAATGAGCATATTCTCTTTTCTTTAATACGTATATTTTAAATTCGCCACCCTGGTTTGTTCTGCATTGTTTCAAAATTAGAAACAAAACTCCAGTGATTCCTGCACACGCTCTGATCCGCAAAACTGATGAAATACATTTGAAAACATGTTAAATGTTTTAAACAGATAAGTGAAAACATCCTGTTTATCATATTCTTTTTAAACTTTTCTCATAAACACAGTTTTTTATTGAAAATGCATGCTCCACAAACATAATGTGAACTGAATTCTGTTTATTTCTGCATGAACTTTTTTTTTTTTTTTTTTATTGCTTGGCATATTTGATTTACACAAATTCAGATTTGTGTTGGGCTGGTAAATATTTTGTCCCTGAGTAGAAGCCATTCTACTGAATTTGTCTTGCTGTTTGATTTACTGTTAACAAAAAAAAAAAAAAAGTAAAATGGCACACTAACCGTACATCCAGCATTTGTATCATTTTTCTTTTTTGCTTCTTATTTCAAATTTTTCGGTTAACTCCATCTTCCCCCCTCCCTCCCCTTGTCTGCCTGCCGTGCTCGGTGCTGCCACTCTGTGGTCGCCCCTGGGTACTGCAGGCATTGGCACAGGCCATTAAGGAGGCCAAAGAGCAACATCCTGACATGTCTGTTACCAGAGTGGTGGTTCATAAAGAAACTGAACTGGCAGAGGAAGAAGATTGACTGAACTCAGGTAAAAGTAGTGATGCTTTTTATTGTTGAGACTTGAAGGATTTTATCCAACTAAGGCAAAAAGTGCAAAGCAGAGAAATGAAGCAAATAAGCTTATGGTGTGGATTGGTAGAAGAGTTTTGAATGAAAGTTTGACTGGCGTACAAAGGCAACATCATTAAAGGGAATCCTCACAGCGCCTCTGGCTGTTTTCCCCCTTTTTTTTCCTCCCTAGAGTTGAAAGGCCCATCGTGACTGTTTCATCTTTCGACACTATACAATCGTTGTCACTACAACAACCCAACTTGACTGACAGCAGGGGAGAGGAGGAAGAGCGGACCAAGAAGGGGCGAGTTAGATAGTGGGACAGATGGCCTTCCTCACATGTCTGTGGTGCATTTTAGTCCCTTACTGCAAAATAAAAAATAAAAAAAAGTCTGTGTCTGAGGGAAAATAACAACCACTTTGTTTTTGTTTCCTTTGTGTTATTTTCATTGATTTTGTTTTCAAATGGGAGAAAACTGTTTTTTTATTTTATTTTTTTTCCAAAATATACTAGACAGAACATTCAAATGAGATTAAAGGCTAACAATAATTATTGTTACACTGCAGTGAAATTTAAAGACATGCTTTGGAAGACATAAGAGGGGAAAATGCCTGGGACCTTTAGAGTTAATGTCATTTTTATGCAATTATTTAAAAAATAACCTAATAATTTTCAGCGTCCTTATCATTTTTTAGTAAGTTCATTATGATTTCAAGCATTTTTCACAAAACTTACCACTCACTTATCCTACGAAATCCTCAATATTGTAATAAATAGTCAAACGAAAACCTATAACTTCTAATATCTACACAGATGAGAGGTGTAATTTAAACATTGCAGTAAAAAAATCATCCAGGTTTTTGATTTATTTTTGTTTTTTTATGTTTCTGTGTTACTTTTTTTCTACATTTGTCATTCATCTACATTCCTTGTTTGTGACCAGCTGAACTTTGACACCAATCTACATGAGGGGACTTTGTACATTCACAGTAGATGAGAATGAAAGGATTTTATTGTGGCATTGAGTTTGACATTTTTGAAGTTTTTTTTTTTTTTTTTTTAGGGACTGACATGAATTTAAACTGAAAACGAGCAGACTTTAGCACCGCTGTTTCCTACTCTGAAAGCGGCTTTTCGTTTGATAAACATCCTGTTTCGGCCCCTCCACTGTGTAACTAAACATTCTCAGAGATTGGGAACTGTAAACAAGCAACTGGGAGAAAAGACCTTTAAACTGGAGCATATTGGGAGAGCACCCTTTAAAGTGACTAAGACGAAAAGAGTCTGCCTCAATAGAAATTAGGTTTTAAGTTTTATCCTTCAGAAAACTTGCTTTTGTCTGTAAAATATTAAGAACTACAACTACCAGAGGTACCAAAATGAAAACGACTTGAAAACAGTTCTTATGTAATCTTTCACTAACTGCAGCTTGTTTGTTGTGATAGTATGGCACTGACCACAGCTCAGTTTTTATATCCCACCATCAATGCTTCTTAGAGCCAGTTCTAATCAATTTAGATAATTATGACACAAAAAAACCACGCGTAGATAGGAAGCTGCCACGTTGACTGGTTTAAGAGTATATTGACAAGATAATTCCTACTTGTAAAGTCAATCTTGACATCTGAATTGACCATGGCTGTGTTGTGACTGTTTTACTGCAACCAAATATTCTGCTGCATTGGTTCTGTATGTAACGTTTAGGTGTTCATCTCATTACTGTATCTGTCACTACGTCACATATGACACAAAAATGCAGCTTAAAGGGAAACTTCCTACAAGATTTGCCCAAAAAGCTTAACATGGATTGCATTTTATTCATTTTTTGTTGTTCCTTTAAAAAACCTAAAGCAATTAATTGGAAAAGCAAATGTTTTATTAGCAGAATAAGCTTTCTAACTTCACTTTTCTGGATTAACTTACTGCCTGTTATGTTTGATCCTTTTCAAATGTTCTCACAAAGTCAAAAACTTCTATTTTTATAGGTGAGAAGATACATGATTTCAAAATCCGGATGATTTATAACTTGATTGTTTAAATTTTTCTTAAATGTAGTAAAGGTCAAGGAACTTCTCATTGTGCACGAAAACGTCTATGCAGCTAAATGACATTCAATGAGGAAGCTTTAAAATCAAACAAATAAGGATTCTCAACACCAGGCAGCTTCAAACAAAAATGTATTCAATGCAGCCACATTCATAGATTCCTCTACCTTTTTTTTTTGTTTTGTTACCAAGCTAGTTGTTGGAAGGTAAATGTTGTTTTGACCTCATGCTTATTTTTAATTTTGTAACTGTGTTTTTGAAAATGAAGAATCAGTTTGCAAATCAACATTTCTGCCACGTTTTCTGGTTTCACAGCGTTTGTTCAGGCTTCCCTGCACTCTTAAGCGGTCTGTGGAGTTTTGCGGCTGCTTGGTGGAGTTTTTCCTAAATCGTTTCTGACTACTTACCCTTCATTAGATTAACCCAAGAAAAATATCAGTAAGACGGTTTTTTTCAACGTATCCTTTTATTAAAAAGTTTTACCATGACAACAGTTGATTCAATGCCAGCTTATCTGAGGACTATCAGGGACCTCCAGCTTCAGCAGAATTTTAGAACTGTAAAAACAAAGTTCTAAAGCTTACTGGCTTGTTTTGTTACTTTTAAAGAGAAAGCCGCACAATTTTGTATATTCTATAACGGAAAACAAGAGCTTAAAATGCAGTTTATAAAGAGTTACAGTTTATGAAGTACCAGGTTTGGGAAAAACCCGCCAGCTGCCGCGTTGCTCTTAGTTTGTTAACTGCTAAATTCTGCTTTGATTTTTGTTTAGCAGCTTGAATGTCTTGTTCCTCCACATGCAGCCACTCCTGCTCCCTGTGTAACACTGTTGAAATAAAGGATTGGTATTATCCAAAGTTCCCCCTCTCTCCTTTCTTTTTCATACATTCAAATTCAGAAATTGTTTTACATCCTGATCCCTACTTTTTCTATATTCCAATTTTTGTGTTTGGATTGTAGTCGACATCTGTAGTAAATAATTCCTTTGTTGTCTTTGAGCCCTGTTAACTGTATGAATGAGAACCAAAACTCCTCCTGCGATGTGCACTTTGGTTCACCTGCCTGTGGATGGCATCTTGTTGCCATGGAAACGCAGCGAGCTCAGCCTCAGCTGCGGATGAGAGGAAGAGCAAGATTAGAGAACGGCTGGAAAGAAGCGAGACACTGCACCATCAGGCTGTCCAATATTTTTGTCTCAACAATAAAACCTTCGATTACCCAGGAAGCCTCCTGAGGCAACAAATGGCAAAAGAGCTGGGGTTTTTTTCAGGTTAAACATTCTCAGATTTATTTACGACCTAATAACTTATTTAGGAGATGGGCAAAATCATGGAACTTTAATTTTGTAAACCACACCGTGCTTCTGAGTCTACACTGAATTTCAGCATCATGTTTTGTCATGCAATGATAATTAGATACTGAACTTTGTTTTGCTTAGGGGTCTGCAGATCTAACTTATATGAAGTCTAACTGGAAAAAAAAGTTTTTTAAAGATCCACTCTGATGAAAATAGTATTTTTGGTGTTTTTAACATGTTCTTGTTGCGTTTTTCAGATGATGGAGATCATATAATAAGAACATGAAGCTCAAAAATGGATTTGAGTTTGTTTTTTTTTTAAACCATCATAATTCAGGAGCAGGTGAAACAATGTCGCTTGAAAAAGATCGTGTTTGTTACAAGCTCGACACGCTGCTCCTTTCAGATGCAGACACAGATCCATGAGCGTCTTTATTTTCCTTGTCTGAGCTGGCATCTGACTCAAAACTGTACAGATGGATAGCTCCAATATTGCTTGTCAGTTTTGTTGCTCTGGTAATGCTAAGTTGGGAATGTTAGGGGTTGTAAGCTAGCGAGAGAGTGTAAACGGAGAGCTCTCAGTGCCATCTGTACTGCCCACAACTCAGGAGCAATACATAATTGTAAATAAAAAAGACCACTGGGAATGCTTTTAAAATTTAAAAGATGATTGGAGTGGAATTATAAGCCCAAAGTGTTTTTTTTTAAACAAATACTTTCATTCTTCCTACAATTTTATATTTGCAATTTTTAACTTAATCTAATTGCTTCTCTTACTCGAAATACAGAAATCCTTGAAAACTTCCTCATTTAACTGAGCTAATCAGTTCATTTTACAGGTTTGCAGTATATTTTTTTTCTGCAGAAACTCATACTAGCTTTCAAGGCTGATTTTTTTTTTTTTTTTTTTTTTTTTT
>BSAI01000101.1:14551632-14609261 GCA_036245035.1 Adrianichthys oophorus | reverse complement strand
TTTTTTTTTTTTTTTTTTTTTTTTTTCAATTTTAAATCCAGTTGTCACTTTGCTCTTGTTGAAGAAGTATTGAAAAACCAAAGCAGTGTAGCTTTATTAGTTCAGGGAAGGTCAGAAATGGCATTAAAAGCCTGCAAGGACCACAACATCACAAAGTAAATGCAATGAAATGAGCAGCAGGGAAAAAAAAAAACGTTTGGGAGCAAGATATTCATTATAAGTAAATAATTTCAAAATAACAGGGACAGAAAATGCTGTAGAAGAACATAGAAATACTCAACATTTTTTACTTTGCTATTTATGCCAACAGACTGGTAATGTTCCACAAAAATTGTGAAAATGGACCTCTGGTCTTGGGATGTGAACAACACTGTGTGTGTTTTATGTCATGACAAAGGTTCACCCACCACATCAACGTCGTGATGATGCAGATAAAAGAAAGCCTTTTTTTTTTTTTTCCCAGTTTTTCATGTTTCAGGTAGCTTGCAAAACCTGCAGCTGCTCGCCCAGTCAGCTCAGGTTGAGCACACAAGCCAAAGTAGTGTAACTAACTGTAATTCTTTACAAGCAAGTTTTAATTGGCTTTTACAATCTGACTGCCAAATTTAGAGGCTTTGTTCACAACAACCCAAATAGTTGGTCATCGTTCCAGCCTTTTATATTTAGATTTAAATGGAATCACTTCTGTGTGAAAACCACTAACATGAATTCAGATTGGAATATAGCCATGTAAGAAAGGCTTAAGACGCATAAATCATCATTTTAGTGGTGGTTGAGGGTTGATGTACTTTAAACTGCAATCAAAAGCCATAATAAGACTATTTTAGATTGTTAAGTGCAAATTAAATTTTAGAAAAATAAGGTGTGCTCCTCCAGAAAAGCATTTTCCTTTTAATCAGATTATTTCAAACTGAATAGAACAAAGTGAGTGGCTGGAACAGTCAAGTGTGATTACAGGCTCACCCTGTCTGAGTTTCCAGCTCAGGTAGATGATCAGTTGCAGCAGCAGCAGAGAGACAGACAGGAACAGCAGGACACTGAGCAGACAAACGAATGTGTCCTGCTGCTGGTTTGACAGCAGTGCTGTCTGTCGCAGGAGCAGAGCCAGATCAGCCCAGGGGCCACTCAGTACCTCCATGCTGAATCTACAGGACAACAATCTGACAGTCACTCTCAATATACCAGCTGTCAAACCATAGGCCTAAATTTGCAGCACTGCAGTGACTTTTTCTCATTAAATTTAGCAGTTTTGTTACCCTCCCTTTTTTAAAATTCCTTTTTCAGATTTATATAATTGCTAAAACTCATCAACAACTGATGAATTGATTAAAATCAAATCTTTTGTTTAATTTTCCTAACAAAAGTGACAAACAATTATATACTTAACAAAGAACCACAATATGGTATCCATAAACCCAGTCTTGGGATACAAACTGCAACTTTTTTTTCATAATTTGAGTTAGAATAGTAGTAAAACTGTAGTAAAATTTGACTTCTATTTACATTTTGGTTAAGATGCCATCTTTGGACAACAAAAAAGAATCGGTTTGGGATTAGGAAAGCATCCGTCTGCCTATCAATCAAGTCCTGCTAACATCTGAGCATTTGTTCCTCTTCTGTCATCTCTGTTGATGCAAAAATAGTGAAGAAATGACTATAAACTCACTTTAAACTCCAATTTAGCTAAATGAAGCATGTTTGTTTTAGACTGATTTCCAATCTTTTACATTTTTTTTATGTTTGGCATTTTCTGCATGCAGTTTTATTATTTTAAAAATATACAAAGGAAAAAAAAAAAAGAATCTGCTATTTGGATTATTTTCTGTCATTACAAACTCATCCGAAGTTGCATTGTGCAGCTAAACCGCACACTGCACGCTAAACAGAAAGTACAACATGAGCTACTAACAGAGCAGCCAACTGCATAATCACCACTAACTGATAATAAGCCTCAAGAGAAAGAAAATGGGGAAAAAGAGGATAGGCACCCTAATAACCTCATAGACCTGAGGAATATTCTTTAATATGAATTTAAGAAGACTTACTTTGAAGTAAAGATGTCAAAATAACTTTAAATGACTCCTTTTACGTAAAACAGCTGGAAAATAGCAGTGTTGGTCTTGAAAGTGTTGTTTTTATAAATGTAAAATTGACGTTTGCACCTTACAAGTGCACTTATGTCCTGATTCCAAATTACACAGTTGTTACAGAAACACACTGTCAGGAAAACAAGCAGCTACACACCAATATTTGTCAACACAAGCAGTGAAAATTGAACAGAAATGGTGTGCATGTGCAAAAAACAGGTAAATAACAAATGAGAGCAGCTGTAATATGTACATTTTAAACTTTAAATGTAAGAATCCACTCACAGTTTTCAGGATTTTTACTCTGGTAGCTCCTGACGTGGAAATCTTCAGCAGCCGAAGCAAAGGTCAAGGTTTTCCCTCTGGTGTTTGGGAGGTAAGAAAGGTTATCTTCGAATTCTAAGGAAGTCCAAAGGAAAAGGATCATGCTTTTAGGTGTTTTCTTTTCCTCTTCTTTTGTCTCTTTGGTTTCTGTTTTCTACCATTGCCGAGATACCACTCGACCTGACGATGTGAACTTTGTTCTGTTTCAACGGTCAAACCTTGTGATTAGTAAGAAGATTAGCGCCACTGAAGAGATCAGTGTATGTTTTTGTTCAACATAGGAGTGAATGAGTGTCCCTGATACAAGACGATGAAGAAAGTTTTGCATTTAATGCCTTTAACCATATTTGTAAAATGAATATTTGCACAATATTTTGCACAAAACATTAAATGGAAAAAATAAAATGTAAAAGTAGAGCAAAACCAGTGTTGCAAAAACAGACTGTTGAAAGGATAAGTAATGATTCATCTTCAGTCATCAGATGAAAAGTTAAGTTTCCTTTTGCAGCTCTGGACCACAACATGTTTCAGGGGGGGCAAATTATTTTTCTTGCTTTTAAATTTCTGCTTAAGTCAAGACACTGGTATAAAAAAAGCAGCATGGAATTTTACAAACTTTTATTATTTGGAAGAAAACAGTCATTGAAAGACACATTTTTTTAAATTGTTCAAAATTGAGCACATCATCCACATGAGGCTAAACCAGGATTAAAAGAAGAACATTTTATTTAGACAGAAGCTAGTTAAGTATTTTTACGTGAGTTTTAGCGGTTTAAAGCCATTCTGAAGACACTTTTCATTTATAAATTTAGGGTAGACAAAGTACCAAATGTTGCAGTTCTTCAAATGACCACTAGGGGCTGATTTCAGAAGGTAGCAACTTTCCATTGACTTCCTTGTGAAGTCAAAGTTCACACCAAAAATAACTAATTTAATCTGATTTTGAAAACTTTTTCAAAGTTATTTTTTTATTTTATTTATTTTTTTACTTAGTCAAGCTTTGGTGTCTTTGAAATAAAACAAAAGACTTTTTAAATTTCCAGAGCTACAGGTCTTTCATAACGAGGGGGTTTGTTTTTTGATTGGTGAGTGGACCCATAGGTGGACTCTTTTCTCTTTTTGTTTTACTTGTCTTTTATATGTCTTTTACTTTAACGATTAACATGAAACTAACTCTAACTCTGGTTCTTTAAAATTACTTGACAAAGTGGAAAGTTCATATTTCAGAAATCCTGTTAAAAGCGCCAGAGGTCTTTACTTACTAAACAGAAATCAAGCCTCAGGTGATAAAATCACTGAAGCTGTTTCACTCTGCTTGGTAAGCTGTGCCGAGTAATTAAGTGAAGTCACCACAATGATCAATAAAGTTAATTTGCTGTCTTTTAACTACTTGATAAGAAGGTAGTAGGCTCGTTTTTGAAGAAGACGGTCTCTCTGTGCTTCACCGCCTTTTGGGTGATAAACAAAATTCACTTAAGCATATGAAATATGGTTTTTTTTTTGTTCTTTCTGCTTCAAGTTTGAGGATCTTTTCCGTGTTTGAAGGGAAATAGAGTCAGAAGCTGTCAATTCGAAGTAAAAACAATGAATTCCGTTTATGGTGTTGTGGGTTTCCCTTATAACTGTTTGATGTGTTCATGCTGACACAAAAAAAGTCATGCATTAAAGCAGGCCAAAGATTTGATTGAATACTTGGTTTGTTAGAGAAAGTTTATTAAAAGAGAATGTCTTATTACATTTATTCTGTTCTGTGCAGCTGTAAGTCTGGGAAATTAAGTTAAGACCCCGATGACCCAAAAGAAAACCCTTTTGATGAATATATTTACTCTAGTTTATAGGACAAAATCATTCTTTACAGTGCTACTAAATCTACTTTATGAGGGACTCTTTCAGCTTGCTCTTTCTCATTTTTTTCACTTCAGATTATTCCACTGCTTGTTACTGGGAGAAAATATCCCTTTACAAAAAACAATACAGCAAAAGTAGAAAAAAGCAGTAACATTAACAGCATTTTTGATGATAAATCCCTGCAGATCAGAAGAGAAGCAGACGGAAAGATGTTAAATGAAATTGTGTCGACAGTGATGTGGGGGTTCACCTCAGTTTAAATATGCACAGCAGTATACACTCCAGCTAAGTGCAATTTTGCACGGTTGGGATGGGGGTGTTTATGTGTCGTAAGTGTTTATGAAATGATATTTCAGCAATCTTGCAGGGAGATTAAAACCTCAGCAAACATTGACGCTCACAAGCAGGTCATAGAATAACTGAAAAAAAATACTAAAAACAATTAATGTCAGAAAGAAATAAAAATTTGGCTGCAAAATATTCATATTTATTATAAACTGATTCATATTTTAATCTAAATTGTTTGTAACATTGAAAAACTAATTCTTAGAGCTGGATCAAATCTGATGCCTAAAAACCAACTCGGATAAAAAAATGTGTTTTGGTGCTTTTAACATGTTCCTGTGCAATTGTTCTGATGATAAAGGACATATATAAAGAAAATTAAGCGTAATGTTGCCTTTCTGAGAATTTTTTTATTCAAATTGTTGTGAATCAGGAGCAGAAAATAAAAAGAAGCAAATTGAAGTTATTTGGGACATACAAAATCCGCTGGGTGGGCCACGAGCTCTCTGCTACACTCCGTTCGGATGCATCCACCTGCAGACAAATGGATCCATGTGCGTCTTTGTTTTCCTCATCTGAGCTGGAATCTGGTTCAAAGCTGTACTAGCTCTAATATCACTCGCCATTTTTGTTGCACATTTAATGTTAGGGTGAGGATGTGAGATGCTGTAAACTGCCTTTTAGCTTGTTTATCTAGTCAGTCATTCAAGATGTCATGTTAGCCAAAATGATGAAACTAATGAGCTCACAGAGATGTAGCTTTAAATTCACCAAAATTATTGTTTTTTTAAATGTTACTTCCCTTCATGAACTATAAACTTTGACTTATAGTAACAATATTTTAGTGTAATAGGTTTTGATGTGGAAATAGCTGTTATACATGATTTTGGCAAAGCACACACTTCATTAGCTTTTTAAATTTCTAGTCCATGAAAACCTGAATGTAGACGCATCCCTTTAAGTCCTGCCCTTCGTGTGCATTGTGTTGTGAAAAAAAAAAAATGTTTTAATCGAAGGCTCAGTAATTCATTTACTGCGTTTGAATTTTAGAGCACAAATGGCAACATTTGTGACAAAACAGCAAAATGCTTCCTCTTTTTTTTGTTTCAGTGAATTGTTTAAATTATGATTTTTATCCACTGACAGGTGCACCTGTAGTGTCTGAAAACCAAAGAAATTATGTTTTTATCTTGACCTTTAGCCTTTTTACTGAACAAAATACCTCCTGTAAGGATTTTTATATATTTGGAGTATTACCCTGAGAATAAGTGATCATCTCCCAGCCTTAGGGTTGGTTGTTTGATTTCTGGTTATCCATGTCACAAATATTCATTAAACCTTTTTTCATTTGTTTTACACATCTACTTCTTAGTGTCTTATAGACACTTTAAATTCTATATTTCAAATCAATCTCACTTTTTATGTGAGACCTGATCTTTTTGCAACAAACATTCATGAAAAATATCTCATTAGTCATGAATTTAATCTCAAATTAACACATTCAGGAACAGATGGGGCTGCAGGGAATGGAACAGCTCCTGAAAAGATTCTGAAATAAAACACAAGGCATCACACTTTGGAAAAATCCTTCAAACATCTTGGTCTTTGTTTGTTGGGCTGATTTATATGGAAAGTGTTATCATTGTGCTTGTGCGTGTTAATGTAAGCAATCTTCAAAAAACCCTCTCCAACTTTATCCTTCTCTTTCTTTGCTCTTCCAGTTGTCATAGCAACCTCTTGGCCTTTTTAGCATAAGTTGCATTTGAGGATGGCCAATGACGCTCATTGCCATAGTTACGCAGGGTTTTCTTAGGCAGATCAGCACTTCTGGCCAATGTGTTCATCATTTACTGACAATCAGGGATAAAGAGTTGCTTGAGAAGGCATTCCATACATCTTTTGATTGTTATTGATTCATACTCAGGAGAAGAGGAACAATATAAACCAATTCAAATACCAATACTTGGGATGCTGTTACTTTAAGGGTTATTAGAGGACACCTAGCTTTTGTGAGAAAATGCAAAGAAAAAAGCTTTTGGTTTTAAATAATTTGACTGTTTGCTTGAACAATGCAACATTTGCAGCAATACCCCAAATCATATTAATGTCATTTTTGATTTACAGAACTGCAGTGAGTCTGTAGAATGAATTATCTTCAACGTCAGCAAGCTTATGGATGAATTCCAGATCTCCTCCATGCAAATGCAAAGAAACAAAGAAAGGATGTGTTTATCAGTGAACAATCCTCCAGGTGTTATATCAAATTCAGTGGACTGCAAAAAAATGAGAGAAATTATTTTAGCTCACCAACTTGGTTCTGTTAAGTTTAGCTTTTTCTTAAGATAAAGAAGGCATAAAATCCCTATTTTAATGATCTGACTCAAATTGATCAATACTGTCAAAATCTGTAGTAAAATTAAATAATTGATTGTCTTTTTTTTAATTTTTTTTTTAAATTTTACTTCTACTCCTATTTTACTTCTTTTTATCTCACCTTGATCTTCTTTTTGGAAAAAAATTGTGGTAGGTTTCTACCTCCCTTGTTACTTTCCATTAAAACAAGTTATTAAACCTTTTTTAAAACTTCTTTTAACCCTTTGATTTAATTCTGCTTCATTTTCACATCTGAAACAATCGTTGTTGCTTGGAAGCATACAGATGCTTGAAATTACCCAGAAGTACTTGGGTGACATTTTTCATATAGAGAAACAAAAAGCCACATAATCTAAAAGCTAATAGGATGCTTTCTTAATTATAGATCAGAACAAGATTTGATCACCTTTTATGAAAGGAGAGGAGGTAATTCCATCAATTTAAGATTAGATTAATTTTTCTGTCACAATTCCAATTTGTGCAGCAGAAACGGAGATAAACGAATTAATGTAATATTGTGCAAAAAAAATCTATTTTTATCTAAGGTTGTTATAAATGGCTGGTAAATAGAACACTTTTTTAAATTTCTCCTTTGAAAAGTTCTCGCATAGCAAATTGGTATCAAATATGGTGTTTTGTAAAAGATTGTTCTCTCATAAGTCTTAAAAAGAGGCATTTGCCTTTTTTGCAACCAGATTTCTTGTGCTTAGATAAATTTAATTACCTTTTTAAACATTTCTGCAGTCTTTGAGCTATTTATTTTCATTATGCACTGCTTTTTCACTGTGACATTCCTGACCGAAGCTAAAGGGACAAAATGAGACTGGAAGAAAAGGCTCCATAAGTAAGGCTGGGTTTAAAAAAATAGATGGACATAATTGATCTGCACTTGGAAAATGAAATATTGATTCATACAATTAATTAATCAATTCTCTTTTAAGTGTTATTTCTATTTTAGGCAGTTTTTCTCTCTGTTTTCAATAGAGAAATTCATCATTTAATAATCAAGTTCCATCTTTATTCAGCATCAATTGTAAAAACAGTTATTCATGACCACATAATATTGATTTTAGAAATGAAATTTGACAAATGGGTATTGTTACATCTCCACCACCATAAGATTGTGAAGATGTTCAAACAGAATCATCTAGAAGGACGAAAAGAAAAAAAAACTAACATGCACAGGCGTAACAAAGAAGCAAGGAAGACAAAAAAAAAAGTGAGGCTGGGGCAGCAAAAAAAAAAAAAAAAACATAACTGGTGTCCAAAGATGTGCAAAAGACTCAAAAAACAAAGAGGCCTGAAGAAACACCTTAAAACGAAGTACTGACACAAGGCACAAAATGCACATAAACACCCAAGACAAACCAGGGTAGAAGATGAGGGCAATGCAGGCAGCATGAAGACAGACCTGATGTATTCATATTTTTCTGCAAAAGCTGTGCACCAAAGTATTAATTTGTGCAAAACTGTATCTTTGTGGATACAACTTTGTCTTTATAAATATATTTCCTTTTGACAGCTATAATACTTCATAAGTGATGCCCAGCCCTATCCACATGACCATCAGTCAACTTGGTTGCAAAAAGACATGAAGCCCAAGAGGGAGTTTCAGCAAAAAGATGTGCAGCATCACTACTAAAACGCTGTATTTGCTGTTGGTTCCTGAAGGCTTTTTTTCTGCACATGGTTTGCTTTTGCTTTCTTCAAATTCTTGATTTCTGTTCCAGCTTACAGAAAAAGTGAGCAAATCTAAACAGAACAGATTCCTGGATTCAAAAGAATTCTCGACAGAGAAAAACGTTTCATTCCTCCCAACATTTTCACACTCCAACACAACATGCTGCTCGGTAATGCTCTCTTGATCTTTCTCTTTTTGAGTAATCGAAAAAGCAAATCTCTGAGGTCTGAGAAAGTTAACCAACATTCCAATTTCCCAATAGCTGATCTTATGTAAAGAGGAAGAAGAAGAGTAATCAGAGAGAAGAGAGCTGCTGCAGGGACTAATGGCAAGTCAGAAAAAACAAGAAATGAGAAGGGATGGTGGGTGGAAGTGTGAGACAGCGGGTGAAGGGAAAAAAAGTACTAAAGGCGGAGAGCAAAAAACCTGCAGGATAATCTTTGGCACCAAATCTCCTGTTAGCTTAATGTGTCAGCTTGTCAGTCAGAAGGGTTGAGAGGGAAGCTGACAGAGTGAGTGGAAATGATTAATTTGTAAATGACGCTGTTGTTGGAGAAGGAATGAGTTGACAATTAGGAGACAAAGAGGGGAATGTGGAAAAAGTGCATGAAGAAGATGAGGGGTAAAGAGGCTTTGTGGGAGGATTTTGGAGACAAAGCTGTGATGAAAAAGACCTGAGGGAATGGGAGATGGTGGAGGAGGGGTGATTAATACAGAGGTCAGTTAGAAGTCAAGGGAGTGGAAAGGGGTAAAAGTGCTGCGCTTCAATACTTAATATCAGCGAAGATAATCCTGATTAATAAAAGAAAGGTGAAAAAAAGGAGGAAAAGCTTTGCACCAACTAACTCTCGTTGCTATAGCGACATTTCAGCATCACACTCCACAGGATGGTTACAGAAGAATGGCCTATCGCATTCCTTATTTGATTTGTATCTAAAGCCTGCATCAGTTTGTCTCTACTCTGTTTGCATGTGAGATATGACTGCAGAGGAATTACACGCTTCACGATAAAGTTTCATAATGCAGGTTTCATCTTTTAATCTCCAGTGCCAAGAAAGTGCTGCAACCATGAAGAAAAACAGTAATAAAATGAATGCCAGAAACATTTGAAAAATGACTCAGCAGAGATATGGATCAGCTGTGGGTAAAGCGCAGCATAACAACTGATCCACTCTTCTGTGGAGTCTTCTTCTTCTCATTTAAATAATTCAATCATCCTTCACAGAGAAACCTCTTGGATATGAGGGGAAATGTGTTCAGCTCTAAAAAAAAAGTCCAAATGACCCTTTTTAAGATAAAAAATGTTCTGTTATAGAGCCATCCTTTTCAGAAATGTCTTCCACATTGTTTTTTCATTTTGAAAGTGGAAAGAAAACGTTTTCTGGGCGTTTGTCAGTCAGTGAAGCCTTTGACTGATATGTTATTTTAACAGCCTGGTTTGCAGGTTTGTCTAAAATGTTTTCTTGCTTGTAAAAATTTTTCTCCCTGTTCATGTTGACAAAACAAATCTATTTTAAGCTTCCAATCTAATTTGATTTACAACCAAAACCCTATAACTCTCCACCTTTTCTTCCGAGATGGAAACAACCTTTGACTTTCTTCTTTCCTTATTGTCTCCTTTGAGTCGTTTGCTGTTAGGATGAGTCCCACACCTCACTACAAGCTTTCCATCAATTCTCTGTGACCGTCATCCTTTTTACCACTGCCATGTAGAGATGCAGCCAACTGAGTATTTCTGGAAATGACAGGAATCAAAGTTTGACTAAAAGTTAAACAGTGAGAGTACGGTTTCCTGCTGTGTTTTTGTGCACCTGCTTTGACACACACTCCCTCCGTCTGACAGTTTGTGAGCTGAGTTGTTGTCAGTAATCCAAGTAAAAGTGGTGGCATCCAATTTTTTATTCTGAAATATAAAGGATTAGAAGTTCTTTTTGTTTCTGTTTGTTTTCTCTTGACTCCACCAGCTGAAAGGGGGAACAGTTGGAGTAGATCAGCTGATTAAAGGGCTGTCACTCAGACAGGTGATTGTCAGGAGAAGCTGAACTGCTCCTGACAATAAATGACACACTAAGCACATTTAATTATAAAGAGGCACTATAAAGCTTTTTTATTATTATTTTAATGAAGTTGCATCTATTTCAAAGTTTAAATCCATTTTAAATGGCAAAGTTTCTTTATCTGGTTGTACAATGAGTACAAACAGTTTCTGTTTAGATCCACTTGTTTAAAAGTGTTAAAAGATTAATTTTTAGCATTGGTTGATCTGTGACTCTGTATAAACAAGCATTTTAACATTACAACAACAGACGTGTGTTTTTTTTTTTACCGGCAGCTTGTAACTAAAATATTTCCCAACACAAAAACCTTGCTGTGACATTTGAATGACTAGACACCATCTGTAACAAAACACAGGAACATGAAGTGAAGGAAAAAAGCTTTTACAAACATAATTCTTGTAATATTCTCAAACATTATTTCATATCACAGAACAAAAAGTGGGAAAAGATGGATCATAATTGAATCACCTTTGTTACTGTGGCATTTGGCTGCACATTTATGCACGCCAGCACATAGGCAGGCATGGACAAGGGACCAGCATGATATGGAAATGACCCGAAACAAGAAGACACTCACAAAGAGACATGTGGGTGTGTGTGTTTGTGTGTATATGTGGCACAGAGAGAACGAAGGAGATTAAAAGGATGGTTTAAAAGGTTATCTCATCCCCTGATAATGCTCTCGTACTGAATGGGGTCATTTAACCTCAAACAAAAGCGAGAAGTGGTGGGTATTAGAGATGAGGGGGATGACGTGCTGACAGAAAAAGTAACGAAAAAAAAAAAACAGAAAAAACCTTAAAGTCTCCCAGTCTTCCAACTATTTTTCTATTTTATTTCACATGATTCATGTCTTCTTTCTATTGTATTTTATTGTATTTTATTTCAATAAACTTTGTTTATTCTCTCTACGTGATCACAAGCGGTCTACAACGCTGATATTTCTTGCAGACCACCTCTGTGTCCCATGCAGTTTTGCCCATTTTGAGCCCGCAGACGGCCCGTACTTACTCGAAAGAGCAGTTGTTACAAAGGCTTAAGGTTTTTACCTATTTGGAGCACTGAACAGATTTGATTGTGAAAATTACTGTCAGTCAATAAAAACTGAAGAAGTTTTTTATTGATAATCCTTTTCTGGCACCATAAGATCTTGTTAATCGTACGTAATAAAATGTATTAACATCTAAAGTGAGACCATTGTATACAAAGGCCATATTAATAAACTGCTTACAAGCTTAAAAAATGTAATAACTTTCTTTGTCAACATTATATTGACTGTTTTGCAGCCCCTCATCTAAAGTGTTACCAATGCAACCTCATGAATGAACTTGTTAAAAGATATCTGTGGTAAACACTGGAGCTTGTGAAACAATATTTTGGGAACAAATAAAATGTTTGGCAGATTCATGCTTAGATTTCAGTGGCTCATAATTTAAAGTTCCATGTGGAAACTGTTGCTTGCTATAAATTAGAACTCCTCCCACTACAGGACAGCTTTTATCACTCCTTTCCGTCAGCCCAAATCTAGTCATTTTTCAAGAAGTTTGCTCTTACTGCTGCTTGAAATTTATGTGTAGTTTTTCAGCAGACATGCTTATTGTGTCGTCTCACTGATCAGGGTTTCCTACAAGGGACATTTAATTTATTCACATTTTAATTACAGACATGTTATTTTATAAAAATATTTTTTTGTGATTTGGAGGGTGTGCTGTAGATGAATGTGAATAAATTAAAACAACTATTTGTTGATCTCAAACAGAAAAAAATCAGTCTTTTGACAAAATATTTGTCACTTTTTCTTTCACAAAGGTTCACAGAAAGGACAGATAAACTCAATAAATAATAACTTGACTAAAAGTATATTATTATTATGTTATAAATGGCAAATCTCTATAAGGATGACTCAGAAATACAACTTTTCTGAAGATGTTTTTAATCAACTTACAATACATCATAATTATTGATCAGTCTGGAGCTATTGTCAAAATAGAAATAGTTTTGATAGCCAAACTGTGGACATCTTTTCTTTTTGCACGCGGGTGAACAGATCTACTATTACATATGAGCAATTTCAAAACGAGCAGCTGCCACTCACTCTGTCTTTGTTATTACCTTTCCAGAGCCCCTTCTGCTGACTTTCAGTTCTAAAATGTCTCTACCATGAGAAAAACACACTTAGATGTTGGCAGCACACAGAGTAGCCATTGTCCTATGTGCCTGACAGACCCAGATGATCCTTTTTATTTTTAGCAGAAATGTGCTCAGATGAATAAGTGTTTAGAAAATTGTTTATTCCAGTGCAATGTGCAGAAAGCATTACACTCAGTGCATTTTTTAATTGCACCAAGTCTGCCTGTTACATCTTGCTCTTTGTGTCTGAGTGAGAATGGAACACATAGAAACTGTTCTGTCTCACATTTATCATGTTGATTTATCATGTATAAAAACATTTTTGGAATGTTTTTGATTTAATAAACCAGGATAGAGGTGCTAACACAATTTAAAAAATATATTTGTTTTTGCCATATTTCACATTTTTTCCTGGAATAGTGCTTTGAAACCAGAACAGAGGGGCTAATGCTATAACAAATATTTCTTTTTGCCATATTTTTGAGAAATAACAAAGTAACATTTTTTGTTGGAATGGTGTTTTGAAACAATAAACCAGGATAAAGGAGTTAGCAAAATTAAATTTTTTTTTTTTTTTTTTTTTTTACCATATGGATTAAAATAAGTCTGTGATCCCAAAGCCTAAAGAATAATTTTATAAATGGCCTCACTCTGAAATATAGACACATGCTTGGATCTTAACCCAGGCTTTTAGCCTGCATAAATCTGACCTGTGCTTGCTCAGTTAACAGGACAATGTAAGTCGACTAAAATAGGTCATGCTTCTGCTTAAATGTCAGTCTCTGCCTTTAGTTCACTTTTTCTAGCACACGTGCACACATAAACCAAAAACAGAGATTGTCGCTTTTAAGCTTTGTTAAAGCTGCTTCGTGTATAATTTATGGCTCGGAATGTAACTTCGCCTTTGAGAGCGCGTCTGTAGAGGCAAAAAACACACTCCAAAAAAATAAAAATAAAAACAAAGCACAGTCTTGGCCTGAAAACAAATATTTTCAGGGGGCTGCATCTAAACATAATTACATTCCATTGTTCATTCATCCTGTTTAACTTAGTGGTAACTGAAAAGTTGAGTGTGGTGGTACCAGGTCCATATGCAATAATTCATAGACATTATCGAGGGAAAAGCTTCAGCTACAGTTAAGTCATTTGGCTTTGATCAGGCCTCATTATTCATGTTATGCAACACAGATGTGCATCCAGAAAGTAGAGTACATCGCAAGAACATTTCTCAATAGCTCAGTGTGGATACAGGGATTGCTCAACTGTACGTCGTGCACTCCTCCATACAGAGAGTTCAATCATTTATTAACTGAGGAGGTAAAAGTGGGTTAGGTTACTTATGTGCAGAAAACATGTCAAACTGTGCCATCTGAAGTTGTTTTTAAAATTTTTATTTATTTGTGTAAAAACACTAAACATTTTATTTCATGCATTTCCATGATTTTATTGAACAAAAATGACAAAAATACCAGACATCAGTGCAAATAATGTTAACTTTTCTCCTTTTGTAGAGTTTTTAGAATTTTTTTTTTACATTTTTAAAAATGATTCATTTACACCATGATGGAAATAGTTTTTTTTTTTATTTTGCTTTGCTCTAAATCTTTTATGGTTTTATTTTCTCAAACTTTAAGGTTCTGCTTCAATTTTACACTTTGACACCATTTAAAGAAAACTGTTCAAAATGTGTTTTCAGAGTTACAGCTGTGCTTGAAATTGATGTTCTTTTACACAACACAGTTCTGACTATGCTCAGCTCAGTTTATTGTAGCTACATCGTGCCCAGGCCTTGCGGCAGCTAAATAAGCATAATCTTCATTCCTTTATTGAGAGCTTAGAGAGTTGCTGCTGCAATGCTGCATTCAGATTAGACAAGACAAGGCTGGCTTAGCTATATTTTAGAAAGGTGACCTCAAAGTGTTTGACACAGAACTCACACTTTATTCCAGTGGTCTTGAAATGTTTCCACATCTTTGAATGTTCTGATATTACGATAAATCTGAGTGGATATTCTCTTCCAGGAAGACGAGTTTAAACGCCTCCCACATGTGAGCCACATCTCTGTAAAAGAAATGCAGCTCAGGATGTTTGGAAATAGTTTCAGCCATCAGCAATCGATCTGGTTATCAAAACTTTTGTGCACAGCACCTGAATGTTTTTTACGTTATACAACAGCTGTTACACATCCTCATGTCATTGTTTTCAAATTTTCCTGTGTTTTGTTGAAGAGCTGAGGTCATTGTCGACATAATTGTTTAAACTAAAGTTATTATTGTTCCAGATTAAAATGGTTTTTGTGTGTAACATGTCATTTTCTCTTTGCAGAGCTCTGTAACTATGGCGACGAATGATTTCTAATGACTACTGACTAAATAGGAATTCATGTCTAAAACACACAATAAATATTTGAAGTTCAAAACTTTTTCTTTCAATTCAGCCGTGCATAGAGAGGCATTAGACACAGACATCACTGCAAACAGTTCAGTGTTTGATCATATTAATGTTCTGTTTGATCGTGGAGATAAATTCAATCTTGAATCTTCATCAAATTCCTTCCTAGCATTGCTTCAAACCATAAAAAATCCCATCTAATTCCCATCAAAGATTTTTTTCCTATTCCATGCAAAACAGATATTATTGTCATGCTCTTGTCAAGCTATATTAAAAAATTGCTGTAATCTTTAAAGCTAACCTAAACACGTAATAGATCTTTATAGAACTGAAACACCAACCTAACACCATTTGAATAACTGTGTTCTACTCCTTAAGATCCATGCAAGAAAAGCAGGAAAAAGCTTTCTTGAAATAAAAAATTATGTCCAGAAAAACAAACACATAAGGAGAAACAGGAAAAAAAGGCAATGTGAAGAGGAAGAAACTACAGCAATGGAAAATAGGCAGAAATTGATACTTTAAAGCTGTTTTTATACATGTTTCTCCTTTTAGTAATAAAAAACCTGTATAAGTTAAATGCTTGTGAAAGCATTTTTTTGGGCAAACTATTGACGGACTTTACTTATGTAGGCTTAACTTTTAATTAAACACATAGGAGCTCAAATATCAAAGGGAGATGAAGGGATGCAAATACAGCTTTTGCTTGGTTTGGATTTTTAATTGTCAAGAACTAGAGGACAGCAAATAGAGGCTCATGGGAAATTAAGATCATGGTGAGGATTGTTATACATGGATATATTGTCAGTTAGTTGGTAATAGTGACAGTCTCGAAGCTAAGGATATGTGTGGTGTTTAAGTGGGACTCTAAAGACTTCAGAAATCTAAAATAATATGTTTTTTTTTCAAATGCACATCCAATCAAACATTCATGAGAACAACAAATACAAATGCTGCACATTTAAGCTAAGAAACAGAAACACTCAGTTGTTGCAGGAAGACGTTTGTGCTCTCTTCTCATTAATAAGATAAAAAGCATGCATGAATAAGCTTGGCTGTGAGTATGCATGCATTTGTGAATGAGAGCGTTAAAAATGAAGAGTGGATTTGATCACATTGCAGACACACACACATCTCTATATGCTGATTGACTTGAATAAGAATGTGTGTGTTTGCTGGGAAACTAAGCAGAGCTTATATTCACAGTCTTTACAGGCATCCTCTGCTGAAGCCAATCAAGAGGAAGTAAGTCCCATCTCTTTTTAAATGAGGCAATTAAATTAGTTTTACTGAAAGGAACAGCTTCATTATGAGTTTGTGCTGTTTTTCTTTGTCTCTTTGCTTTTTATTCTCATTTTATCCCTTAAGCTTGAATTCATTATGTTTGGAAGTTGCTTTTTCTCACCAAAAGTTTCTTAAAAACTTTATCAAAATCTCTGTAATCTTACAGTTCTGTATCTCACAGTAACTTTACAGTTCTCGAGCCAATGTCTCGGGCATGTCTTAGTTTGCAAAGCTGTAGAATGAGTTGTTTATGCACAGAGGTGTGATTAGGATGTTGTTTTTTCCTCTCAGAGGTGGTTTTCAAAGCTGATCAAAAAATGTCCAACTTACTAACCAATCAACCAACTACAAGTTAAAATAAATTCAAACAGAAAGGGATGCCTACAAAAATGTGCAGAAATGCACATTTATTCAGTCAGATATTTTTCACAGTCGGGAACAAAACACATTTAGATTACATTTCAGAACAAAGTACGTGCAAAACTATCTTGATCTTGGATTTCATCAAAAGGAATAAAAGTGACTCTGCATGTAGTTATCGTTGAAAAACTGTGCTTTTTTATGAACAAATTCTTTGCAGCTTTGGTATCAGCAAAACCTTTGAAAAAGTAAGGAGGACCCAATTAATTTGAAAAGACATGAGGTAGCAGGAGGCATCAAGAACAAATGGACCACAGATGAAAGACGACAAACTGTTCTCAGCTTTAAAACGACAGTTGCAGATTGTATCATTTATTTAAATCCTTTCAGAAAATTTAATCAGGACACAAAATTTGCATTTTAGTTACTACTTTTTGATCCATTTGTGCATTTTATTGTTTAATGTTGCTAATGCAAAAGAATGATTAGTGTCTAACATGTACTTTTTACCACTATTGTGAGAGAAAACATGAAATAATATTGATATTACAGGATGAAAGGTTGTTGATCACATCAAACATCATCTGACTAGAATCTTCAAATCAAAAACAGCTCTTCACATGTTCTTGCAGATGGGCATCGAGGACCAAAGTGAGTTAGATAAAGAGCTGAAACAACAAATGATCATCACAGTCAGATGGACAGTCCACACACATTGACGAATCCTGAATTCTGTTCCAACATGCTGGTGGTGGGCTGAGAAGCTGCGGAAGACATTTGTACGTGACTTTAGCATGACTTTTAGAATTGCAACTAATGGTATTGGGTTTTACTGACAAGCAAATAAAGCAATGGGGAGATGTGACCGTTTGTCTAAGCCTCCATGGCAAAGGTGATCACCTGACAGATAGACAGTAAACTGTAGGGATAACACTTGATAATGAGGTACCCTTTTTTAACGTTAGTTAAAGCATAATTAGGCATTTTGTGCAAGTGGAATAAAAGACAATCAGCAAGAAACCTCTGATAAAGGAGTGGTTCTGCGAGTGATGACCACAGACAACTTTTACCATCATTATGTTTTGGTGACTTTTGATTGCCGACAGTGTTGTCACTCCAGCAGAGTACCATGACACGGCATCTACAACCCACACAAGTGGTCCAGGTAGTGCAACTCATCCAGGATGGCACCGTGTGCTGCGTCTGTCAGCGTAGTGTCCAGAGCATGGAGGCGCTACAAAGAGACAGGCCAGTTCATCAGGACACCATCCATATCACATCAGGACACCTCCATAGGCTAATACATTTAGTATCCATTAATAACTTTGGTGTGGTTGTGTTGTCAGCACATGCAACTATGTAAAGAATAAAAAGGAATGTTTAATTCGTTCAGCTTTAGGATGTGTTAGCTTGATTTTTTTGAGTAATGTATTAATTAAAAAAGTCAGCAGTGATTAGACTTAATAATTTTCCACACTAAATTTAATCTTACTTTAGATTTATGTTATACTGTTAGACCAATGCATTTGATTACTTTTACATTATAAATTGAAGCAACACTTCCCAGTTTGTCAAATCTTTTTAATTTCTTGTTTTCTTTTTTTAAAGTATTGAAAAATTAGAAGTTCTTTTGTTAGTCTATCTTTTAATTTCTAAGAAAATTATGCATGTAATATTGCAACTCTAACATTAATAGACAATGACTCATTTGTTCTGTTTTTGTCTTCTTTGTGTCAAAGGTTTTGCCATCAGCTGTTCTTCTTCCACTTGCATACCTTACCAACGTTTACAGAATTGCAATTTTAAAGGAAATAGCTAATGTAGAGGGAGGCGTGAAAAAAGTGAGAGCAAAGAGAAGAGTTGGATGACTGACGGAGAATGAGAGTAAAGAAACAGATGGGTGGAGAAACAAAAAGGCAGAGGCTGAATTTAGAATATAATCTAAAACAGATGCAAAGCCCAGTGGTGACTCACCTGGAGCTGGCACTGGATGTGCCTGGGGTTTCAGTTTAATCAGCACTGCTGTTCAGACACACAGTTTTATGCAACACACACACACACACACAATTCTCATATAACAAGTTAATGCAAAGAAATGGCAAATAGGAAGAAATTCAACTTATTTACATCTAAAGCAGCCATTGAAATTCCTCTGTTTACGTTTTTAAAGGTTATATTAAATTTGATTTATTTTAAACATGATTTTGCACTTCTCTTTCAAGAATCAAGACCAAACACTGTGCAGCAAATGCCAGGGCATCATTTTGATGCTTCAAAATATTTGCCTCATATCATGAAAGTCCTGAACATTTCTTACCGGCCCCACAAACAACCTTTGATCCCTGTTAGTCAAAGAGTCTCTGTTAAGACGCCTTCAAAGTGTGACATAGAAATAAAGATGCAAGTCCACTGCAAGCCAGACTGCAGATAATAAAATAATAAAGAGTAAATAAATTATTTGCAGCACATCTCTTATCATTTCTGGGACGCAGAAAAAGAAATAGATGATGTTAGTATTACCTTTATCTTTCATCACCGTCTAGAGAAGCAACAAAAACATATTTAAAGAGACTCTGCTTTTCTAAATCACAGTATAACACAGCAATCTGCTTACGATTTTTGATTTAATGGTCCATAAAATTATTTTTCCTCTACCCAAAGCATTCTTTTTTAGCTCATTTTAAAAATATTCACCAAAGTCGAATTAAACTCAAACATTTCAAAGCCAATTTTCTCGCCACATCATCCATGAATGTGTAAACTTCTTGGAGGCAGTACAACCAAAAATATGATTTGCCAATTTTCCAGTGCCAGAAAAGACTCCCAGAAAGGAAAGACAGGCTCTGATTATATGAGTGTAAAGAAAAGGATTTGGCCATCCTCCATCTGAGTGCTTCTGCTTTAGAGATTAAAACAGCATTAGGTAAATATTTTGAAGTGGGTATAGATAAGGAAAGAAAAGGCTGGTTTATAAAGAGTGCACTTCAGGTAACTCCGACAGTGAGTCTGAGTCCCCTTGGCTTTGACTTTGGACCAGAATAGCATTGGCAGTGGCAGGGCTGTAGTGGAGATGGTAGGAGGAGTAGATATATCAACTGATGCTTTATAGACCCTTCACTTGCACAAGCAGCTCTGACAGTATAGTAGCAAGAAAAATCCAAAAGCCATGAATAATTAAGCAGCAGATCATGTTGCATGTTACAACTCCTGTCATTCTATATGTAGGAATTTTTGGTACTATTAGTGTAACTCAGCTTTTGCCTTTTCAAAGCTCACATGAGTCATTTTTTACACTTTTCTTGGTGCAATAATGTTTATTTTAGCTTTCCATTGTTGGCTATCCTTTCCTATTTGAAATGCATAACACAGATTTATGTATATCCTATCTCCGGTTGGAAAGTCATCGCCAAAGGTCAGCAAGACTCCAGTGGAATGCACACAGAACTGCCTGAGGATTGCAGCGCTGCTCACATGACTAACACAGCATAAGGAGATTTTAAAAGGCTTTTAAGACAAAGCTGAGAGGTCCTAGCAGTTTGAGAATTTAGAAGTTCATGTTCCAATGAAAGATTTATTGTTATAATGCTCTCTGAAAAACGTTGATTCCCCTCTGCACGCTGTCATGTCAGTGAACTGGCATTAAAAGGAGTCTCCAGGCGGTTTGTACTGTTTCCTATGTACATGATGTGCAAGTAGAAGATCTTCTTTACCTCCAACAAAACCCCTCTCTGTATTGTTGCTATGTTTCTCCCCATTAAAAGTGCTTGGGCACTTTGAGGTCAAGGGCATCACCCAAACTGCGCTAATCTTCCTCTGCGATCCGGTTATCACCACAGCAAGGCAGGGGCTTGTTGAATTGACACCACAATCACAGTTCTATTAAACAGTTTTGATTTTTTCTTTGGTTCATTTAAGTGGAAGCTGTTGGGGGTTATATATATTTCTTTTATTGAAAGCCCAGTCTGTGTTTTTATGTGTGTACGAGTGAGTTTACTCCTCAGGCAGGGGTCCAGAGCACATCTCTGGCTGCTATGGCAACTGGGCTGGCACCCCCACTGCTGCTTCATGGCAAATGCACAAACCCACAGACAGACACATGAACACACACTATGACAACTGCCACAAGGCTCTTTCAATGATGCTCCCAGTTTTTCTACTTAATTGTGCTGGATTTGCAACAGAGTGACAGGGAGGGACTGGAAGAGGGGATTAGAGTGACTTAACGGCGACATGGCAAGCGCTCAACCTGCACATTATTAGTAAAGTTAGAATCTGTTTGTATGCTGAACCCAAAACACATATCTGTAGACACATACGTTCTGCTGGAAATATACAAATATTACCAAAACAGTATGAGAAAAAACTCCTTAAAATGCTGAAGAATTGAGCATTCACATATTTAGAGCCAATATGTTCTTGAGTGGGTGACTCACTTCCATAACTAATTAAGTATTGCTCATCCTCAACCAGGAGACATTTCTGCAATCTGTGGCAGCTAGCTGCATTAATGCAGGTAACTCAGCTAATCTGCAATCCATTCAATTTAGCCTTCAGATGTGTCGCGCTAATTACTGCTTATTAGTTGATTGCCAGCATGCCCATGAAATGCTCACGTCACCACAGTTATTGCAAAACAAACAAGGACAACACGTTCCCTTCTGGAATCTTCTTTCTTTTAAACCACATTAAAACAAATTCTTCTTCACTGAACATCTTCAGGTCTTCTTGCGTTTCCTTGCTGATCTGATCGTTCAACATGGAGGATAATTTTTTCCTCTATGTCTGCGTTTGTTGTAATTTGCAAAAGAAATGTTGCCTTGAGAATCCCAGAAGCCAACTTCTGTTGGTTGTTATAAATAAGCAGTTTTCATTGTTGCATAAAAGTAGTGAAAACAGTTTTTTAATTTCACAAATGAAACATACTTCACTTGTTCACAGCTGTCACATCAGTTTAGCTGGAAACTTGAAAATACCAGATCGGATTAAACCAGCAGACTTGGCTTAATTAATAATTAATGAGGGATGTTAAAAATGCCATTCCTTCATTTGGTTTTTGTTTTCACTTAATACCTTTTACAACTTTTAAATAATCTGTGCTCCTTTGCATCATCAGATGAAATATTAAAAGATGCTTTTAATCCTAACTCCTGGTTACTAATTAGCAGTGTTGGGGGTAACGGATTACAAAGTAACGAATTACTGAAATTTAATAACTTTTGTCTGGAACGGAGTAACGTAATGAATTACACTTCAAATTTCTGAAATCATTACAGTTACTGGACTATAGAAACCCTTGTTACTTCGTTACTTAGGTTTTGTAGGCTCTGACATTTCTCTCGGTTAGGTGAAACGAAAACACAGATCAATTTAAAACAAAACGGAGTAAATGGCACATACGCGTGTGCATTTGCACTCAAAGTTGGGGATTGGTCAAAGTACAGACATGCCCTTATCATTGCTTTCCAAACTGGTTCAAAGATGAGACAAAAAGAGACGCTGTCCTGAAAGGAGTCCTGTCATCTCCGTGGAGCAGCAGGTGAGCGGCAGAGCAGAGATCCGCCCCATGAACTGATGAATCTGTTACAAATGAAACGACTCTAAAGCCGCTCTTTGGTGTGAAAGACAAGAGTCTGCTCCTTCCTGGGACTCTGAGCAGATTTTTTCCTTTTTAATTCATCCTTTCTTTCTTTATTTTTCTCTCTAGTGCTGCACACCACTGATCACTTGCGCTCCGCGGGGCTGGGGGGCACATAGTTTGGCAGACCTGTAGCCGTACAGAACTGTGCACTAAAGACAGATGTAGAGAGAGAGAGAGACTGATGCATTGAGTGCAACTCATTGTCATGGAATACATAAAGTTAGTCAAAATGAACATTAAGGCATTTAATAGTTCGTTGTGTTTTCAAAAATTAGCTTGGTTGCAGATGTGATAGAGATGAATATGATGTAACAGTATTTTCCACATCTGACTTTGAGCTTTAGCATAGACCACATATGTTGCAACAGTAACTTTTTTTTGTGTCTTTTTTTTTACACTGTTGTCTGAATTCAAATGAAGCCAGGTTACATTTTTAACCATACCTTGCACAAGTTTATTGCTTTATGTTGGGTCCAAACACTGTTTTAGTTATTATAAAATTCTTTTGATACCAAGGTCTGCACAATAAAGGCACTTTGAACAAGAAGCTTCGTTTTCCAGCTGCAGCAGGAGAGAGAACGAACAGAGAGCCTTCCTTCAGCAAACTCCAATGAACTCTTTGGCTTCTCTCCTGCCTTGCTGCTTTTAATCACTCAAGAAGATCAGGGAGGAAACAGGGTGGAAACGTTGCACTACATGTTTTTCTGCATACACATGAATAGAGGCTTTACTGGCATTAAACATCTGTTGGTGTGTTCTTATGCTAGACTTGCAACATAGGATGTGGAGGAGTATAGAGTGTTCGCAGACACAGACCTCCCTTGTTTAAAACACACAATTAAAATACTGCAATGCTTATATATATATATATATATATATATGTATATGGGAAAAAAGTAAAGTAAAGTAATGAGTAGTGACTTTTTAAATAGGTAATGAGTAAAATAATTTAATTACTATTTTAATCCAGTAACTAAGTAAAATAGTCAATTACTTTTTAGAAGTAACTTACCAAACACTGCTAATTAGAAGTGGGATGAGTTGTCTGGCGGTTGATGGAAGGTGTCAAACAAGTTTGTGCCTCAATGATTAAGTGTGAAATGGACTGTAAGAAGTTTCAGCTTCCTTTCAATGTACGTTTCATTACATCACCTACTAAAAATGCAAAGCAGCGTCTCCGGATGCTGAAAATCTCTCCCAAACACAGTCAGAGTGTGTTGGTTTGTTTCAGAGCCTTACACAGGCGAGGAGGCGCGAAGGCACAAGCTGTCTGTTTGTAACACGTTGGACTTGACAGAAACCCTAATGATGTCGAGAACATGGGACTGCCTCAAGTTTTACTGGATGCTGAAACAAAAAGTGAGATTTGGCATCACCATCTGTCAAAGAGATAAGTCAGAACCCCGAAATAAAGGTTCTATTCTTTATTTGTTTTAGGTCATGGCCAGTAGTTTGAGCTAAAGCTGGTCCCATCACTCTGCTAAGTGTCTCCTTTAACCCTTTAACACTGGAGCTGTAGCTGTAGCTCCAGCGTTGACATTCCTTTGGCTACCGTCACTCTTTAATCATTATGATTCCAGAAGTGGGATTTTGAAGCGAGAAAGAAAAGCAGTCTTTCGCTGATGTGCAATGAAGTTGTAAATTGTTTACACAGTCAGCGTGAGTTAACTGATTCTGTTGTGGAAAAAGGCGACTTTGCACTAGTAATTAGGAATGTGCTGCATATTGGGGCAAAGCTGATTTGAAAAGCTGCTTTTCTTTGCGTTAAAATAATCCAATTCATGTTAATTGAGTAAACAGTTGAAGAGTTACTGTATGTCAAAGACTGGTCTGATCCTCTTTTGAGTAATTTCAAAATTGTTCCCAGTGGTCTTTTAATTTTGACTATGCTGTTTTTAGCCAAAACAAGACACTCGACTTTGATGGAACCTACTGGCAGGAAACGTCTGCTTTGATTTAATATCTACATCTGCTGGGTCAAAACTTCTTAGTGTTTATTAAAGTGAGAGGAGCAGCTGATAGACAGGAGCAAAGTCATATTCCACAGAAGAATCCAGATAATTGCATTTCCAGCTTTTAAATAGTCGCTGAGGGCAAAATAAATAAACAAAAAAAATCAGCATCTTAAATTTAAATGTAGTCAGAAACCCTAGATTAGATCAACAGAGGTAGTTGAGAAAGTCTCTCTTAGGGATAGGTTAATTTTAGTTTGCATGTTTAATGTTAACAGGATGAGACATCATCCGGTCGTGCTGACTAAATATGTCTGCTGCCTTCAGCACAGTTTATTCCTCGCATCTGTTCCCTCTAACAAAGACAGAGATGAGACCAAAATGTCACCATTCTGCTGTTGTTGTTATTGTTTCTATATTTGCTTTTGAATCTAAATAGTGCACTTGTGCACAGGTTTGGTAGAAGCCATTTTTTAGCTTTAAACTAAAATAATTCTGTTTGGTTCTGGCTCTAGTTATATGTGGCGCAGGTTAGACGCTGCCAGGTTTGAATGGGTAATGAGGCACTCTTGTGACATTGTCTCATAGATGTGGCCAAACAAACCAACGTTTGTGTTTATGTAATCTCACATCCCTGCAGAGAACATTTTAATTGGTGATGACTCATGTGGATCTTTGTATATTGTTCGTTTCTGCGCACAAATAAAGCAGAGAAAAAGACAGCACCGACATAAAATGTTATTGTTTTCAGAGAGGAGCACTCTATCAGCTAATGAAGGCCCCGGCCTGGTTAGCAAGGTGTGACTGTCAATCACACTAAGTGCCACATTGAACTGGATAATGATCGCCTTCCTTTCTCAAACCAAAACAACATCTTCAGGATTCCTGATAGTTAAGGCTGAGATTTGCATTTCAATCCTTGTGGCCATTAATCCATTTATTTATCAAAGAAAGCTTTGAAATTTGTATTTAATTAATTGAGTTCTGACAGTGTTTTATTTTTCTATTCTAGTTTATACTTTTACTTTTGACAGCTGTACATAAAAGTTCCCTTCAAAATAAAATATAGCCTGAGTCAAAAAAGATCCTCAGCACATTTACTGGACTTGAAAAATGTAGGAAAGTCAAATATTGCAATTTCTATCACAGGAAGACTTTGGTGCACCGTCATCTCTTTTTACTGATGAATGCAGTATAAACATGACAACAATGGTGCAGAATAATAAAAGAAAAACAATTTTAAAAATTATTCATTTAGATGGCATTTTAAGAACTTTGGCTCTGGCCAGCAACTCGACACTGTTGTGTCCAGCGGGATGTTAGAATATGTGCCTACGATTTTTCAGAGACTAAAATCTCTCTGTTAAACCCTTTATCATATTTTGCTCAGTTATCTGACATGTTAAAGATCTAAACATAAATGACTAACATTTTTAGCATTGTTGGATGTAGCCAAAGCCCTACAATGTTGGAATTAATGAGACTCATGTGGCTCCAAAGCCTCAGGTTGACATCGGTTAAGAATTTATGGCAAACCAGATTGCAGGTATGTTTTTTCTTTCGTAAATGTGGACAGCCATACACTCCAGTGGTCTCTCAGGACCCTCAGTGTGCTTAGATGTCATTTAGGTGTCACCCTTTCTTTTCTTCATGGGTTTTTGTCACGTTTCAGTATATTTAGTAAATGTTCAAGATTCTGGTGCCAAACCTTGTTTCCTGCACATTGGGCCCTACACTACATTACCCTGACATCACTTGCTTGTGCAAGAAGTCCCCCAGTAGCTGTTTGGTAAACTGATGTAACTGCAGTTACTTTACTTTTTAAAAATGTCTGAAACAGGAAGTCAGTATACTGGTTTTCTCTTAAGACAAATAATTGCGACTTAGATAGGTTTGCATTATAGTTAATTTGAAAAAGAAAACATAGAACATCAACAGAGGCATTGAGAAAATGTTTTGCTGAACTATTCTCTTTATAGAATAATCTTCAATCCAAGAAAAAAAACAAAAACTATAGAACTAAAAGTATCTTTTGTTGAGTGCATTCATCAAGACAAAACACATCTCAATGAAAATAGTTTATTTTAAGAGAAGTTTCATTTTTACAGTGACTGCTGGAAACTAGTTATAACTGCAGTGGAAATAGCTGCAGTCTTACAAAAGGGTTTTCCTGTAACAAACAAAATAGTTTTTACTATACTTTACTTTTAGATGTAGCCAAAAAGATTGCTGCTAAGGTGTGCAGAAAAATCACAAATTAAAATCTGGAAGACATTATTCAGATAATTCAGATTCAAAAGCGCTGTCAGTTGTATTATGCTTTTCTGTTTCTTACCATTTAAACTGTAAGGTCAGTAAGGTCATAATATTTTTTTTGCGTGTGTTGGGAGACACAGCGGAGCCGATATCATCATATTCCGTTCCCCATCAGCGTTCATCCTCAGAAATATTAAACAGTGATAAATTCGGTGCAATTTTTCTTTTTTTTTTTATTAACAGCACAACAAAATAGTTCTGGTCAAAGATTTTATTAAAGGACTAATAAGGCCATGGCTTCTAGAGTTTTGACCATCACTCATTAAGTATACCATCTTCATTTTTGGCCCTTATTGTGTTTGGATTAACTACACGATGGTAAACACACATCAACAGCTGTCAAAGTACTGAAAAGTGTACTTGTAGGAGTTCCTGCCTCAGCAGGGATCAGCAAAAGTTCTTTTTTTCCATGACTGAAGTCCAGCTGTGTTGTTAGAACTAGGAAATATGATTCACATGTTGATTCAACAGTTGTGTCAGAGGACACATGGTGATCTACTTTTATTTTTATATTAAACATTTACGCCTATTAGGAACTTTCTTCCGCATCGGACACTTGTTTTTCTAAATCTAGCCAATCAGAAGCAGTGAAACCATTTTTAAACACAGGATGTGGTTTGTAAATGGATCATTTTAGTATTATTTTCGAAGTTAAAACATGTTTTGTAACAAGAGTATTTCTGAACCTTGGGGAAAGAAAATTAATAATATGGTTCAAACGACAAACCAGATTTTCTGTATCTTGAATGGATTTGGGGCCGGATAAAAGTGTCTAATCCTGAGAGAATCGTAATTAGTTTGTTTTTCAAGAGGGGCCAGGCTGAAGGACTCTGCAAGTATTTTCTGTGAGTACAGTTACTGGAAAGTTGTGGTGTCTGCAGGCAATCTGGAACCTGTTTGTTGTATTCTGCCACCGCAGTCCATGTTTATATCAAAGCTCTGCTGATCTGTTGTTTTTACAGAAAAGAAAAGATGACCGCAATATGGATTCTCTTCTACCCTTCCCTTTGTGAAGCTCATTCTTCATTCCTGCTTTGACTGAAGTGACAAAAACAAGCAAAGAAAACATGAGGTATGGACATTTCATTGAACTATTTATTGATAGAGATTTTTCTATAAAATGTTTGTAACACCACATGAGAGTTTTTTCTTTGTAGTTCACAACAGAGTCTTCAGAACTGAGTCTCAGAGCTTCCTCTTTTCATTGTGCTACTATTTAACTTGTCGTGCTCAAAGCTCAGATTGTTGTGTGACCTGGATATCATTAGCAGCTTCTCACGTTTGCTGTAGTCGCGCCTTGCTGCCATGCACGCTGACATGTCAGTTCGCTGCTCTCCTTGATCCTCCCTGTCCTCCAGGCGCATGTAGCCTTTACTGCTGCCTCGGTTTCCAGCGTGACTGCGGCAGCTGTTGCTGCGGTCCAGTCTGGGCCAGCTGGGGTGTTTCCTCTGTTCCTGGTGAACGCTGAGCACACTCGAGCCACGCTCCAGGTCCAGGGATTTGGAATGACTGTTGAGCATGTGCAAGGAGGTATTAGAACCAAAGTCGCTCCTTGCTGCTCCTGGAGAAAGCCAGCAGCCTGAGGTAGATGAGGGAGCAGGGGAGAGCATGGAGGAAGAGAAGAAAGAACAGCGGGAGGAAGATGACGAGGCAGAGTTACTCCGCTGTAAGCCTGGGGGTTTGGAGGCCTTTGCAACAGATGCTACAGGCACAACCAGAGACTCCATGGAGCTGAGAGGCTTTGACCTCTCTCCATCGCCTGTCTCCCCTCCTCTGTCTTCCTCAGTTATTGCTTCCATTTCTGGTTCATCAATTACACAATTATTGAGTTTTATAACAGGTAGTGTAAATGCAGAGATGGACGAAGAGACAATAGAGCCAGCGTGATGTCCTCCCCTCTCTGCGTCACCATCCATTGACCACTGGTGATGCACCGAATCAGAGTGGGCCAACGCAGGACCTCCAAACGAACGATCTCTATAGAGTGGAGCCAGCAACCCTGCAAAGCTACAATCCAATTTATCCTGCTCGCTGCGTCTCTGAAACTCCTCATCCCCTAGCAACACCTCCTCCTCTTCCGCAGATCCTCCTCCACTTCCACCCCAAGGGGAGAATGCTAGGAGGGGGTTGCTGGGAAAACGCAAAGCAGCATCAGTTCCAAAAGCGTGAAGATCGGCTGACTCTCTCACACAGGTGCTGTTGCGGTGATAGTGATGTTTTTGCTCCTTCTGCCTGAGGCGGTGGATGTCGATGACAGTAGAGTACATATCTCTCATATGGATGATCTAGCACAGAGGAGAATTTAATTAGCAAGGGGAAATCACCTTTGGATTACCTGCATATATTTGTCCCATAACGGCACAATAAAATGTATTTGTTTGAAATTTGCAACTCCGTGCTGCTCCTTGCCTTGGAAGACAATTTTTAGCTTGCTGGAAAGGAGAGATGGAACGAGGAAGTGAGTTTCTTATGATCAAATAAGGAAATATTACGATGGGTGAACAGAAAAAAATGTCACAAAGAGAACATTGCAAAGACGAGGACATTCAAGACTCTCTTTTCTGTTTATTAGATTTACTTGGATCAAGACAGTGGATGTCTAGAATGAACATGGAGTGCAAAAGCTGCTAAAATTTTGATTTACAGCCTTTTTCCTGATGACTAAACTAACGTTTTGATGAATTACTTTGATTTCAGCAAATCTAATAAACATCCTTGTACGTGTGGACGTGTGTTGTTTACCTTGGTTTCTCTGTCTCTATTTTCATGAAGGATTGCATTAGCACAGATGAAGATAAAAATCCCAATGCCCATGGTGAAAGGGCCAAGCATCTTCATCCTCTCAGAGTGAAGATGTTGTTGCAGGAAACGCATTAGGGCGCCCCCAGTCTGCTTGGAAGGCGTGCCTAAAACCACAAGACAATGTGAAAATGGACAAAGGAGCCTTTAACAGAGTGTAGTCATCCCATTCTGTTGTTACCTTGCACATTTTGGCTTGCGTTGGCCAAATCTTTCTCGAGTTTGACCCCATTTCCTCCTCCGGTGGGTGTGGTTTTTTTATGTGGCCAGTAACCTAGTGTGGCCATGCCGATCCCTAATCCCAGGATTATGAGTCCCAGGAAGAGAAAGAAGCCAGAGGCCGAGTAGAGGCGAAGCCTGCCACGCACCACCACTACGTCAGTGCGCCGCTTTCTCTTTCTAAAAGAAAAAAAAGCTCAATTTGATTCTGACAAAACTCGAACTGATACCAAAGCCTGCTTTCAAATAGAGAGAGCAGAGGCTGCAAATGGCAACATTTTCTTACATTTCTGTAAATAAACATCTCACCTAGGTGCGGAATCAGAAGAGGGGTTTCCTAAGCCCGGCGATGCAGGTGGTACAGGTCGATGCTGAGAGCGGGAGGAGTCCTGGCGCTTTAGCTTGGCCAAGCCTGTGAGCACACCTGCTGCTGCGGCAGTCATACTTACCTGCAGACACACAATGAGAGGCAATGACGAGGCAAACAACAATCTCAAAATTCATAAGGAAGGTAAAAATAATTTCAAAACTGCTTTGATGTTTCCACAATTAATATTTATTTTTCCAAAATAAAAAAAAAATCTAGAATCCTGCCATGACCTCTATGCAAGGCTGTTTTTTAATGTATTTATTTTTTAATCTTAATTCATTCTTCATCTTGTTTCTAAGGAAAGTCTCCAGGAGGGTGTAATATTCAGTAGTAGCTGGACATTTTTTTTCTTGTTGTCAAATGTTTCCTTCCCTATTGTCCCCAAAACACAACTTTAAAAAGAAAACATCTTTATGAGACATGTGTTGAAAAAAAATGGAATGTCAAAGCTTTTATTTTCTTAACAGCACTGAGATCAATGTGTCATTTTTGCTTCTAAAGACTTCTAAATGCACTAAAAAGAAAACAGACTTATGCAGGAAAAAAAAGAAATCTGTAAAGCTTCCACTGTTGCTGTTATGAAAGCAAAAACATTTCCTGCTGAAAGAGAGTGAGTGTTGGTAAAATGAACAAATTACAGAAAAACTGATTAACAATCTGGCTAAACTACAGACTTAAACAATGCACAAACAGTACAGCAATTTTCTGTCTTTACAAGTGCTGTTTTGTTTCAGCCTCTGGAAAATATACGGAAAGTGTGAATTGTGTGTATAGTACGTAGTCATAGATTCACTGCAGAGTGTTTGTTTACTCTGTTTTTCTGGTGAGTATAAAAAATTGAGCTCATGCTGACAAAAATACAGACACAAACATGGGTTGGAATCTCTGCAGTCATTTCATACCCAAGAGTTTTACAGTTTTCTAGTTGCTGCGTTTCACCTTTAATTTATAAAAGCAGGGGTGCGTTGTGTCACAAAATTAAAATTAGTAGCTGCTGCTTTGTAAACAGGTAGCTTTTAGTAGTCACAAGAGGAAGGAGGTTTTTTTTCACAGCCCTCATTTGTGTTTCAATTATTCCGGTTTCACATAAACATCAGCGCTTTACTGTTAGGCACCAAGAGGATTAAACAGACTATTTTAATGCTGAGTAATCTTAATTTGAATAGTGAAGGTATGCATTTATCTACAGATGCAAATTATAAAGCTACATTCACTCTGCCCTCAGCAATGAGCGTCTAAGCGACCACTTCCCATCAAATGTCTTTGTAAATGTAGTCTTTCAGACTCCCGCACTCAAAACTCTCCCTAAACAAATTTTTCAGACAGTTTTCAGGCCCTACGCACAAACCTTTTTGCCACTGAAAGTGCATTGCAAATTAAACCATGTTTTAATTTGACCAATCAGGGACTCGGATTTGGTAGTGACGAATGGATGGTGTCCCTGTAATTCACACAAGTATCACCGCTGGAAACTGTGGTTTGTGCCCGGACAGAATCATATGACACCAAGTCTGTAAAATATCAGAATAGAGCTGTGAAATAACAACCCTGGAACAAGATGCACCAGATTTGCACCCTTTCAACATTTTCTAAACCTCTTCCAACTGTAGGTGGTGGACATGTGCTAGTAAATAGTAGAAAATAGGAAAAGAAGCAACTTTTATTTATTAAGAAATTGACATTTTTATTTATTATGTTCAAAATGGCCCACTGTTGACTGAAAATGTAAAAGTGTTGTTTTTCAATCAAATGTTGATGTCTGTAAAAATGCTTGAAAACAAAACCTTGAAACATCTTTTCCCCAAACTCATTGGGAAACATCTTAAAATTAGGGCAAGGATTGTGAGAAACGGTTACATTGCATTTAGAAATGACAAAAGAAAGCAGGCTGCCCTTATGCTAAGCTGTGATGTGAGTCAATAAGCGGAAACATCTCAAATAAACACATTAAACAGTCCCTCTGATGCTCTTCTATACAGTTGTGCAAATGACCATCAGTTCTCTTTCACACATTTGAGTTGTGGAATGATTAGCAATAAATGAGACCAAGTCCTTTAAAAAGCAATACCTTTAAAGATGAATTCTTTTTAGTTTAATAATAATGGTCACTCTCACTCACTGGCCTTCATATTTATCAATATCAAGAGAGTTTTATGTCCTTAAGAAAAAGACTACATGACTGAATCAAAGCTGTAGTTTTCTTGCTGACATGTTAACCCATAAACCTCAAATCCAAACTCTATCAATTGTCCTATTTTCTGTTTAACTGTGTCGTTTATAAGCAAATTTTACTTCCTAGAATCACTTTTGTTTGATGATGACAAAAAGGGGTAAAATCTTCTAAAAAAAAAAAAAGGATTCTCTTCCCCAGGTAAGCAACTAAAGTGTAAATGATAACTTATTAAGTGGTCTTTGTTGAGAATTTGTTTCAAATTTGAAACGTTATTATATTTATTCTGTCTTGGTCTACATGAATGAAACTGCAGCCTGAGTCTTTATAGGCATGTTTACAGTATATTTGATCCAGTTTTCAAACACAGCAAGCCAGTTTTTGGGAATCCCTCCACCATCTAGATTTAGCATGGGAAACAGTACACACCCAAAACTCTGAAACATTTGTTTTTCCTATCTTTTTTGTCCCTTTCCCTCTTCCAGTTTTACCAGTTGCACTCCATAATTGTCTTTCCTGTCGTTTAGTCTCACTCTGACTCTGTTTGTTAATAGTTTCTAGCTGTAACTAAAGAATTTCCTTTTCTCCACCCATTATCTTATTTATTTTCTTCCTCCTCTCACCGTCTATTTTTAGCTTGACTCCGATTTTAATTTAATCACGTTTGAACCTTTTCCTGTTTCTCTCCTCTCCGTCTTCCCCTCTGCATATCTTACAGCAATAAAGCCAGCTTTGCTGTATGGAATCAAACATAGCACTCGCAGTGGCTCTGAATCACTGAGGACCAGACGTTCTCTCCTCCTACCCTCCTTTCTTCATCTCAGCTTTTCATGCATTTTTCCTGTCAGTCATCTGATTTGTAATAGGAAAGGGCTTTATCACAGATGGTGAATCACACAAGGATAAACACAGCCAGCCACATTTCTCAGGTTTGCTGGGCTCCCTCTCACTCGGGGTTCTTGTTTTTTGCTGCTTGGTGAGAAAGAGTGAACAAAAAAGGAGCCCACACAGTGTCTCCAGATGGGAGAGATTGCCTCCATTTACTGGAGCAGGAAAAAAGGATGGATTACACTGGAGGACAGGGGCCCCGGTAAGAGAAAAATGACAGGATGGGTAACAAAGAGACGGTGCGAACAGAGGGGTAAAAGAAGCATTTACATCAACACTGAGTCACGAGTGAAACATGAAATCCTGCACGAAAAGCTGCTCTGTAACAAAGCTGAGTGTTAGAGCGATGACAGAAGGCCTGATGAGATACCCTGCCAGTGATCAAAGCGGACCGAACCAGCCAGCCAGCCTAAGAACATCTGAACTGTAGTTTTAACAAGTCTGAAGTGAAAAACAAGTGGGGCAGAGAGAAGGAGCTCCTGTCTTAACAAACACACCAGCAGCCTAATGAGAAGCCACTCCAGCACTGACACAAAGAGAATTTGTGCTGGGGTCCGGATAAAATGAAGTTTAACATCAAATAGTCAGTCAGCTTGTCTTTGCTGGCTGTTTGTAACCCTCTACTTACTGCATTTTAACTGTTTAAACATGTTAATTGTGTTCCAGAGTTGAGCTTTTATGTGTGAAATTCACGGGCGGATCATTTACCCCCAAATGGTATCAGAACAAACTTGTGAATAATGAGAAATGCGGTTCTCCAATAAGCATGTTTAATGAATAATGAATTAGCCGCTCTGCTTTCACTTGGTAATGACTAAATTGCTCTTGTTGTTAATCCGTGCAAACTCACTGCAGGGCAAGAAAGCTGTAAAGGAAGATTTGTCTAAATTGCCATTTAATTAAAACATTTAAGACAATTAAAACACAAACAAGCCTTTTGTGGCAAGATGACAGCAATTTACTCAATCTATGGTTTAGGTCATGTGAGGTGTTGTCCCTATAGCAACTAAATGTTCTGCTGCTAGGTGACACGTTTCTATAGCAACTACCAGCTGTGTGCCCAGGAATGACAGGTATGGTGTAACGGTAGGCGGTATTCACTACGTAAAAGCTTTAATTGGTCATACTGATCACCTAAAATTAAACTTTTGATTTTAATCTGAATTAGCCTCGAGGATCTAAATAGAAGTACAAGCTTGGGATGCTTGGATGGATATTAGCTTTTGAAAAACTGAGAAGAACTTTTCCAAAATAAGAACCTTTTTATTTACAGTTATGTTAATGATCTACATCAAACGTCAGCATTCTTTTGATGGACATTGTGCCAGCACTTCCAGCTTCAATTGGTGGGGTCACTGTGATTCTGACATAAACTGGATTGCTGAGGTGGACTGTTTTTGTAAAATACTCTCATAAAAAGTGTCATGTCTTCCCTAACTGAGCAGGTATTAATCTAACAGACAAACAAACCCTCATATCTGCTGCTCGAGTGAAGGTCACTTGCTAAACTACCACACACCACAACTATAATTAAAAAATCTTCAGTGCTTTATTTCCACATTAGGTTTTGTAAATTTCTAATTAACTTTGCACTAAAGATAAAAAACGTATAACTCTCTCATCTTTTGCTGGGGTTCAATAAATAAACAAAGCATCAGTCTTTTAATATTCTTGATACATTTTTTAATTTTACCCTCCTAAGACCTGGGCTTTTGTTTGACATGCCTTTTTTATTTCTCTGTGACACAAAAGCAGAATTAACTGCTCTGGTAATAAAATTCCAAAATGATGATGAAATGATGAAAATGAAATCATTTTCTGTATTTTTAATCTATTTTTAATGATTTTTCAGCAGTTGCTCTCCTCTTATTGTTTTCTTCAGTACGATGAAAAAACGATGAGAGAACCAAGTGTAATGTATCTACCATGGTATGGGTTATAAATTGGCTTCATTTTACAAGTGTTGGGGCTGCACGGTGGCGCAGTGGTTAGCGCTCCTGCCTCACAGCAAGAAGGTTCCCGGTTCAAGTCCTGGCTGGGGGACCTTTCTGTGTGGAGTTTGCATGTTCTCCCCGTGCATGCGTGGGTTTTCTCCGGGTACTCCGGCTTCCTCCCACCGTCCAAAAACATGCTTCATAGGTTAATTGGTTACTCTAAATTGTCCCTAGGTGTGAATGTGAGTGTGCATGGGTGTGTGATTGTGGCCCTTGCGACAGACTGGCGACCAGTCCAGGGGTGTACCCTGCCTTCGCCCATGAGTAGCCGGGTTAGGCTCCGGCAACCCCGTGACCCCGGAAGGGATAAAGCGGCTTGGAAACTGAATGAATGAATGAATTTACAAGTGTTTCATACAGTGATGTGGAGCAGGAACCAAATAGTTCCATCCATTTTCTTAACCTGCCGTAGCCCTTTCAGAGTCGCTGGGTTGCTGGAGCCTGTCCTGCCTACTGTTAGGTGAAGACGGGGTACACCTTGAACAGGTCGCCAGTCTGTCACAGGGCTCACAAGCATTCCCCCATACATGCATGTAGGGAACATGCAAACTCCACACAGGAAGGTCCCTTCTAAGATTTGAAACAGAACCTTCTCGCTGTGAGGTGAGAGGACCAACCATTGCGCCACTGTGCAGCCCAATACATTTATTGCCTCAGTTTTCCTGTCAGTTTTTGCTTCCTGCTTTGTTGCCGGACATCTCTTGACAAAGACGCATTTCTCATTAAACAGGTGTCTTTAGGTTTTCTTTTTATAACCTCAATCTTCTTCTTCAGTGAACTGCCAACAAGACATGCTTCCAACCCTTTAACACCGGAGATGTTGCCAGTGATCTCTAAATGACACACGCTCTTTGACATAGGGTACATTTTCAACCGTTTATGTGATCAAAGTGAATCAGCTGGTTCTGAGGTGGAGGAAAGCGGCCTTCATAGCGGTGCAAAGTCGATATGCAGAGCTGCTGCTTTTCGCAACAGAATCAGCTGATTTACATGAATTAAGGAAGCACTACACTACACATTCACTACTCATTAAATGTGAATGTTCATTTAAAGGCACCTAAAATTAAGATTCAGCAAAATTATACAGTGCTTCCCTCGCTATAAAACTGTAAAGGTGTATTGTAGTGTATGGTTTTACACCCTTAAGACACATAATCCTACTTTGCGGATTTCACCCATCGCGGGTTATCTTTGTGATAAACGAGGGAGGACTCTAACAACGTCTCATAGTCTCCCTAAGTTTGGAAACAATTGCTAAGTATTTTTCATGTAAAGTTATTTCAAAAGTACTTCAGGTACTTTTACTTTAGCGTCCTGCAGCAAAAATTTCGTCATTTGCCAGTACGTACCATACTTCCTGTGCATGTATTTGGTTTAAAACTGCATATTACAGTATAAATAGATCAGTTGAGCCAGTGAAGTACAATATTACACAGCAGTGAGCCAAATACTCTCTGGAGTCAAATAAGCTTCCTAATGCTTCTACCAGCTGTGATCACTGACTAATTTAGTAAAGATCATTAAGTTGTGGATGGCAGCAGTTTGGGCTCAAGCATAGCTGCGGTTCTTTTGGTGTTCCCTTAGAGGACTGTTTAATTACAACAGCATCCGGAGGTATTTATGGTGTTGCATGGATGAAGTCAGTGAACGACAGAATTTTGGACTCCGCCTAAAGCAGTATCTGTGCTCTGACTCACAGCAGATCTTCTTCTTTAGCCTGGAGTGTCCTGTAGTATTTACCATAGTCTGGAAGACTGTTGATAAGTTTGTGAACATGCATCCCTTCTAATGCCTAATGACTTAAAATAATTTTATACGTGAATTTGAAGAAACTGCATGACCTTTTAAATCTTTCGGCATCAGTATGTTAGACGGTGTAGTTTAGTGTTGTGTGGTACAGCTTAGTTCAGTGAAGCAAGAGGCCTGTTACTAGTGTGAGCTTTTAAAGCTGATTTTCCTGCTCCAGCAGGAAATAGATGTGATGGCTAGAACCACACATGAGATGACGAATGACATGGATTACTGAGGATGTGCCCTCCAGCTGAAGCAAATCTGTTCAGAGCCAGACGTTTCACTAAATCTCCTTTGTACATTCCTAAGGTGGATTTTTTTCCCCAGATACATCAGAGGCCAGAATCTGCTGCACTTTCAGCTGTTTGCGTTAGCAGATGGTGTGTTTGTAGCGTTTGTTTTTCTCCGTTTTTGGGTCAGTTCACGACGTCACTAAACACTTCCTTTTAACTGACATTCAAGTAGGCTCATTATAAGACAAAAAAAAAACATGTTTTCCAGAGCTATAGAGCAAATGCATTTGGTATACATGAGCAAATTAGTCTCTACCACCTAAAAGCTGCTCCATAACACAACCCTGTCATATGGCGTAGTGGTTCTTGGGTGCTAAGTTTGTTGTTACACCATAATTCCAGAGAAGAGAAATTATTCATCCTCTCATCTTCATATCTCACCCTTTACTAAACATACAGTGTTTTAATCATCAGAAATGTAAACTTTTATGAAATATTATCAAAATATATTAAAGTGTCTAAATTCTTAATAGAAAAGTACAGCAGGTAACGTTTTTTTTGTTGTTATGTTCAGCGTATTTTTTTTTTAAATCAATGATGGTCACCTTTTAACAAAAAAAAAAAAAGGAAAGATGTTTTAAACTCCAAATAATTGATGAGATTCATAAGGCCTCAGTCACAAGCACTTGTAGGAGGGTTGATCTGTATGGGTGCAGTGGGTTTTTGGGTTGTCCAAAACGTGCATTGAATCAGTAAACTTTACAGATTTCAGAAAATTCAACCTTGTTCTATTTTTAAAAAAATAGAACATCTAAAACTGTTGAGGCTTGAAATGATTGCATTTACTGAAAAAGCTCACCAATAAGGACAATGTATGTGTAAGTGCAATCAACCAGAGAAAACTGTGCTGAGACTTAGAAGAAGTAATATTGTCATCACATGGATTTTCTTTTTATTTGTGCTGCTGGAAGGTCCTCTGGGTCAAAAAACAAAGAATGTCAGAGGAAATATTCCAAAGACCTGAACAAAAAAGAAGTGTGCTTAGCTTGATGGTCTCAGGCGAGTCATCAGGAGAGCATGTCTCTCTGTGTTTTCACACTGACCTTTTGGCAGCATGCTTTCACATATATCCTCTGTACTGTGAACTCCTGGCCCTCTTCCCCATCAGGTCTCCTTTATTTTACTTCCTTGCACATAGAAGCCTCTTTTTCAACAGGGGTTTGAATCTTTCACACTTAATTAGTGTAGCTCCCTCCTGTGATAAATTCTGCTCCACTCAATTAAATTAAGCTTTGAATTGAATCATCAGACGCTCGTGCCAGGCGTGTGTGTGAGTGTCAGAGAGTGCTTGATGGAGATGGCACCCTGTTGATTCCAGTGGAATGATTCATTTTGTCTTCCTCTCAGTTCTGACTGACAGTTAGACACTCTTCTCCAAACTAACTCACAGCAGCCGTACCGAAACTAGACTCCTGGGACCTTTGTTGGAAACGGATTCTGGAAATTCTTTCCTCCGAATTTTGCCACCTAATTATATGTTTTGATTTGATTAGCTGTTGACTTTGCCAGAACAGTGTCTTCTCTTTTAGAGTCAAATATTTTGTGCTCCTGGATGCCTACAGAGCGGCAGAGTGATGGAAACGGTGACTTATCAGAGTGGTTTTTATGCAGGATTATCCAGTCAGGAGGATGACTGACAGAGAGGATTAGATGATACATTACTTGACTTCTAAATGGTTTTCAAATTAAACAGATCCTGCTCCCCATGAAGTACCAGGCTGCTGAAGACATCTTAAAGTTATGATCCATTTGACTGCATGTTTTTCTTCCAAGACGATAGTTGCATTTGTCTAGATGTACAATAAACCCAAAAATGTGTTGTTAAAATGTCCTGTACCTCTGCTCTCTTCTGTTCCTTTATTTGATTGTTCGGATCTGAAGGTTTTCTTGCTCTGACAAAATCCTGCTTTGTTTCTTTACATGAGTTTTTCATACAGTTTGCAGGCGTTATTTACAAATGAGTCCTAAACTGCGCCACCTCGAGCAAAACTGTCTTCTAATTTGCAAAAAAGAATTACTGTGGCAGCATGGAGGCAAATTACTAAACCACAGTCTTCTTCCTTTAAGCAGGTGTCGATGGAGTTGGTGCCGTTTCAAACCACTTTCAGAGCAGAACCTCCAGCAATCAGAATCAGATTTTCCCACATTCCAGAGAGCAATCACAGAAGTAAATACATGTTGAATATGCATGTGAACCTTACCCTGGTTGGCCCCTATATAGCGCCCATAACGTCTGATTGAGACCATGTGTGAAAGCTGCAGAACATCTTTTGAGGAATTCACATCAAGCAAATGTGCACCATGATGTTACAACTGGTGTGAAACCAAAGCAACGGTTGCTTTAAGAACATTTCTCATTTGAAATGCGGAAAAAGAAATGTTAACCTTGTTTTAGTAAAATGTGTTGTAGTTTTTTTTTTTTTAACTAAGACTTCGTCTTCTGATTTTGGTGCTCAATAAATTCAAATCTGTACCAAAGTCATCCTCTTAACCATCTCAGTTCTTGGACTTGTGACTGATGTTCTTCAAAAATGTCAAACAAAGTCATAAATTATGGAAAAAATGTTATAAATGTATGTCAAATGTCTGCATAAATAGTTTCACTATGAACATATACCAAAAAGCTGTGTCCTTACCTAAACAAAAAGCGATTTTTCACTGCCTCAGTACGATTGAACACAGTTGGAGAAGACTGAAATATGAGGGGAAGTCAAAAACCATCTTCCACATGGAGCATGCTTCCAGTAAGATGCCATGGCGATGGGGAATTGGATGACACTCCTTTGCAGGGTCTGATAGAGCAGGAATCCTTAGCAGCCTCCAAACTCTTTCTGGGTTCTCATTTTTTCCATAAAGTGGAACTGTCGTGCACGAAGAAGAGGACTGTGATGACTCTATTCGGCGCGCAACATTGTGGACACCTCCATAACGCGCGCACAAGACTTTGTGGAGGAGAATCAGGACACGCTGTTTCCCCCCAAAAAACTAAAAGCAGTCTTCGCTCTTAAGTCCATCTGATGCCAAACCCCCTCTTGTTGTTAGTCATCAAAAGTATTCCCGATTTTTCGTTAAAGAAACAAAGTAAAAGAAGCGGAATCTCTGCGCTGCCGCCTCCTTGAAATGCGTAAAAACTGGCTCTCCAATCCAAAAACTTGATTTCAGATTCAACCCAAGGAAAAATATATTCTTCTTTAAGGAAGAAAAAAGTGGATTCGCTCTTTTTTATAATTGGGCGATTTAAGTCTTATTTATTCCAAAAAGTGCAGAGAGAAACAGCTCTGGTCTTCCCCACAACGCTTCGACACTCGTGAGAATGTGGGTGTGTGCGCTCGCTCGCACGCGTGTGTGTGTGCGTGTGTGTGTGTGTGTGTGTGTGGGGGAGGGAGAAAGAAAGAAAGAAAGAAAGAAAGGGAAGAAGGTTGTTTTATTTTAAGAGTGAATAAAATGCAGCGACACATGCGCAATATATAATATTGGAATTAAAAATGTATATTTTATGTGTTATTCATTTGGAAAACAAATGAACCAAAATACTGCACAGTAATCAAATTGAAATGAACTATAACCAAAAATACCAATAGTGGTTGGAGTGAATGAATGGGTGCTTGTGTTGATAAAACACATTTTAAACTTTTATATTATTATTATCACAAGAAAAATCATAATTTATCTGGTACAGCATTAATATGTTTTTTAGATCATCTTTTTTAACTTAATACTACCGATTTTGAACAATAAAATAAAACATTTTGTAATGAAGTAGACAAGAGTGGAACCAGACATGTATTAAAAAATAAAACAAGATAAAGTCACAATATTTCCAGTCACCCTTTGAGTTCCAAAATTCTTCAAAACAGTGTGGTGCATTGTGCTTGGCAGATTCAAGCAACAAATCTGGACTGCATTTTTGTTTCAAAGTGCCCGAAAAATAAAAAATCTACATGAGGTGCTGTCATTTTTATTTGTAATTTTGCACAACGGAATGTCATTTTATAAGCTGGATGCCTGATAAATCACTTAAGCACATTGTGCCAGAAAAGGTTGAGTAATTGACCTGTCAGTGCAATGGCAATGATTTAATGGGCAATTCATTTGTGTAATTAAAACCATTAGCTGACCATTAGAGGTTGTTATCAAGACATCATAAAACAACAAGAAGGAAAAACTTTTCATTCAAAGTATTCATTTAAGGGAGGTTGATCCACTGTTAGATTGTAGAAACATCTGTGTCAAGCTGTGTACCCAATACTCATAATTTATAAATGGTTAAAATGATTGAAAGTAATGTTGCTTGAACAGAAGAAGAGATTGAATACATTTTTAAATGGTTATTTAAGGATATTTTTCATACAACGCTTTTTTTTTTCAAAGTCAGCTTCTGAAAGCATTTCAATATGTCATGAATATTGTACTTATAAAAATGACCCGCAGAGGGCAGCAGCGCATCTTGCTTTCCCCAACTCCTTTTTCTACATCCGGGTCATACTTGTCCCCACGCTGTATTCAGCATGGCAGCGAAAAACAAGCACCGAAAAAGGCCTAAAGCCACGAAAAAGGGAGCATTTTGGAACAAAGAAAGGGAACAAGAGCCTGAAATGAACGGAAACGAGGAGGATGTCGACTCAGCAGTTAATGACACGGAGGAAACCACGGAGCCAGATGGAGAGGAGCTCAGTTTGGAGGAGGTTTTACGGCTCGGAGGAACTAAGGTCAGTTAACCAGCCTAAACCACTGACATAAACATTCAAATAAAAGTTTATTTTGGAAGATTGAAGTGTGAAATCCACCAGAGTAATGGTTTAACCTGTCGGTGCGAGTGTGTCATTTCTAACATTTTAAAAAGACTTAGTATAAGTGTTCCTTAAGCTTGTTTTATCTTATTTTTCCTCTTTACATCGATCATTAAGCAATTAAACCAATAAAGACAACGGAGAACTGTATGTTTAATATGTTTTCTAAATTAGCAGTAAATTCAACAATAAAATAAAACAAAAATGGTCAGACAAAGCAATAAGATTTTAAATAATTGTCAAAGTTATTTTAAAAACTCAATTTACAGTAATTTGTTTCCCTCCCTAATACCTGCAGGCTGACTTTGTCCTCCTTGCCGGCCTGGACGATTCTAATGAGCTTCTAGATGGGGGGAAAAAAGGAGCCATTGATGACTTGGAGGAGGGCGAGCTGGAGAAATTCATATCCGATCTCGGCATCCGGTCGTACGCCGGGCAGCAGAGCATCACAGATGAACCAACTGAGGCCAACTGTCCAGCTGATGAGGAGAAGGAGAGTAAAAAAGCCAAGGTGGCGAAAGGGAAAACAGAAGGCGAAACATCCAACACTCACAAAACCACGAAAGAGGTGGCAAAGAAGACTAAAGGCGATCTGGTATCTTCTGGGAAAAGAGCAAAGGAGAAAGCAAATGTCTTTGAGTTTTTGCCGAGGCCGATCTTGCTGATCAAACCTGGAGGGAAGTGGTTTGAGATGGCGTACACGGATGAGATCTCGTCTACCCCTCAGGATCCCATAGTGGTAAACAAGTACCAGTCTCTCGCCCGACAGCTGCTTGAAGCTGAAATCAATCTTTATAGGTCCAAGAAGAACCTACAGAAAGGAGCCAACTCTGCCTGGATGAAGACGGTCGTCTCTTCTGGTGTGCTGGCTGATCGGATGGCGGCCATGACTGTCCTGATCCAGGACTCGGCGGTGCACATGCTGGAGCACGTGGAGACCCTGGTGTCCATGGTGAAGAAGAAAGGCAGCAGGCGGATGGGCCTGATGGCTGTCGACACGCTGAAAGAGCTGCTGCTGTCCAACTTGCTGCCAGAGAACAGGAAGCTTTTCCCTTTTGCCAAGCGTCCCTTTGATCAGTTAGAAGAAATGGCCAGCGGGAATCGTGATGCCCGGGACCGCCGCCTCATCCTGTGGTACTTCGAGCATCAGCTGAAGCACCACATGGCAGAGTTTGTGAGCGCTCTGGACTCTGTGAGTCACGACACGGTGGCAGCTACAAAGGCAAAGGCGCTGGCCACCGCTCATGAGCTGCTGTGTAACCGTCCAGAGCAGGAGAGGGCGCTACTCATCCAGGTCGTCAACAAGCTGGGCGATCCAGACTACAAGACGGCGACCAAGGCGTCGTACCTGCTGGAGATGCTGCTGCACAAACACCCTAACATGAAGGTGGTGGTGTGCTGCGAGGTGGAGCGCCTCATGTTCCGGCCAAACATTGGCGCAAAAGTGCAGTACTACGCCGCCTGCTTCCTCAGTCAGGTCATACTGAGCCATGACGAGGCGGAGCTCGCCACCAAGCTCATCAACATTTACTTCTCCTTCTTCCGCGCCTGCATCAAGAAAAAGGACATCGAGTCTAAGATGCTGAGTGCTTTGCTGGCGGGCGTCAACAGAGCGTATCCGTACGCCAGTGCGGGAGACGAGAAGGTGAAGGAGCAGCTGAACACGCTGTTCAAAGTGGTTCATCTGGTGAAGTTCAACACAGCCGTGCAGGCGCTGATGCTGCTGTTTCAGGTGATGGACTCCGAGCAGAGCGTCTCTGACCGTTTCTACTCCACCGTGTACAGGTAGAGTCCTCCTCTGCTCATGAGCTGAGAGTTTTAGTTAGTATTTTTGTGAATAATTAAAATATGAAAAAAACTAATTTTGTTTTAAATATCTTATTTCTAAACTCAGAGAAATATTCTTCCACATTTTGGCCATGTCAAATGTATTGCTTTTTTGTCCAAAATACATTTGTATCCTGATTTTTGCTAGAGAGAAAAAATGTGAAACAAAAATAGATTTTTTTTTTCTTTAAGAAGGTGTTATTACTTTTAATGAAAACATTTTTTTGTTGTACTTTAACATGGTTTGTGGATGCATTGGAGCACGGAGCTTGTGACCCAGTGATTGTAGCTAAAAAGCTCTTTTTCAAACGTAATTTTTTTCATCTGGGCCTTATTAACAACAATTTGACTAAAGAAATACTCATTGTAAATGTAATTTAAATTTGTTTTCCATATATGTATCCCACCATTAGAAAAATGCTTCAAAAACTTGCTAAAAACACCAAAACACAATTTTCACTGGAGTTGGTCAAACTAGAAAGCACAGAAACTTCTAACGATTTTCCATTAGGCCTGTCTTTCCTGACTGGCCTGTTAAATTCTTGGTTTGAGAAGCATAACCTTGTTTTTAGAATTCATTATCGAGTTAAATGTGTGAACTTTTTTACAAGCTTGTAGACAGAACAGTAGGAACACGGAGCATTTCTCACAACAGTTTGTGATCTGAGAGGGAAAATCCTGCAGCCTCGAGGGAGGTGTTAGGCTTCATAAACGACAAGATGTGATAGCTGTTGTTTGGTTTGATCATAACTGGAGAATAAACTCAACTGAAGATTTTAGAAAAAGATTTTTCTTTTTTAAAAATAAGCTCTTCTGTCTTTGCAGGAAGCTGCTGGACCCCGGGCTGTCCTCTTCATCCAGACAAAACATGTTCCTCAACCTGCTGTACAAAAGCCTGAAGGCGGACGTGGTGCTGCGGCGAGTCAAAGCTTTTGTAAAGCGACTCTTGCAGGTCAGCGCTGAGCAGAGCGCCACTTTCACCTGCGGAGCGCTCTTTCTCGTATCAGAAGTCATGAAGACCAAGCCAGGTCTGAAGCTGCTGCTGCAGGAGGAGGGGGTGAGAGAACAGCACCATTGTTGAGTTTAGGAGTTTGAATTTCTGATGTTTGCTGTTGAATTGAAACCTCTCCCTGATGGTTTCTTAGGACAAGGAGGAGGAGGAGTTCAAAGACCTGGAAGAGGAGAATCATTTCAGTGATGATGATGGAGAAGAACACTTTCTGGATGCAGACAAACAGGAGGGAGGAGTGAGTGAGAAGGTCATGGAGACCAAACCTGCAGCATCATGGGTACACCACCAGAACAGAGAAGGTCTGTGGTTCACGGATGACATAAGCATCTGTATTTTTCTTTTTTTTTTACTATTTCCTTTTAGAAACTTCTTGAAATGATCATTGGTTTTTTTAGAAGAAATGCATCCTAAAAAAATAAGCTAGCACAGAACTGATTGCTATGTCCACTTTAAATAGTTTTCATCAAAGTGTTTGAGTATAAATTTACTCAGGAGATATCTGAGGTTCTGAAATATTGTTGTTTCTTTTGTAGGAAGGAAGAGCTCTGAGCTATACGATCCCCTTCATAGAAACCCGCTCTACTGTGGTGCTGATCACACCACCTTGTGGGAGCTGCAGAGGGTGAGAACCGCAAAAAGAAAATCTTTTAAAGACAAAATCCCAGGAATAAGTCATATCCTGAAATCTGCTTAGAGATCTGTTCAACCACTTAAAAAACATTAAAAAACTATATGATAAAAACACAATCGGACAACATTTTTCTCCAGCTTCACCTTTTTTTAAGATTATTGTAGATTTGTGACACTCTGTTCTGAATATTACATTAATTTATGAAAGTAGTGAATGGGTCTACAATGATTCTTTGTTCTAGAGTCTGTAGAATAATTAAATTGCTGAAAAAATGTTCTTTTTGGTTTGAAAGGCAGCTATTCAGACATTAGATAAAGCCACCCACAAGATCACAATAATGTTTTAAGGATTAGAGTAACGTAAAATGATCATGTAGAACAGTTTTCTGTTTGTTATGGCTCTATGAAACCAAATTGTTCAGAAAATATAGAGAAATTAACTTAAAAGTGAAGCGATGATGAGTTAGACTTAAAAATAACCAACTTTTTCATTGAAATGAAACAACAAAAAGTAAAAGTTTAGATAAACAATTAAAAATTGAAGAAAAAAATGTCAGATAAAGTTACTTATAGTGGGTTAGAAAAACCATTTAAAACAGTTTGTCTTTCTGCAGCTTGCTCAGCACTTCCATCCCTCTGTGTCTCTGTTTGCAAACACCATCCTTCAGGTAAAAATCTTCATTTATGTCATGTCTGTCAGACGTGTCCTTTTCTAAGGCGTTTGTTCCTGCAGGGAGAATCCATTCAGTACACTGGTGACCCTCTGCAGGACTTCACCCTCATCCGGTTCCTGGATCGCTTCGTTTTCAGAAATCCCAAACAGCTGAAAGGAAAACGTAAAAACCACAAACTACATCCCATATGTGTACTTTGTCTGCTCTAAATGTCTGCTCTTCTACTAAGGAGTGTTAGAATCAAATTAAAACATGAGCAAATATTTAAACAAGTTCAAATAAAATCCAAGTGCAGTTTCCAGTTTTAGATCATCATGATGTTTGTGCCTGAAATTCTGAAGGATCCTGTGCTAATTTTGTCTAGCACCACAGCGTGGCTTGGGTGGGTCGTGCTGTTGTACAGAAGGACAAATTGCTACACTGCAGCAGCTAGACTGTCATCTCCTCTGCTTGGGCAGATGACTTGCTGGAAATAGTTAGAGGTGCACAAACTGGTGCACTAATTTCACCAAATTTCAACTTGTAAGTTAATACTTTAGCATTAAAGACTATGGATAGATGGATATTTAGGATGACTGAAGCAAAGATAAACGCCTTGTTTTCAGAGTTTATCTGTTCTAACTTTGGAAGGAGTTACTGCTGCAAAACAAAAACAAAAAATCACAAGAGAACGACATTAAACATTAAAACAATCAAAACTATAAAGCTCAATATTTTTTCTTTGCGTTGTTATATGTAAAGCTTAGGAAATCTTCCAATCTTGTCATAATATGTGACTTTTTTTTGTTTCTTTAGAAAATACAGACTCTGCATTGTTGAGGCCCAAACGAAGGCTGCCCGTCAACTCTTTACCAGGTGAGCTTCATGCTTTCAATGCTTTGTGTTCCTTTAACTTGTGCTGTGCAGCACATTCACACTGCATGTTGTTTCCTGTCAGTGAACTGTGCAGAGTTTTTATCCAAAGAAGAAAGCCAGATCCCTGTGGATGAAATCTTCTTCTATCGGTGAGTCTTTCATTTTTCCTATCTTTTACTTTTTTTGTCTACTTTTACAAACCTCATTTGCCTTTTTTTTTTTTGCAGATTCTTTAAGAAAAAGCAGCAGGAAAAGCAGAGCCGAGGGCCGCGAAGAGAAGACGATAATGAGAGCGTGGAGGAGGTGGATGACGACGAGTTTGAGAAAATCCTTGGTAAAAAGACATGGATCAGTCTGCATATAACGAGGGAAAAAGAAACGCGTTTAGGCAAATTTTAGCCTGGAATTTATGGCCTTTTTTAAACTATATTTTTAAAATTATATTCAGGTTAGTATTTTCATGTTGTAATTGTCTGTGTCCACAACAAGGGGCACTATTGAGAGTATTTAAGTGGGGAATTCATAATACTAAGTATGATATTATTCTTCATGTTTTAATAAATTGTATAACAACTGCAGGTATACTGACTATCCATTGATGATTTTAGTTTTTTCTGTCTGTCTGGTTTCTTTTGAACAGACTCTGTGGAGGGAGACTCGTACTTCATCGATGTGGCTGAAGACGATCTGGACTTTGCTGGGTTTGTAAACTTGTCTTGGCATCATGGCTGCTATCGTTTGTTTCCTGTTTTCACTTTTAACCCCTTTATGCCATGTGTCGCTGATTGGCAATGTACAATAAAATTCCGGACTTCACTGAATTTAACATCTCCTTGAATGGCAAAAACATTGAATATTTTTCTAGATAATTGAAATTTATCTTTTCATTCATTCATTCATTCATTCAGATAAATGAATTTATCTAAGAGGCTGAAACGATCAGCGTTTTTCACCCTTTTGAATAAAAACAAGCAGTTTTAGATTTTTAATTTACTTAAAACAGCAAGATTAGAACAAAATACACTTTCTCATTGTGTCGTTGAAAAAATAACTTGCTGTTCTTCTTTGTTTTGATGGTTAGTAATGTGAAAAGCAAAAAGGGCAAGAAGTCTGCAGAGGAGTCTGAATCTGACGACTCCGACATCGATGACCTGGATGATGAGGAGGTGTCTCTGGGCAGTATGGATGAAGAGGATTTTGGAGATGAGCTGGATCAGGAAGGAGGGACCTTCATGGATCCTGATGGAGGTGAAGATGAGGAGCAAGACTTCCATGAAGGTAAGAGACAAACCCTTTTTTTACTGTGTACCTCAAATCATTTGGGAAATGAAATTTTTTTTTATTTTGTATTACATTTTTTCCAGCTTCAATTCTTAAAAAATGCATAAAAACAAATTCTGCCTTACTTATGTATAAAGTTTTATGCTCTAAAAATGCATAAATCCTACCCATGCAGACAGTTTGAGTTTTAACCTTTTTGTTTTTAAACAAACTTTTATGGTTGTAGAATCATCTGATGAGATGGAAGTTCCCGATACTCCTCCTCAAAAGAAAAAACGGAAGAGGAAAAACACAGTGGAGCTGGATTTCTCTGGATCCTTAGGTCTGTTGTTAATTTTGTTTGTGAAAGGACTTCTCCGGGTTGTTGATTCAAGTTTTCTTAAGTCAACTTTTTTCTCCCCACAGAATCAAAAAACAAGAAGTCAAAGAAGGGTGCAGCCATGCTTGCTTCAGCTGAAGAAGTAAGTTCTACTTAAAGATTCTGCTTGAACACATTTGTATTATCTAATCAAAGCAGTTGCACAACAAAATAAAACAAATAATAGAAAAAATAGACAATTTATGGAAGCAAAATACATGTGCAAATTCCTAAATAATTCAGAATCTAATAAACTGATCAGTTGTTCATAGTTATAAAAAAATGTCAAAGCTGCTATTGCCAGTTGTTTTAAAATTAGTATCTGGTTTAATAACTTACAAAGGAGGCAGACAATTTATAGAATTTGAATTTTGTTGTTGCAAAAGTGCCTTCTTTAGTATCTTTGGTTGCGTTTAACACCCATAATTCCCTTCCATGATCCTTTTATCAAACTTTGCTGTTAAATAATATTTCTCTTTCAGTTTGGCTCCTTGCTGGACGAAAATGTCGACTCCAAGTTTGACAACATCGGCCTGAACGCCATGGCTAACCCAGACAAAGCAGGTAAGATGAAACTTTTTTTTCTCCCACAAATGCTAAAGTGACCCGGCTGGATCACAGTATCGACACATCACAGGCCAAAGCTTAGTCTCTGATTAGTTAAACGTGACGCATTCTTCAAAGTTTAGATATTTGAACTCTGAAAACATTGTGCCACGATGCCTAAAACGCGCAGCAGGACCTCTGATCACATCTGTACTTTTGATTTAACTTTGAAACTAGACGCCCCTGACACAAATCGCATTTGGTGTGAACACAGCTTTAGTTTTGAACCATTATTAATGCTGGAAAGACTTGTTCCATGCATAATTTGCCAAATTAAATCAGAAAACTACGAGGAAGCTTGAACATGAAAAGAAGAAGCAAGAAAAATGTGTTGTTTCAAATCTGCTGGATACCAGCAATCTTTAATAGGTTACTGATAACATTACAAAGATCCTATGGATTAAAAAACAGCATTTTCTTTCATACTGAAAAAGAGGGAGCCTTTATTAAACAAATAAACTACTGTTGTTTACATCCACATTCTTTTCTGTTTCTATGTGTTTGGGCAACAGGGGCAATCTAAAAATAAGAATCTTTTAGGAGTCTGAAAGTAACTATTTTAGTTACTGCAAGTATGTTTACAAACTAAAATAAAAGGGCCAAATCTGTCTTTTGCTGGCTGCCTGCTGTCATCAAGAAAATTTAGCTTAAAATAATACTTCAGGTTGTTAATAATTTGGATTGTTTCCACTAGCTTTTCTTTTGTACCATTTAAGTTTTAATAACAACTGGTTTAACGTTATAACAGTGTTACAGTATATCTGATTTGATTGGCGGTGATAAATCAGAGAACAGATGGTGCCAAACCTTTCCCTGCATTGTCCCATCAGATTAAAAATAGACTTTACAGGAAGTGGTGTTCCCTTTTTGTCTGCTGCAGGCCTGAAGCAGCTGAGGTGGGAGGCTGAGCGGGACGACTGGATCCACGGCCGCGATGCCAAGACACTGCGCCGAAAGAAAATGGTGGCCCGATCCAATAAAGGGAGCAGGATGTTCAGGAACAGGAAGAGGAAATAACGACAGCTGCTGTTTTTGCTGGACTTTAAACTTTCATTCCCGTTTTGCCGACCAGACTTCGTGGTCTCGTTCCCGGATGCCGTATATTCCAGCCCACTCATTGGACTGATAATAAACTGGGAAGAAAAAAACACAGCAGTTTTTAGATTCAGTCAGATGTGACTGAAGATGCTTGCTGGAGGGCTGCTCTCCTGCCAATGGAAAAGTTGCTTTTTGTTCTTGTAAAATTTCAGATTTAATAATATTCATGTGTTCTGTATCATTTTTCCCCTTAAACTTTAAATAAAATCCAAAATCCCACAAGTTCATTTAAATATGATCAGTTTAACATCACTGTTACAATAATAACCATGTACAGCAACAAGCCTCTATTATAAATTTTTTTAAAATAAGTTCTGTCTTATATTTACAAATAAAACTACAGATTGCTTGAAATGACATTGATAATTTTAATTGGTTTCATAGAATCTAATGAGTCAAATACTCCTAAGTATACAGCTTTATAGGAAAAAATTTTGCATGTTTTCAATAAAAGTTGCAATTTATTTATCTTAAATGTCTACTACCAGGTAAAATACAAAACAAGCTATAAATTTAGGGGGTTATTATTAGTAGATGTTAGGCTGGGACTGATTAAGTTCCCTTAGCTTAGTCTTTCGATCAAAGCCTGAAGAAAATGTGTCCAACTTGTATAACTTATATCGTTTTTTTTTGTTTTTTTTCTCAGACTAAGTAACATGAAGCAAATGTCTCCGTTACCTTACCTTCTAGAATTGATGGAAACCTCTTGTTCATGGTGTTCCTAAAATCTTCAGCAAAGATTAAGTGTTTTAGAGGCTACACATACGCAGATCTAGCTGATCTTCAGTTTTTGTGTCTCAGAATTTAATGGGTACCTTGACTGTTGTTCATCTTGTGAAAGAGTCCATACGCCCCAAAGACTCCAGCCAGCTCCAGGACGATCACTCCCTTCAACACCCTCTTGGCCAGAGACTCTACAGGTCTGGGAGACATCTGAACAGAGGAAACCACAAAACTTCAGTTGCATTGTAACAACTGCAGTAAAACGTTTACCGTTTAGTTTGTGTGCAGAGGTCAGAACTTTCCGCCATCTACTACAAATCAGTGTAAAACCAAAAATGCATGTCCATAAACAGAATGAGGGCTGTCACTGTCAAAACACTGAACTGACTCGAGCTCAATTCCACATTTTAACATGGGACAGCCATGGTGCAGACGAAGAGCATCTGACCTCTGGTAGGAAGGTCAAAAGTTTGGTTCCTGCTCTGCAAGCCCGTGTGTTGAAGTGTCCTTGGGTAAGACACTGTTGCTCCTGGTGGCTATAAGGTGTCCGGCAGCAGTGTGTGTGAATGGGTGAATGTGACTGTACAGCGCTTTGGGCCTTCTATGGAGGTAATAAAGCACTATATAGGTATACACCATTTACCATCAATTCATTTTTCCAAGTTCTTGTCCAAAAAAACTAAGGCTGCTTTTCAAATGAATGAATGCATGAATAAACACATTTTACATAAATAAAACTATCAGTAAAGCAAACTTTGTCTAAGATAAACACTAGAAATTGCTCTAGAGTTTTCTAACTTCAACATTTTTGGACTTTAATACATACTTATTTTATTCCCTGCTCTAACCATTTACAATTTTCATACAAACTGAAGTTCTCCATTTGTTAAATGATGCAATTTAACATTAAAATTACCTTATTGGTTAAAAACAATAATGAAGAGAAGAGGGAGATGAAGGAGAATTAATCAATTTAAAAGAATAAACGAGCAAATAGCGAGTTGCAAAATAAATTCATGAATTTAAATAAACATCGTGGTTAATAAAACACTAGCCAAAATAATGAGCTTGGCAGACTGAATTAAAGTAGATTCAGTTTAACATTAGACTCTTATGTTATCAAGCAATATTACTCTATTACTTTTTAATTTACTTACCTTTAAATTGCCAGACTAACGAATGATTAAATTGACCGGATAAATTCCAAAACAAAAGTATGTCCTTGTGACATGCGCACAAGGTTCTTCGTGCATCTTCTTCTGTTTTTTTAATTGGGAATGATGTGAGCAACGCTGCCCCCTAGTGTTAGAAAATTCACTGGACAAATTTCAGAACCGTGTAGTTAAAAAACAAACAAACAAACAAACAAAAAACAGCTTGTAAGTCTAATTTAGAAACAAAATATTGTTTCAGGTCGGTGTGTATTTTATAACCAGGCTGAGCTTAGAGCAAACAGATATATGCATTGCCAACTAGTGAAGAAAAAGAAAAAAGACTCACTTTTGACCACGTTGACTAAAAACAAAGAGGGAGGACAGCCAAACTATACGTTTTTTAGATGATGCACTTTTGTAGCTTCCGAAAATCATCTTTCAATCCTAATGTTTTAGCTAGAAATGGCCTGTTTGTCCAAATCATAAAAATGCCCAATCTATCTGTTGTTGCAAAAAGCTCCCAGCAGATGGCACTACGGTCACAATTTCAAACCTTGTGTGGTGTTGAAAAGGGCAAAAAATGAGAGAAATTTTCTGCAAAATACACTTACAATAGAGATATTTAGTGGAGGGCCAATAAATTATAAGGATTCAACCAAATGACAAAAAGTATAACATGTAAACATCTTAGTGGATTTCAAAGCCTTTGAAAAGATTGATTGTGTGTGTTATACCTTTGTTTTACATGAATGCTAAAAAAGAATTAATGCGCCAAAAATGTTTTGATCAGGAACATAAATCAAAATAAATAATACATTTCATGAAATTTTACAAAAGATTAAATAGACTTTTATTAAGTTTTATTCAATTATGTTAATAAGACAATATAAAAACACGAATTAACGAACATGCAAGCAATTAAAACATTTTGCATTGATCTAATATTGTGAATCTCACTCCTAAATTAATTTATCCACAGGAATTCACGCTATGCTTGGTTGTAATAGTTCAAGTTAAGCAAAAATAAATGTTTTGTCTTTTTTAAGCTTTTTTTCTGCAAGTCAGTAAGTTCTTAATTTAATCAAAATACCGTGAGGGACAAAACACCTTTTAAGGCCTTTAATTTATTCAAACATGCAGGAGGTTTTTGTTTGTTTGTTTATTGGTTTTACTGGTTTTTGTGTGTTTTAATGTACATTTCTTAGCTTGACCAAATATCTATTTTAATCTGTATTTCTGCAATCTTGTCAAATTCTAGTTGTCTCAAATTACAGTCAAAAATAACTTTAAATAATAAGAAAAATATATCTATTGAATATAGTTCTGACATATAAATACTTTCACTAATAATACAAATTCGTTTTTTTTTTTTTTTTGTAAATCATTTAAGATTAAGATTTGGTTTAAAAAATAAAAGATTTTGATATTTTACATTACAATAAAAACATTGCAACTGAAACTAATTCAATATGACTATAACACTCATTTGTAGATAAAATTCCAGATTTATCGTCACTGACTGAAGCCATAAAAATAATGAAAAAAAACAAGAACCTAAAGTTTTAAGACACATTTCGCCTACTTTACTTTTCTGATTGAAAATATCCAACAGGTGAGTTAGGACTTTTTTTGTGAGCCACAAAAATGTCAAATATCTGCTTAACATCCACCCAAGGAAAAGCAAGTGTGTGTGTACAGAGCATGGTGGTCTCTTGCTTGTTCTATCACCTCAGTTATGTGCGTCCTTTCAGATTCAGCAGCAGGTAAACACACCCTGCCAGAGTGCAAACAGTGAAACCCTGCAGTTGAAAAAGAAATGACGACGAGCTGGAAAAAAAGAGCTATGCTGAGACTGGGTGGTGCTAGAATTCTGCCAGCAAAGATGCAAAAAACTCAGTGATCAGTCAATTTTAGTGTCAATCAAGAAGATAAAACAAGGTTTTGCTCTCAGTTTATATTAAAAAAAGTAACTTAAAAGACTAATAAATCATTTTTTATCATGAGGTCTCAAAGCAGTATATTGAACGTATCAGTGACATATCAGCTTACAGCTCTGACCTCCATCCAAATGAACACCTTTAAATAAAAATGTTAACATATATATAAATATTCTATTGGCTAAAATTGTGACAAGGAAAAAACACTGAACAAAACCGACTATTTCAGGCAGAAAACATGTCTTTTTTTTTAATAACTTGGAGACATTGACTGTTTTGGGAAACTAAAGCAATCAGAAAAAGCACCAACTAATCCTCACCCTGCATGATGTCAGCTTCCAAAACCATTAAGGAAGTCTTTATGAGAAATAATTTCTATTCAGTTCACCTTTTTTTTCTAATGTGGGTCTAAATCCGTGTAAATATTTAAGTATTTATTCCCAAATGAAGTTGAAAATTTGTGTCCATACTGAATGACTGGAATAGACATCCGCAAAGGTAAGTACAACAGCTCTTGTTCATTTTATTGTTTTAGAAAACCCAGTCCCATTTTTTTTCCTGAAAAATAAAATGATGTGGGATAAACCAGACCAAGTGGACCACAGAACATTTTTCAGCCATGTTTCTGTTACACTGATGTCACCATGGATTGTATGGGTCAAGTACTTAGATTGCATCAGCTTTTTTTATGTTTTTGAATGACTTCACCCACAACTTTTAAGTCATTGACTTTAATTGTCACCCAATTTAGTGCATCTAACTCTAAGACCTTCTTCATCCAGTTTGCTGCATCTTGTTTCATTTACATTCTCTTTAGTCCACTGGATTCAGTTCAGTTGTGGCTGTAAATTCTCATGTTTACAGTGGTTTCCTTTACATCAGTAATACAGCTTATTATGTAAAACACTTTTTCTTTTCAGAAAGTTGCACTAAATGTTAGAAGCATGAAAATTTAGTGTATTTTCTCGTGATATTCCAGAACAATGCATTTACATTTGAGCCATTTACAGTTTCATTGATGCTGTTTAGAACCCTTTAGTTATGTTATGAAGTTAAATTACCAATACTTTTATTCAATAGATTAACTTTCATTGCAAAGCCATTTGGTTGCCAGTTAGATTTGAGCTAAGGCTCCCAGGGGCCCATGGGCACATTGTTGACGCGGGGCCTCTGGGAGATTGGCCCGGCCCTGAGAGGCGGGCAGCTGATTGGATGGCAGCTGCGCATCAGAGCGCAGGAGCGCGTCCATGGGCCGCAGTGGTGGCTCAGGTGTGCGAGCCGGTCCCGCGTCACGTATCGGGGCTGATGGTGACACAGGCGGGGTCCAAGCGTGGCTGGAGCCGTTCGGGTGGTTCTGGTCGGGACGGTATTTAGCGCGGTGACAATGGAGGGACATGAGCACTCGGACTGGACCGGCGGATGCTACTACGAGACGGAGGTGCGTGAGTCCACTGCGGGCTGAGCATGAATGCAAACCTTCTTCCTGTCAATTAGAAGCTATATATAAAATTGTATTAACTTAAAAAAATATACGCGTTATTACTTAAAAATGCACAAGAATAAATTGTAAAACCGCAGAAATCCAGAGTTTTTCATCACTTAAGTGGCTTTGTAGCGTCTGAAATGTCTCTGCGAATTTATTTACTTCACATTTTAATAAGATTCAATGTTAGAACTAGTCAAACTTTGTTTATATTGAAAATAAACTCAATCCATGATATATTTTATGATGTCTAAGAAAAAAATATTACAAAAAACGAAAATAAATTTGCAGCAACGTTACAAAGCAAACTTTAACAAATATTACTTTTAATCTAATAAAATGTGCATTCCCTCATTTACAGTGGGGACTTTTTTTTACAACCTATTTATTTGTCATGGTCAAATATGCATTACTGAGACAATAACCTTGGTGTAAAATGTTAACCTAACGTTAGTTAAAAAACATTAATTCGTTTTTCTATGAATATTTAAAAGAAATGTCTAAGACAAAAAAATGTTAGTTTTTCCCCTAATGCTTTAACACAAAATATTAGATGAGCTGAAAAAAATAGAAAACCTGTGAGTACATGAAACAAAAATCGCATAATTATGTTTCTTTTAATCAAAAAGTTGGCTTTTTTTTAAAGCATTGAAATTTAAAGCTCCTATAGGCCAACTAAAATGCAGTTTTGATTATGATTTTATTAACTACATTTTACTTTTGGTCATTGAAACACTTTAGATTTGAGAGAACATTATTCCGATGTGCTTAAATGTAAAGTATTTTGGCGCGTGCATCTTTGTGTTGTATGATCTTTAATTCAGAAATGTGTAAATATGGGAAGAGACGGTGCAGTGTTCCGGAACCATGCCTCTTTCTCTGGGTTTCAGTGTTACCCCGCAGCGGCCATGACGTCCATGAGCGGCTACATGAGCGCGCCCGTGGCTGGCACCTGTCACGTGAACGCGCACTACGGAAACGCGGTCGGGTTCGGTCCCCCGCAGAGCTCCGGGGCAACGGCAGCGGGAGCCGGCATAAGCCCCTTCAGCTCGCCGCCTCCGCAGGGGACCGGTTCGGTTTACGGAGCGACCTGCAGCATCAGGACCAGGGAGTCCAAACCGTACCGGCGGAACTACACGCACGCCAAGCCCCCGTACTCGTACATCTCTCTGATCACCATGGCGATCCAGCAGTCGGACAGCAAGATGCTGACGCTGAATGAGATCTATCAGTGGATCATGGACCTGTTCCCGTTCTACCGGCAGAACCAGCAGCGGTGGCAGAACTCCATCCGACACTCGCTCTCCTTCAACGACTGCTTCATCAAGGTCCCGCGCTCGTCGGACAAACCCGGGAAGGGCTCCTTCTGGGCCCTGCACCCGGACTCGGGGAACATGTTCGAGAACGGCTGCTACCTGCGGCGCCAGAAGCGCTTCAAGTGCAGAAAGAAGGCCGGCGGCGGGGACGCGGACCCAGCGGCGAATCCGGGCTCTGAGGGCGGCTCCGGCTCCGACCCTCCAACTCCCTCCTCCTCTCCTCCATCCACAGATCCTAAGGACCTGAAGGCCCCCTCCCCGCCTCCACTGTCCCATCATCACCTCCCCATCCACCTCAAACCGGACCTCTACAACCCCACCTACCCCTTCAACCACCCATTCTCCATCAACAACATCATATCCGAGCCGCAGCTCCACAAAACAGAACCCATGGTTCAGTATGGAGCCTTTGGGGGCCCGGTGGCGGGGACACTGATGGGGGCCAAAGGTGGCCTGGATGTCAGCCACCCTGATCCCAACTACTACCACGGGCTGTACAGCAGACCCATCATCAACCCCTGAACTCCATCATCCCTCAAGTTTAGAACCTTTTCTAACTCTTTGTTTTCTACTATTTTTAACATTTGTCACACACACACACACACACACACACACACACACACACACACACACAC
>BSAI01000101.1:14538857-14551622 GCA_036245035.1 Adrianichthys oophorus | reverse complement strand
ACACACACACACACACACACACACACACACACACACACACACACACAATCACTCAAGTCATCTGGTAAATATAACTCCTATGTAGATCTGAAATTGATCACATTACTAAAATTATATGTTCTCTTCACGTTCAGCATTACATTTTGCTTAAGCTCCATTGATTTTCAACAAGGCACAGCTAAATATGTAATAAAACAAATGCCAAATACTCAATATGTCATCTGAGCTCATTGGCTATTTTAACCGTAAAATTCCTGTAGTTTCACATTGTGGAACTGCTTTATTACTGTCATCCTTTAACTTACATTTTCTCTGGAAATAAGAAGCTTATTTGAACGCCAAATGTACTAGAATACGTTAACAAAATAAAATTCGCCACACAGTGTGACGCAATACCCCTGACTAATTGGGTCTTTAGTCCACGTTTGAGTGCGCAGCTATCATACTTTGTGTTATTCGTGTTTAATATATGTAACTAGATAACAAAAAGGTGCTCAGGAAAAGACACGACTTTTTGATTTCACTCTACAATGAAATGATCTTATTTCTCTTGTTTTGTCTGATGGTTTCATTTAATTATTTGACTTAGATTATTTCAAATGTTCTGAAAAATACTAGTGTAAAAGATAGATCATTTCCACTGATGTCATATGTACTGTGTGTATCAAACAACCTGCATTTTATAATAAAATCAGAGTTCTTTGTTTACTACGTCTCAAGGCAGGCCTTTTTTAAATCAGCCATACTCATTTTTTTTCCCCAAAAAAGCCCACTTTGATGCCTTAAAAACAAACACGTTGGCCTCAAATCAGTTGGAAATCCTTTCATTACAGCTGGAATCCTATAATCTCAGGCAGATCTGCAAAAACCCTGGTCTTGTGGTTCTGTCCCTTGTGGAGTTTGCTTCCAAAACTTTTTTTTATAGTCATGTAGAATAAGAGCAAAAGCAAATTAGATTTTGATTTTACACTTGATCATCTTGCAAGAAATACAAGGAATCTGGAAAACTTTGCCTGCACTGTTCAGTACCAGGAATTTATCTCTGAGTCAGACTGGTTGAAGTTTTGGAATATGATGTCCTGGATTTTAGGTCAGTGAATCAGAACCAATCGGATCGTTCAAAATGAACTAATGTCCACTATGAATCAGCAACTTACAAATTATGATATGAATTTAATTGTAAAGGGAATGAAGGCTGACCTATAGATGCCAGTGCAATCAGCACATTTAACACGCAAGAAAGTGAAGATCTGCTTTAGAAAAATGCAATTTTTTTCTTATGCCGGCCCCAATCCGCCAAAAAAAGAAGAAAAAAAAGACAGATGTCATGTGGGAAAAATAATTTGGGCCATTTTCACCTGCAGGGTGATTGTGGTCAAGAGCAAAATGTAAACCCTTTAGCTTGACTCCTGCAGGGCGTTATAAAACAGATACATTGTGTTTCGGATTATTAAAGGAGATTGTTCATTCATCTTCTGTACCGTTTAGTCCCTTTCAGGGTCACGGGGCTGCTGGAGCCTAACCCGGTCACTCATGGGCGAAGGCAAGGGACACCCCTGGACAGGTCGCCAGTCTGTCACAGGGGCCACAATCACACTCACATCCACACCTAGGGACAATTTAGAGACAATTTAGAGTGACCAATTAACCTATGCAGCATGTTTTTGGATGGTGGGAACCGGGGACCTTCTTGCTGTGAGGCAGGAGCGCTAACCGCTGTGCCACCGTGCAGCCAGGAGATTGTTGTCACCAGCAAATCTAGCTAGCTAGTTTGGACATCAACAAACACATATCTGATCAAACCAGTGTCAGTATTTCATTTAACCTGTCAGAATGTCAATAAGCAGAACATTTACATTTGATTTAGTAAAACTTTATGTTATATTCTAAAAACATTTACACTGACAAATTTTTTTGCATCATCAATTAAACAAATGCCATATGGCTTTTGGAAATGTCTTTGACAATCAAACACTGATGATATGCAGATGATATGCTAATGCTTAAATGATCTGTTTTAACATTTGTAAAGGGAAGTGCCCGTCGCAGCAGAATCAAGACAGAACTTTGGAGAGTGTAGGAAAGTCCCCAATATTGTGGCTGAAGGAAGTTCAAGAATTTTTCCTTGAAGTGGAGACTTTGATATTCAAATATGGACTTCCTGTTCTCTAAATTCATTTCAACTCATGAATAAGAGTCCTTGATTTAAATGATCTCATTTTTTTATTACATGAAGTGATGTGAAGAAGCATGGATTATTAAGTAACTGAAAATGAGACACTAATTTAGTATTTTTGGGAAAGATTTTGAGCCATAATTCACTTGTAAATAGATCCAAGCAAATGGTAAGGCTGATGATGTCAAAGCTTAAGTCCACAAGAAAACAAGGCATCAAATCTTTGTGTTGAATGGTATGTTTTCGTTTTCTTTTCCTTTTCAAAAATAACTAAGTTTATGGAATATTTCATCCAATGCAAACAGTGTAATAACATTGCCCTTACATGACTGAGTTCCCCTCACATTTGTGAAAAGCAAGATACAAGACTTTTCTTTGTCTCAAGATCAGATTCTAAAGACAAAAACTAAGATTTTTAACTTTAGTTTTTTTTTTTTCCAGAAACAAGACAAGGCTCAAATGCGATAATCAGCTAAAATTTGAAAAGAGGTTTGAACGACTCAGGAATGCCTCACGTCGATCTGATTTAAGTCTGAATCTTCCATATGAATGTGAAACAGGGCGAGTGTGAACGTGTAACTGAAAGTTAACATTCAGAGGATTTCCCTATAGGAAGTAAACGTTAAAATAAAAACATTTACCAAGAGTTTCAGTCCAGAGTGGACAAAACTCAGATATCTAGATCATACTTCCACGGACAGATGTCAGTTAGTGCAGCAGCGAGCATGGAAATCCATTATAGAAGTCAAAAGAGTGACCCACGGCTGCCTTTTTAATAAGAATTAAAGATCTTACTGCACAAGAATGAAACAGGAGTGGCTCCAGGAGTGATCATTGAGGGACCTCAGTAACTCTGAAATTGTGTTTCCTCCTGCATGCATGTCTGCTTGATAAATAATTCCCAAATAATCATAGGAAATATGGTTTTAAAGTTGGAGCAGAAATTTGAGAAGTCTGTTATGGTTCAAGAAAGAATGTGATGTATTGGAATACTTAAGGGGAAGATGATGGTCAGTTCTCCAACACATGCATAGAGAGGTGTTGAGGTGTGATGAGGGCTTTTGAAGGACTAACTGCCTTGGTGGGTGTCTCTGTTTGCCTAAGAAAAGTAATCAGCACATTATGAATAATAATGACCTTTTTCTGACTGGGTATAATGGAAAGGCTGCATGCCAAGCAGCTTGAGGTCAGAGCTTAGCCAGCAATGTTGTGTTTGGATAAGAAGCGTTTACCACATTCACACACACATGCATACATATAAGCGCTGTCCTCTGCTTGGACTCTTCAGGCCGATCACTGTATGCATGATTGTTTTTGCACTGCTGTCCAAATCCAACCAGAAACAAAAAGGTTGGTTTGGTGAATAATCTTTTTTAAAGTTAATAATTTTGTATAAAGCTTCTAAAGGCTGAGCGTTTCTTAAATGTTTTCAGTTCTTACCCGATTTACCTCTTTTAATGTTATTTTTCAGAATATTTTCTGGCATACCTAACTGTTTTAGGGTTTCCCACAAATTTATTTTGAAACTTCTCACTAGTCTGATCAAAATTACCTAAGAATTGACACGTCCAACACAGACAGATTTGTGAAAATTGCAGCAACGCTCAACTCTAAGTTTGTTGCCCATAAATGGACTTTGCCGTCCCTCAATTACACTAACAAAACAGGAAAGGGAAATGTTACAAATTCATGATGTTATATGTAGTTCACAGAAAGAAGTACGAAGATCTGCTTGGTAGGGATGGAATGCAATAAAATGTTTTTCAACTTTAACTGTCACATCAGTTCATAAAATCATTTTAGCACATTTTTTTGAATGTAATTTCCTGTATTTAAATGACAGAAACCTAATTTCTATTGTTTAGCTTTGCAAAGAAATTTTGAAATTTGAATCAGTATTTTATAGAAGTGGATAAAATAGCAGACGAATTCATACCAGAACCTGGTAAGAAATGATTCAGGATATCAGCACGGATACCCTAACCAAACGGATGTTTACAAAAAAAAAAAAAAAAAAAAAAAAAAAAAAAAAAAACTATCTTACCTTATTGTGGCAACATGAGGCTTTTAGCTAATATGATACCGATCCAGTGAATTAAATCTTGTGTAGGAAAACCATAGCACAAGAAATAGGGTCAGATTTAAAGCAAACGCTGTTAAAAATGACAAAGACAAATATGATCAAAAACGTAGTAAAAAAAAGCAGTTAAAACAATAAAATGACCTTAGTAATATTTGTATCTACATTTACTTCAGTGCACTTTATAGTTAAAGTGTTGTCAAGTGTTCCTCTAAAGAGATATTTCTCATCTTTGATCTTAGGATGGAAAAGCTGATATTCAAAACAAGTGGATTTGAGCTGTCATGGTGAGACATTTTTGACCATGACCATCCCAGATAAACAGCCGTTTGCCATTCATGCAGATGTACAATGACGCTTTTTTTTCCAAGGTGAAAAGAGCTTAAGCATCAATCTGGATGCCTTTCAGACCTCCGGGCCGGCCACCCAGAAAGCTCTGGGGTCTGGGATGGAAATTCATGCGGCAGCTGTAAACTGCTCCCAGCCATAAGTGCTTTTAGCCTGAATGTCAGTTCACATTTGAAGTGTGGAAACACTTGATGAGTGCTGCTAATAAGTGAATACGAAGCCGGTTTAAGATCTAACTGAAGCGCCACGTGCAGCTATGAGGTCAATCAACCTGATCTCCAGCCAGCCAACAAAAGCATGGCTGCAGGTCACCTGATCGTACAGTTTTACTGAGAAAAGGCTTTAAATAGGATGAAACCAGTTATATTTATTGGTAAATGCTTGGCAGGACTGACTCACAAAAATTCGCCTAAGAAAGTGACTTGCTTCATGGGAAAACTGCAGCTCTGCCTTTGTGGCAGCTTCTCCACTAAGCAAATACTCCAAACTGTTCATTCCCCGCCAGCCTTTCTCTCCCGCAGCACATTGTTTGTGCCCTCGCATTTCATTCAGACTGGGGGGAAGATTGCTCTCAGAGCCACTGAGCAAACAGTGGAGAAAGGAGCATCCCATCTTTACTCTGTTCCCAGGAGAACCCTCCTTTTTATTTTTTTATTTGAGCTCCAAGCTGTCAAGCTGAGCCGAGAGTTTGATGTCAGAAAGCTGAATTAATTGCTTTAAGCCAACGGGGCAAGCCACCCATCGCCAAACCCTGGCTGAAATGTTTTACTGGAGATTATTAAAGATTTCAGAATACACAAGGTGCACAAATACCGAGCAACAGAAAGAGTGCAGCTTGATTCATTGCCTTTTATTTTTCAAATGGATTAATTTGAGAGTGAAATTGTTTTTTCAGGATTATGTAAGATCATTTTTGTTGATTTCGTTTTTTTTAGAAAAAAGTCAAATTATAACCAAACTCATTTATAGCCTACGAAAACAGACCCTTTTTAGATTCATGTTTACCTTCAGACAGCAGTAAACTCGTTTTCAATTCTGATTTTTACAAAAACTGGACACGTACATTTTCTTCCAGAACAACAATGTTGCTTCCTATAAAAAGGCAGTCAAGAAGAATATAAATTGACTAGTTTGTACAGTTGAAAAGATTGATTTAGAGCAGAACAGGTAAGAGTTTGTGTACTTTTTGGCTAATTTCTTAAAAGAACTTGAAGGGAAAATGTTTTTTCCTGTTTCTAAAATAATCTCATGTTGAATTAAATGACTGGCTGTCAAGACCTCCTCTCAGAAGGCAGACAGGTCATACAGAGCACACAGAGGAGTGATAAACACATCCAACTCTCTGTGCTATCAGCAGATTAGCGGCTCTTTGTTAAGTATGATGCAAACACCGAGCGAGCTATCTAAAGTCCTGAACAAAGATCGGGAGAACACAGACAATAAAGCTACATCCTCTGGGGTTAAATATTTAAGACACCCATCACTGGGCAGTTCAAGAGCTGCAAACACAATGTTTGGACCCATCAAAACCCAAAATGTACAAGAAAAAGTTGGCTTTTTCCTTCCTTCAGAGAAGGGATTTTAGTCATGTTGAAATATAGAATATTAGCCTCCTTGTCAAAGACATGCCAAGAAGAATTTTCTTTTACTGAATGAAAAAGTTGGCATCAGTTGGTGAGCAAAAACTCTTTTCACACTTAAAAATACCAAACAGTGTTAGTTTATCTGATGGTTTGTGTACTTTTGTGTTCTGAACTTACTCCGTTTGAAAACTCAGAATTCCTTTTTTTTATTGTGATTTCTTGCATTTAAACTGATTCCCAATTCTGCAATGTTCTCAACATTTAAAACATTAATAAACATTTCATTAAACTTTCTTTTAATTGGAGTAAAACCATTAGGCTTTGCATCAGATACATGTTTACTCTAATCAAGCATTAAAAAAAATAAAATTTCTGTTTGATTTTTCTCAACCTAAAAAAATATTTGGTGAACAAACAATTTCAAACTAAGAAATATCAGAATGTTGGTCCATTATTGTTTTTTTGCCTTTTTACTTAAACATTACACAATCAGCATTAAACTTAACAACAGCATAATCAAAAGACAATAAACTTTTTTGATTTTTAATGAGTTTGCAGGTTTGAAAAAATTTTAGATTTTAAAATATATTTTAAAACACAATTCACAATTAAATTTCATGCATCAAACAGACAATTAGTTTCATTATTTCCCTGCAATGTGTAAGTATTATTTATATTAAAAACCCTGAACTGTAAAACTGTGTAATGCAGGAGCTTTTGACTGGTTTTTCTCAGAGGAGCAGTACTGTCACCTAGTGGTCAAAATGCAGAAACACATTCTGGTTCCTAAAAAAAATTCTACTTTTTTTTTTTTACTTTCTACACAATGTTTGAGGGCATTTTTTGTGTTTAATCGATCAAACATGATCCAAAAGAGAAAACATATATGTAAATACTTTATATATTTTTTTTACTTTACTGTAAATCATAGTAAAAACCTAATTGTGAAAGTTCTTTGCACTTAGATATAGTAACGAAAACACATATATACTACAGATCAAAATCTCATCTCATGTTTTAGTCACAACTGCCCTTATGGGCGGATATGAGATGGAGTTTTTCTTTCAGAATAACTAGCCCTGTATAATGAACGAATTATTTATTTCAAAATCAAGGTCCAAATAACAAGACCCTAAATACAAACAGAGAGAACTTACATTCATTTGCACTTGTACCATGTAACCATGTAAAACAAATAACAAACAAAAAAACTGAAGGGGTTAAAAATGTGTCCATAACAAGTACTTCCAGACTGGGGGATGAAATTTAAGAATGGTGTGCTTTATAATGGTGAGGGCTAAAATTATTTCACTCTGCAAAGCATTAAGACGTTGTGCATATAAAATGTCAAAAAAGAGTCTGGAGAGTGCAGCATCAGATAATTAGTTCTGCTGCAACTTCAAGTTGATGAATATCTAAAACGAAGACTTTTATCAAGAACTGTCATTGTTTTGTTTTAATCTACATTTAAAAAAAGTTTTATATGCATGACAGAAGAGCTGCTCCACAGATAAACACAAAGAAAGACACAAAGGCCTATTCTTCAGTTTTGATTTTACAGCAGTAAATAATATCAAACAGCATAAAAAACCCAAAGAACTCAACATCGTGACGTACTCGTCCAGACAGTAGGTGGCAGTCTTCACTTACATTTGAACCAAAAGAGGACATCAGTGCTGCTGGGATTTCATGAAACGCCTTCAGATTGTTGCAAAGAATTTACATGTAATTGCTTTTCTTTTGACTCACTGAACTTTATCTGGTCTCTGTTGTACACGGCAAATCTGTTGTTTATAAAAAAAAAAAAAAAAAAAAAGGAAAAGGAACATGCTGAAGAAGTAAACCGTTCACGTTTCTTTCATCCAATTCAAAGAAACTCTTAATGAATAAAAACTATTTTCCTATTGTTAGTGCTGATTAATTTCAGTTTTTCTGTTTTCAAATAAGTTGGAAATGTTCATTGCATTTTCTTACTTCCTACACCTTTTTAGGGTAATTGAATCAAGAGGGGTGTGTTGGTTAGCATCACCACCTCACTGTAGAACGGGTCAGTGCGGGTTCTTCAATTAATAACGCTATATATGGATCAGCATGTTTGTCTGAAGATGCAATAAAAGGAAAAATACTGGAAAGACTTGTAAACAACAGCATAATTTCCTACAATGTATGTTTTCTCTTTCTGGCTCTGCTAAAAGAGATGAGATGTTGGCAGGATTTTCTCATGCATGTATGATCTCCACTAGGTTCAGTCTAAATCTCAATCAATAAAACATCCTAGCTGGAAAATATAGCTTTTTGCAAACAATAATAAAGTCCTATTGCTGCATGATCCAAATAGTTGTACAAATCTGCATTAGAATTGTCTAAAACGACTGTTTGCAGCTTTTATCTTGTAATTGTTGTAGCTTCTGTGTAAATTGTTTGAGCCAAAAAGTGGTTTTCTGAGAGCTGCTTCCTTTATTATTGTTGTGTCTTGTTTTTTCCATGCAAGCAGATTATGAACCAATTTAGAAAAAGTTTGACTCACATTTGACCCTCTTGCCAGTGTTCTCCTGTCTCCTTGACTAATAATTCTAAAAAAAAAAAAGGTCTGAATAAATAATAAACATGGAGAAAATCAATAAAACTGCAGAATGAATAACAAAAAATAATCATTATCAACTACACAACTCATAACATTTTCAACTCTGACCTCATATTTTTGGTAACTTCAGCTTAAACTTTTAATTTTAAGGAACATTACAATAGATTTGGATTAAGTCCACAAGTTTAGCAGTTCCAGAGTCCCCAGAGGCCTAAAGAAATAAATAAAGGAATAAAGCGTATTTTTGTAAAAACAATATTTTGTCAGGTTTGGCATTTTATTTTTTTGCTCTGCTCAGCAGGGAAGCAAACAGTGCATTTACAGGGTAAATTATACTCCAGTTGACTACAGAGCAGATTGTGAAAAAAAAGGTTTAGAGTGGGACTGAAAAAGGGCAAGAAAAAAAGGACAAGGCAAGAGGGAAGCAGAAAAACAAAGAGGAGGCAGAAATACTTAAATTAGCAAACTGGAAAAAAGCAATTTTTCAATGTAATACTGCTGGTCTCTGGTGTGTTTGTGCGCAAGCATATGAGGGACTCACCATTAAGTAGATGTCTGAAAACCATGACAACTCCAAGAGGCCTCATATGTATTTTCTAAAGTGTGTGTGTGTGTAAGAAGGATGCTTCCAAGTTTGTGTGTCCACTGTGTATGTGAGTCCATTAAAGAGTGTTTGAGGAGAATAAAAAAGGAGCTGTGAGGTCTTTGTGTCTTTTCAGCTCGTTTTATAATTGTTTGTAGAGTTTGACCACCCAGCAGGGTGTCTTACCCTGACACGTGCACACATGCACACACACATGCACACACACGGATTTAAGTTTTCAATAAAAACAAGAATTGGATAATAAATAGGATTATTTCTTGATTACACCCTTTTTGACAAAATAAAAGAAACACCATCATCTTATGGGAGATGGGCATCTCAGAATGCTTTTTTTTTTTACTTTATTCCCCTTTTCCAACAAAAATCCCTTTTGTATTAAACCATCCTTTTATTTTTCTTGTAAATAAGTCAGTTTTTTTTCTATATTTGCTCTAAACTGAAAATAAGGATCTTGCAGATCACATTTCATCCATTAATATTTATCAACTGAATGGGGTTCCACTTCTAATGAGAAACAGAAAAGAACCAGGGACTAGTTTAAACCAGTATATAATCTTACAAGAATCTTTCATCTTCCTTCCAAGGTGACGGATTCCAACAGTGAAGCTATCCAAAATGACTAAAGAAAGTGCAAATACTTTAAAGGTGAGTTCGAATGTCAATGTGTGATGTGAAAACTTACAGTTGGAAAAAGCTGTACAATGTGCAGGCCACAAGCTCCACTCTCATGCATCAACTTGCAGACAAATAGATCCATTAATGTCTGTTTTCCTCGTCTGAACTGGAATCTGGATCAAAAGTGTACGGCTAGATAGCTCCAATTTTGTTCATAATTTTTGTTGCACAGGCAGTGTTCGGTTGGGGTTGTGAGGGGCTGTAAGCTAGCAGGAAAGAGTGTAAACAAAAGATGTGGCAGGCAAGGCGTACAAGTCCTGCCCACAACTCAAGATGAATTTCAAATAAGATGAAACAGAAACTATGCACAAACTATGTCCTGGAAAACGACAGATGTTTTTATTTTGGTTAAAAATGGCATAATCATAATTGACAGACCACAGGGAACGCTTTTTCAACAAATCAAAAGATTTGGTAGGACTTCTGAGATGGCTTTTACGCATGGAAAGTCATTACAATACTCTTATGACAATAAACTGCTTTCATCTGCATGCTGATTTTTTTCTTATTTGTAACAGGTCTACCGTTTTCTCTTGGTATCCACAACAGGTCTGCAAAGCCTTTTCTTCTGGCTAAAGCTTTATTTAAAAAGTACATTCTCTGTTTCCCCCCAACCAAAAAATGTAATAAAGATACAATTTTAAAAAATATATTTTTTTGACAGTCTGTTCTCCTCATATAATTTTGCATCCACTTGGTCTAGCTGCTGTCAGTGCTGCACAGTATGGTGGAGTTTTCATCCAATCACATTTCAATTTGCTTGTCTTGAAATCTACAAGGCCTTGCTGTGCTGTAAGCAGCAAAGCCAAAATGTTGAAACAGCTAATCTCAATCTCATGTCTGTGACACCAAAACCAGGAACCAAACCACCAAAAATCTGAATAACAAAAGAAAATCACAAACTCAATCTATTATCTTCAGACCAAAAATTTGAGTGAGTATGGCAGTGCTGAATATATTTGTTCACAACCATCTCTGTATCCCATGCTTCTGTTCTGCATTGTTTCTTCCATCAATACTCATGAATCTTAAATAAATAAATGGACAGCCACAACATGAGACAGAATCTAATGAAAAAATAAAACAAACTGGTGATTGAAATGAAATGAACAGATTCATTTGTATTGTTTCCAAATAAGAAGGAGATGTGGATGAGATCTGTGCTGGTGAGTTCAAACATTCTACTTTTTTTTCATATCTTCCCTTACTGTGAGCTGCAGAGAGTGGCATGCATTGCTTTAGTTATTCCGTTGTTTTGCTCTATTTTTAGATGTTTGTCAAAATCTTTGCTGGTAGAGTTTTGGACAGAACTAAGATTTTGTTGTTGAATGATAAATGTTGTTACTTTGTTCTCTTTGTCATTTTATAATTTTTAATTTGCTAGGATTTGCCCAAAAAATTGAAAATATTAACTGACCAAACATCCATAAATCTGCCATTTTTCAACAATTTACACCTGTAATCGTAAAAAGAAGATGTTCCTTTTTATTCAGTTATTGCAAAATGTTTGTTCATTACCTAGAAATATCTGAATTTGAAATATGAACGTTTAGATTTTTGTTTGTGGATTCCATAATTTTAAGATTACAAATCAAATCTGTTCATACTATTTGAATAGGTTTCAGCCATTCATTCATTCATTCATTTTCCAATCCGCTTTATCCCTTTCGGGGTCACGGGGTTGCCGGAGCCTAACCCGGCTACTCATGGGCGAAGGCAGGGTACACCCCTGGACTGGTCGCCAGTCTGTCGCAGGGGCCACAATCACACACCCATACACACTCACATTCACACCTAGGGACAATTTCGAGTAACCAATTAACCTATGAAGCATGTTTTTGGATGGTGGGAGGAAGCCGGAGTACCCGGAGAAAACCCACGCATGCACGGGGAGAACATGCAAACTCCACACAGAAAGGTCCCCCAGCCAGGACTTGAACCGGGAACCTTCTTGCTGTGAGGCAGGAGCGCTAACCACTGCGCCACCGTGCAGCCTCAGCTTTCAGCCATTAATCTAAAATTACTTAAGTCATCATAGATCGTGTCTTCTTATTCACACATATATTGAGTGGAACTGTGGGATACTTTTAACTAATTTTTGGTCATATATGATGACCCATCCAGGTGGACCAAAGAGTAAAACTGACTATCCTGATGAGGTTTGATCTGTATCATAATGGAGCTAGCTAAAATTAGCTGTTCGGAGAAGGCATGCCAGCTTTAAATCATGTGCAACACCATTTTAGCCTTTTCAAAAAACAATTCAGAACAAATGTCAGATAATTTATATTTATATTTCTGTGTTTTTTAATCAATAGAAAATGTTCAAATGTGTGGTTTTCTATGTTATTTTTTAGTTTTTTTCCAATACTGTTAAAAAAGTGTTAAAGTCATAACTTTTAAAAAAGCTAATTGTTTAACATTCTGATTTTCTACAATGCCCTTCAAAATAAAAGACTGGAAAGTTGACTAAACTGGTTTACTTTGGCTTTTTTAATCCATCAAAAATATAAAAGTTAACATTACAACTATAATCATGCTTTATTATTAGTTTTAGATTATCTCGGGGTTTTGTTTCTATGTAATTGATATATTAGAGTAAAAGTTGACTTTAGATTATCTCGGGGTTTTGTTTCTATGTAATTGATATATTAGAGTAAAAGTTGACAAAATAAGCAGAAGTTTTTATTGCTTTTGTTTGTTTTTAAGGCTATG